>JBBBDQ010001192.1:3317500-3677852 GCA_037127315.1 Ascarosepion bandense
CCGCTATTAACGAATTATGTCACTTTCGTTGTCTTCTCAGTGGTATTTCGCATGTTAGTCTATGTTTTTGTAATTAGTAGGAGAGGATATATATTTTAATGAGGTATTTTGTATTATTTTATTTAGTAAAATATTTTGGTAAATAGCGGTATCCGTTTTTCTTTAATGCTAAAAATAAATTTAAGAAAATATGGAAATTTGAAAATATTTTTTCTTCTAACTTAATTTAATTACTTTTCTTATTTCTTTTATTTATTTATTTAACTGTGAAGAATTAAATTATTTCAACAGTGTGACACTCTTGAATTCTGAATAGTTAAAGATCAATAAAAAAAATTTAAAAGTAGAACTGCCAATACCTGTTTTTGGTATTTGTTTAAGGTTTACGCTACACTACAACGCAAAAAAAAAAAAAAGAAATTAAATTAAAAAAAAATAACAAAAATAAAGCGTTTTTTTTTTGTTGTTGTTGTTGTTATTGTTTTTTTCTTTTTGGAGATGTAGTTTCGATGATACCATACTTCGTTTGTAAAACCCGGAAGTAAGTGTATCAAGCAAACCAAACGTGTTCACTTACGCACACGTTTCGTGTTTGCTTACGAATCTTTTTTTTTCTCTCTTTCTCTCTATCTTTTGACTATAATTATCTGCATAGAAGGTAGATATTTTGTCATTTTAAAATTTTAAAACCAATAAGTTAAACATTTTTATTCACTTCTTTAGTTTTTTAAACTAAACCTGGCAATATTGCATTTTTAAAACTCAACTCAAAAATCTACGTATAATGGCTTGATTTGATAGTGAAAGTAAAAGAAGAGGGGTTGGTTTTTACGTTTCTTTTTTTTTTTTTTTTTTTAAGATTCATTCATTCAATTCAGATTTATTCTCACTCACCTCTTGTTTTTTTTCGCTTTCCGCTATACAGTTTATGTTTGAACATTTAATAAGCTTTTTTTATTTTATTTTTCTTTGTTTGGTTTGAACATTTTTATTTCTCTTTTCTTTTTTACGTGTGAAGTGTTGAGGTTCAGACAAAAGGCTTAGTTTCGTCCTCCTCCCCCTCCTTCTTCCTTTTTTGTACGACCGCGAAAATATCTTCAAGATGTTGGTATGAAGACCAGGCCGAACACTATTCTCGCCCAAGAAAAGTCGCCTGCTGTTATACGCGTTCTTTGACAGACAGGTAAGTAAAAATAATGATTTGCGTCTGCACCTCATCAGTTTTTCTTTGACTGTTTTATTTATTTTATTTTAAAAAATGAATCAAATACAAGACCAAAAACACGATACCAAAATTAAACATCCGGTCTCCGGAGTATTAAATAATTAATTTATAACACATTCCTTCAGTGCGAATTGAATTAATTATGTATTTAATTTAAAAGATCTCTTCATTTGTCTGTTTGTTTGTTTGTTTTATCACTGACCTTCGCCTTAACAATTAACATCTCTTGGGTTCTTCAGCAGAAAATCGACCAGGAAAACCTTAAGTTATCCATCCGATAACAATTTTTCCCCATAAAAAGCATGTTAAATTACTTAAGAAAAGAAACATTACATTTCAAATAAAAAAGAAAACGGAATGGAATGTCTGATCATCCATTCCACGGAATTTTTCAATATTGTTTTACAAAGTCAAAATTATTTAAGGGTAAAAAATTTTAAAATGAATTAAAAAAAAAAATAAAGCTTCAGAATTAAAATAAAATTAACGAGTTTAACACATGTCATTAGGCAAATGTACTTTTTGAGTAAGTTTTATGCTTCGTATACTTTTTCTTTTTTTTTTCCTTTTCTCTCTCTCTCCATAGTTGCTATTATTGTGTTGATTATCAATTATTGTCATCATCAGTAGTAGTAGCAATAATAGTGTAGAGTGGTTTTAAGTTGTAAAAAGCATGTATCAGTTGAGAATAGAAGTACAGAACGTTGTGCTTGTTTTTGGTTACTGTGTTTTTATTTTAACTCCTAAGCGAAGCGTCGCGCAAAAATGTTCATGCTATCATCAATTTTGTCAGCATTGATACATTTTTAGCGTAATAATAATAATAATAATAATGTCATTAAGATGTTATTGTTAACTAGTCATATCACCTACATCCTGCGATATTCAGTATATAAATTTAGAGAATTTATTTACCATGTCATAGGAATTTAATGAATCGTTGATTTTTTTATCCGTACGTTTAGCTTCTTTGTTTGATGCAAAGCAAAGAAGACTTAAAGGTTGAGCTGTTCAAAGTGTTACTGTTAAACTTTACTTTCTTTTTAACCATGTTTTTTTGTTTGTTTGTTTATTTATAGAATCATACAGGATTAAATTGATAAAAGCTTCCAACATTAAAAATTTTGTTGGTTATGCAGGTGCTTCTTTTTAGTTAAGCTTTCTAACTTACATTTTTAAGTTCCCAGTTTCCAGAAGTGTTTGCTGAAATTGTTCCTGTTTACGTTTTTCCAACTCAAATTCTAGAGAATTAATTTAAGATTTTATGCATAAATTTTAAAATAATTGTCATTGTCGTCATGTATATTGAGAAATTGTACGAGTTTTTTCATTTTTTTGTATATTATTAATAATTGAAGACCGGTGACTTGTGTATCCAGCAGTGTTTTTTCGATAAGAAGATTTCACATATTTTGTCCCTAATTTTCAGGTTGTAACTTTATTTATTTTCCGTTTTTGACAAAGTAACTGAAAATCTCAAAACAAAAAAAAGCAAAACAAAAGACAATCTTTCTTTAGACGACATGAGTAAAAATTTCTCCAGGATTTTTGTGTAGTTAACTTACAGTTCCGAAATATTATGATCACTTGTAAATTCTGTTAAATTTAAAAATTAAATAGTTTTTACATTTAAAATAACTATATTTGTATTGATTATTGTTCAATCAATGTTAATTGGACTTTAAACTTGCTGTTGTTAAAGCGATTTCTCGAGTTTTACAAGAGTGACTGGTTGTTCTTAGTTCACTTCCAGAATAACTTCTTTTTTTTTTTAAGCTGAGAAACTGATTGAGATTGACAGTTAGTGCCTCACCAGACAGGCATTTGGAATGGAATCTTGTCTTAGAAACGTAATTCTTTGTTCTGTAAAAAATAAGTCACTTCGAAATTTAGCTTAACTCAAACTGTGATAATCTGCTTTCTTAAATTAACGCTAACGATTAATATAAATATAATAATTAACATTAAATTTTAATGTGTGTAACAACAAAAAACAAAAACAAAGTACTAAATTACTAGGCTTTTGTTTTTAAGAGGAGTTGTTGAAACGTTAGAAAAGATGACTCCTTATCCTCAAGTTATTTTTCACATTAATAATATTTTCTCATTATTGTAATTTTTTTTAAAAAATTTTTTTATTTTATGGTTTGTGATATTTTTCCAACGGACAGTACAAGAGAAAATAGGTGATAATTCACAACAAATCCATGCAGCAGTCATCGGGACCTAACTAAAAAACTACAAAAAAATTTATGAACACCGAATAAAAGAGTAAAAAAACTTTAAAAAACACTTCTTGCTTGACTTTTACTTTTAGTGTAACACTAGTAAAAATTAAAAAATTTAAAAAAAAACAATTTACAACCGTCGGCAAATTTATTCCGATTTTCAAAAATTGCAAAAATGACTTTGCTGTTTAATAAAAATAAAATCATTACTTAGTCAATATTTTACACAAAAAATGACTATGAAAAATTTACTCTAATGGACCACAAACAATGACATTATGACAGTACTTTGTTTTAATGCTAATTTATTCTCGCGCGTTCACTCAAAGTTTAAAATTTATGACGAATGACGAGCAAAAGTAAAACGTAAAGACTAAGAGATTATGTATAAAGCACAATAGGCATTTTCGTTTCAGTATTATCATATTTTACAAGAATAAAATGTATGATATACAAGAAATGTTCGATAGCCAAACCAGCAACTTCTGACATTTACTGCTATATGTTAATCAACTGCATGGGTCAAGTTGTGGTCAAGTATTTTGAATTTATAACGAGAATTTTAAATTAGCAGTCATGATTTTTAAATATCAACTTAACTAACAATTAAAATTAAAAAGTTGGCCTGAATCGATTCATAATAAATTTACAATTATTTAGAAAATTAGTTAAATTAAAATAGCAGTTGTGAAAATGAAAATTACCTTCCTTTTTTTTTTTAACGACAATCAATTCTTTTGCAAGAAGAAACTATATATAAAATATATTTTTTTTAAAAAACCATTTTAAGTCTTGTTTCTACCATATAAAAATTCTTTGCGACTGTCATTAAACCTTTTAAAAAAATCTATATCACTCGCTTTGAATAGTGCGTAAAAATTGTGTAGTTCTCAGTCCCCTATCTTATCCCCTTAGCAATTTTCAGAACCCTTGACTTTTCTTTCTTAATTTGGTCATACTCTTAGTCACTAACAATGAGTGTTATTCTCTAAAACGAATGTGTTACGTGTATTTTTTTCTTTATTCTCTGTTCTCAATATTTTTATACTCGATGCTTTTTTGTTTTGTTTTCTCACTTGGAATCTGGTTTTATGTTCAGCAACTCCACAACGTCAAGTCAAAGGAAATATTTCGTAATGAGAAGGTTTTTCACAGTGAACTCAGTCATTAGTTTTTTTCCTCTTTTAAATTCACTGATTTTGCATTAAAAATAATAGAAACTGTTTTACACTTCCAGATAATATTTTTTAATATTTAAATGACAACCCGTTTTAAAAAATATCACTTTTAATTAAAAAAATGTTCGTTGATTGTTGTTTTTAGTTTATGTTTCAATTTGTTCCAATTCAAAATTAGTTCAGTTTTTTTGTTTCACCTACCTTTTCAAAAATCGACCCACATTTTTTTTCTTTTCTTTGTGTGCCATATCAATAAACAGCTAAATTGGGACAATTGTTTTTGTTTCCTATTGTTTTAACGACAAACAAATAAGAAAATTCAACTTTAAACTTAAAAGTAGTTTTTATAATTTGTGGATAATAATATGGGTTTTTCATGGCAAGACATGTAAAGGGCGATTCCCAAAAAGAAAAAAAAATAATTTTTATTAATGTAGGCTTTTATGGATTATCTTTAATTTATCATTCATTCGCCGAAGAAGAGTTTGTCATCAAAGTTTATCCTGAAACGCGTGTATGTATGCGCGCCTCAATCATTCATTTAAAAAAAAAAAAATCAACGTCACTTAGAAAAGAGTCATTATTACGAGTCAAAACATGTATTGTAGACTACAGTAATTGTAAAACGAAAGAAGTAATAAAAGAAATCAGTGTTGAATGCTTTTTAAACAACAAAGTTTGTTGAACAAACTAACAAAATAAAACTAAGAGTTACTGCTGAATTAAAGACGCTCCGTTTTTACGTTTTTTTTTTATTTTTATTTTTAAAAAACTGTTTATTTCGTCTGTCAGTCTGTTTTCTCAAGAAGAGACGAAATAAAAATACCATTTAAAATTTTTAAAATAAAGCTGGACGTCTACTCAAATACAGATATCCGCTAAAAAAAAAAAAACGTTTGAAGTCAAAAAGTAATCCACTTTGCGACGTCATTTTATTTTTTTCTCTATGGGAGAAAAAACGGTGAAAGAAAGTCACGTTGAGCAATTATTAAAGTCATCATGCTTTTTTTTTTTTTTTTTTTTTTTTACCCAGTTTAGTTTTTACTTATATAAAATAACACCTTCTTTATATCTAGTATTAAATGTGAAAATAAATACGTCTTACTCTTTTACTCTTACCTTTCAATTTCAATTTTCAAAAACAAAGTTCTGTTCACAATTGAAAAATGTTTATCTTATTTTTTTGTTACTGAGTTCAGATTACAAAAGTCCTGTTTTCTAACATTTGACATTTAACACACGTGTTTTTGATAACAGCTGAAAACAACCGAGAAAATCGATCAAGGGAGACGTGTATTATTACTCTGCCTCCCCTTAGAGCTTACGTGCTAACACCGTTTCCCACCCTCTCCAAACAAGCAGATTTTGTGCTAAAGAATCATTTTCATAAAAAACAAATAATAGTGGGTGATGGAGAAATCAATTAACAGAAAGCCCACAGATGTAAACGTCGGGGGGGGGGGGGGTGAATAGAAAACAAATCGGTGTAAAAAAAGTTTTCACTTTTTATGAATGGCTCCACCATCATCTTTTTCAAAGAAAAACTAAGGAGTATTTGCAATAAAGCTGTTCAAATGTGATCTTTTTACTTACAATCACAGAAACATTTAAAATCATTTTCACAATATTGGTGACAAGATTTAAAAACTTAGTGCATACTACGAAATGAATGGCAAATAAGAATTTTTTTCATCACGCCCTCATTCAGATTCTTCCGACGAGATAATTTGCATAAGATCACTTAGCTATGTTTTAATGGACATGCCAAAAATGAAAACAGACTTGTCTAGTTCTTGAAGATTTAAGCTTTGTGACCACAACTCTCTCTATCTATTTCTCTAAACAGGGAGGACTATATATGTAACTGATGCCCTTTTTTGTGGCCGGAGGGACTTTTTCACTACCCGCACATATGCATATGAGACATAACGTTGAAAAAAATATTGTGTTGTTGTATTAGCAAACAAATACATACTCTTTTTTTTCTTCATATTGAAAAAGAACTATTATTGGAAAATGTTCAGTGAATAACTCTTAATGAGATCATATAAAAAAAGAATTGGAAATTGTTTTTATTATTTTGAGAAGAGAATGCGAAAAAAATTGATATTTCTAAATTCTTAGACTATGACTGGCTGGATGAATGTCTGGTTCTAAATGAAGTGTCTATTTAACAGTAAATTTGTGAATAATAACTACTTGTATTCTTAAAAGGATTTGACTTAATTAATAAGGCAGCTATTTACTGGAATCAAAGTTTATAAAAATAAAAAATAAGATTGATAAGAATTGAAATGTTTTTGTTTTTTTATTCTTTTCGGAAAATTATTATTTTTATTTTTATTTTTTTTTTGCCTTATGAAAAATACAAAATGCATATTCGTTTTCTTTTTCACATTCCAACAATGATTTACACTTTTAACAAAAAAAAAAATATCATTCTTTTAATTTTAAATAATCTTTATGCAATATGACACTTAGTTATGAATTGAAAACATTGTTAAAAGAAACTAACAACTCATATGAAAAAATTATTGATAAAATATTTTTTTCACAACTTAATTTTATTACTTAAAAATATATAAAAAATATTTTGGCAAAATTTAAAATTTTTTTTAAATACTGTAACACAGTATACTCGTGTGACCCTTGAAGTTTTTTACATGAATTTTAACTCCCTCCAGAAAAAATATTACCTTTTTTATATTGCCACCAGTAATTGAAAATATTTAACAACTTAAAAAAAATCTACTTCTGTATCGTGAAAACCTCTACTTTTTGCATAAAAAAAAATGATCATAAAAATTTGCACTATTATACTCGGGTATATACGGTAGTGATGAATTTTACTAAATGAAATGTTAAAATAGTTTAATTTGGAAAAGGCTATATCTTGAGCTACTAAATAAAATCAGTGTTTAAAAGATGAGAACACAATAAGGCATTATATTCTTGATATTATAATTTAATATATTTTGAATTTGGAACACCACTAATTATTTTTAAAATTCTGTGTTTTTATTGCCTCTTTATTTCAACTTAAAGCTGTTACTTTACTTAAACATTTTGAGAACCAGTTTCAGTATCATTCAGTAAGTGTAAATGTCTGTGCATTTATTGATTTAAGGGTGAAACAGTAAATGGAAACAAAAAGTGGAGACCAGAGTACATGATCCACTGTTAATGAAAGGGATAGTTGACCAAGGATAAAGCTTCTAAATTGCAGAAAGTGAAACTACTTACCAAACAAGCCACAAAAGTATTAGCAAGAAAAGACTTATTATTTACATTAAAACCCTTCAGCCCAGATGAGGTGGGGATATTTATATTCAAGTTTCATTATTTGAAGGGAACAGCCTCTTATTTTTTTTTACTTGAAATCCTTGCTTAATGTGGTCAATTGAACCTTGAAAAATTCAGTAGTAATCAAATTTGAATTAAATACATGGATGAAATTAATAAAATATATAGTATGCTAGTGCCTTCATAAAATCATATTTGACATTTTAAAAACACATTGATTAAAATGTATTACAAAAGACAAGATCTATTACGAAAGCAATCATATCAAGCAAAACCATATAGATCAAGGGTTCACTGTAGATTTATTTCAGATATTGCTTTTCTGAATTTTAATGTATTATTTTGTCTGATTGAATGAGTTTTATATTTAGATATTCAATAAATTGGAAAAACAAATGTTAAATTTGGTTTCATATAACTATTGTTTAAATGAAATTTTAATCCTTTTATCAATGAAAGGCTGCATAGTAAACTAATAAGAATTATAAAACAATAGAAATAAAACTGCATAATGTTAATGCACCCAGGAAATGGCATTGACCGACAATATGAGAAGAGGATAGGAAGAGGATTAATCATCATTGAAGAATTTATTGAATCATCTGCATCAAGGCTAAGGAAAGAGAAAAATGGGGGGGGGGAATGGATTGTGATAAAAGAATAACAGTGATGCAATGGACTGGAGTTTATTTACAACAGTCTACTTAAAAAGAAAGTTTCACTCGGGAAGAATAGAGAGAAAATCTGGGTTTATGCTTTAATTTTTCATACTGCAACAAAGTCTTTTGCAAAACTTAAATGCCTTAATTTTCATGATTTTGCCAGAATAACTTTGCTTTCAAACATTTTGTAAATGTTTGCATTCACGAATTACAAAAAACAAACTTGGTTTTCTGGAATCATAGTCAATAAATACCATGAACAGTGTTTATTTATTCAATTATTTTAATTTATAATTTTAACTAACCACACACACACACACACACACATATATTCTTCATTTGTAAACGAGTTATTATGCAACCTAGGTTTCTACCATGTGGTGTCTTCAGGCGATTTGCAATAACTAATTATACTGTTTTTTTTTAAGAATGCTCACGTAACGAAGATTTTTTTGAATGCACAATTTTCAAAATTTTTGAACACGCAATTTTCAAAGTTTCATGGATGAAAACATTTCTTTTAATTTTGAAAATTACACTTCAAAAACCCCCCCGTTACGTGAGCATTCTTAAACGATAAAATCAGTTGTTGCAAATCGCCTGAAGACACCACATGGTAGAAACAGGACTCATCCTAAGCAACATAAATTTAGCATCTGATATAACATAATTATTTTTATTCTCTAGATATAACTTGAATGCTTATTTTTTACATTTTCTTTGAAAGATTCTTAGTTTATGGCTATATCATGTAACACTAGTTATCATGTGATCACTAAAGTTAAGCAATATGGGGCCTGGCCAGTACAGAGATGGGTGATTGCTTAGGAATATCAGGTAGTATAAGCTTGGATGTATAGGTGGTATAAGTTGTTTTCTTGGTGTTGGATAGTTGTGTTATTGATCATTATTTTTTATATTGTGAATGTAGACAGGAATGTTTGTAGATGTCTAGAAATGGACAAATAGTCAGACATGTGTAACGCAAGACGTCTTATTAATGTAGTTGTTGTAAACAACAAAAGCAAACTACAGATTCTCAAGGTAATATTCATTAAAAAACTTAAGTCCTCAATTAATAAAATCAGCTATGAATACTGTAATAATGTTCTAAAACGTTGATAAAAAAAAATTTTTTCAAGCTTTAACACATGCATGACCATGATATTACAAAAAAAAATCCATTGTCGATAATTTTCACATTCTAATGAATGCTAACCAATTTGTCAACCATTACATTTGAAGCAAGAAGAAAATTTACAGTATTTTTAGCAACACAGTTTCGCAATTATTTTTTGTTACCATAACTTACACCCTTGAAGATGATCTTGGAAGGAGATTGAAAGTAATTGGGAACATTGAGAAATGAATAATAAAATCAACTGTCAAAGTTACAGTGAATTTCTTACTTCTTTCAATTATAATACATGAAAGATTATCCATTAGTACAAACAGATTTTATTAAAAATAAGCAGACACAAGGTTTGCAATATCTATCTATCTATCTATCTATCTATCTATCTATATATATATATATATATATATATATATATATATATATATAACAAAAAAGGCCAAGAGAAACAGAGGGATGTACTGAATAAACTACCTAATGAGATTATATAATTGGTTAGCAAAACAAGGATTAAGAGAGATAGCAAAAAAGACTTACTAAAAGCCACAAAGTACAGGAAGTTCTGAAAAGCTGAAGGGAGATGGAGAAGAATTTTATATGGGTCCACTCACTGAGCCAGTAGGACGCCAATGGTTAAAACAGCAAAAATAAGGTGATCAGTAGAATTAAATTAGTACCTAACAGTTTGGTCAGTCATGGTGATTTCAAGATAATGCTTCATCAAATGTATTCAACATTACATCACTTTCTTAAAAAAAAAAAGTAAATTGCTAAAAATTTTAAAGAATAATACTTTCTCTTTATTATAGGAATGGAGTAGATTTAAACATTTTTTATCAAAACTAATAAAATAATATATGATGATCATTTAGATATATTTTTAACAATCAGAATTTGACCATATACTTTTTCATTTAATACATGTTAAAAGTAATAGAAAAATTGTGAATTAGAGAAATCATCTTTGCAAGAAATATTTTCATTCAGAACGTTTTTAAAATTAATAATAATGATTACATTTTTATAAATGGAATTGTTATGATTCCAAAATATTGATATTTTTTCCTGTATTATTAATTTATACCAATTACTTCCTGTACTTTATATATTGTTTTATCATGGAATTTCCATGAGGTCTACAATTAATATTGAAATTTTAATGTATCAGTAATATTTTGTTTTCAAACTCTGATTAATATTTAGGTTTTTTTGTTTTAAAGTGAGTATATGGCCTTCAGGCATCCCGAAAAATGGCATCCGAAAGTGAAGATGGTTCTCTGTTGTCCGGCCGTAATCTGATTATCGATGAAGGCAGTTTTGAAGAGAGTTTCTTGCGTTGTATGGTGTGTCGAGAAAAATTTGCCAAACAGGACCGAATACCCAAATTTCTTCAATGTAACCACACTTTCTGCTTGCCTTGCCTGCGAAATGTTTACATCCATGCTGATGATGGTGGCCTTTACACACAAGAGAAAAATTACCTCAGGTAATGCTTATCATTTAAGATATTTGCCTTTTTATTGTCATACCACTTTGTCAATATTTTAAAATTATTGCTCAGTTTTCTTATGCTTATTTATATTTTTGTTTTCATAGTAAATGAAAAGGTTTCCGAGCAGTATATATAGCAGATGCTATCTCAACTGTCAGCAGTTTAAGCAAATCACATGACATAAGAATTTTAGACATTCTCATGAATGGCTCAGATTGCCAAAGGATGGGATTTTTTTAATGAGTCACCATTTCTAAACTAGTTGTCAACCAAGGCTAGTGAGTCCATTTTACCTTGCTATTTAACCAATAGCTGAATGTAATGAACTTGGGTGGAATTCAAACTTGGCTTCTTTTTTTTTTTTAATCATATCATCCCGAGCAAGGCGGTAACACCACTGATGCGCAGGGGGCTACATGAGAGTAAAAAGATTGAAGAAGAGAAGGCCAGAAACCACATCCTAAGCAGGGAACAAGGGATGAGCCTCTTCACCTGTTCAATAGATGTGGGTGGAGTGTGAACCGGGCGATAGTTTAGTCTATCTACTCCAATTGAAAAAGAAAAAAGAAAAGAGTAAAAAGATTGGAAAAGAGAATGCCGGAAACCACATCCTTAAACAGGAAACAAGGGATGAGCCTCTTCACCTGTTCAATAGACGTGGGTGGACTTGCTGATTTCTCATTTGCAATTGGTAGCCATTACACTACCCATAAATCTACTCACAGAGTGTATACTGTTTCAGATTTAACTATCATTTTATTTGATGGTAAAAAGAAAAAAAAATTTGTTAGTGCAAAATGAGTAATTTTAATTTTTCTCTATGCTAACCAAGTAAAGATAAATGCAATTTTTGACTAAAGATTTTATTGGTATTTGTAATGTTTTTTGATAACTAAACTTTAACAATTTGACATTTTTTACTGCATTACATCACACACACACACACACACACACACACACACACACACACACAGAGTGCTGCACAAAATTAAGTGAACCCCCCCAAGATAATATTAAAAGAAATGTTTCTTTTTTCCAGATAATCAATAAAGTTTAATTAAATTCTATATTCATTAAAAAAAAACATTATTAAACGAATTATAATCACTTTCAAAAGTTTTTATCATACTGCAATAAAAATATTAATTAAAATTTAAAAATTAAGATCTGCAAAAGTAAGTGAACCATTACATTTAATATTTGATGGTCCCTCTTTTTAAGGTTACAACACTGACCATTTTTTTCTATAATTTTTAAGATGTTTCTGCAGGTAGTGAGCATCAATTTTTTACCATTCTTTTTGGAGAAGCTCCCACAATTGCTTGATATTTCTTAGATTTTCTTAGTTTTCTTGCATGTACAGGCTTCTTTCACTTAAACCAGATTTTCAATTGGGTTCAGACCATGACTTTGACTAGACCATTCCAAGACTTGAAATTTCTTTTTTTTTTTAATGCTATTCTTTTCTGGATTTGCTTTGATGCTTCAGATCATTGTCCTGTTGGAAAATCCAGCAATGTCTTAAACCCAACTTATAAACCAAGGGCAAGACATTTTTGTTCAAAATTGATTGGTATCTTGAGGGTCCATTATGCTTTCAATGCATACTATTTTGCCTGTTTCAGCTGCAGCAAAGCATCACTAAATCATAATGCTGTTGTCATCATGTTTAACTGTTTGCACCAAATTCTTTTCAAAAGCCATATTAGGAGCTTGCCAGACATAATACCATCTATCGTTCCTCCCAAAACATCCTAGTTTGGTTTTATCTGACCATAAATTCTTTTGCCAGAACATTTCAAACTTATTAATGAGCTTTGGCATAGTTGAGCCAAGTTTTTTTGTGTTTCTTAATAAGCAGTGAGATTTTTCTAGGCTTGGCATTTTGCCATGAAGTCTGGCAGAATTCAGATTTTGCTGCACTGTAGACTTATACATATTGTTCCCAACATTGGCCAGGGAGTGTTGAAGCACTGCAGAGGTGACAGCAGCAGGATTTGCCTAGGATTGCTGTCTACTTGCTCTTGCAGATACTTTCTGCATGTAGCTGCTTCTCAATTGCAATGCTGTCATATCAAAGGCCTTCCATTTATAAATAATTTGTTGTACAGTGGAGACTTGCACTCTAAATAGTTTTGAGAGCTTTTTGTAGACTTCTCTATCATTATAGGATCCAACTATGCAATTTTGTCAAACTTCAGGAAATTCTTTTGATCTTGGGCATACATTTATTTTAAATTTAGTCACTAACTGCATTCTTTTGCATACACAGTAAGTTATATTGGTTGACTGCAGTATGCAGTCAGTCAGTTAAGTACCATATGTGATACACGCTTGGGCAATTATGTCTCTTTCGAGACATGACTGACTGGGCAGAAGATTATTCCGCAGTAGGTTGCCATTACTGTCTGTGGTAGACTGGTTGCCAGCCAAGGCTTTAGAACCCAATCTGTCCTGTTATTTAACACATAACTGGAGAGAAGAGATGGATTAATACCTTTCCCAATGGTATTTGCATGTAAGTGTATACAAGCAGTTCAACTAGAGTTTGAACTCGGCTCCCCGATTTCTCATTCCAAGTTGATATCCATTGCACCACAACACACATCCTGACTGCAGTATACACAGCTTACTAAAAATCTGAATATGTGTCATGTTGATTATTACACATGCACAAAAACTTATTTTCATTGGCAACCATGTAAATGTAAGGGTTCACTTAATTTTGTGCATCTTAGTTCTTAACTTTGAATTAATATTTTTATTCCAACTTGTTAAAAACTTTTGAAAGTGCTTGTAATTCATTTAATAAAGAATTATTTTCATGAATATATAGTTTAAGATTTGTTGCTCATCTGGAAAAAAGAAACTATTTTTTTCAATATTATCTTAGGAGTTCACTTATTTTTCCACAGCATTATATCTATATGATGTCAAACCTGTTAACAGAGAGAATAATCCAAAAAAATCTATTTAATATAAAATATTAAAGAGATCTATATAGAAATCTCAATGGATATTAACCAAAGCAGTATGATATACATAAAACTCAACACATCATCTAAAGTGGTTTATTTCAATGGGTAAGTTTTTAGCACCTATCTCTTCAGACCACAAAAAAAAATTCAAATGGTTTAATTTAATCAGAACATTCAAAAGAAATGAAAGACAAACAGTATGACTCAAAAATGAATTTTTCTAATTGTTATCAGATTAGAGCCTTAAAAAGGTAGGTGGGTGAGAAGTAAAATATTATCTCTAGTGCTTGTTCATTTTCAGTGGCTGTAAATTTATTTATCTATTTTTCTTGGTTGGTCATTTTAGAATATCATTCACCTACCTTCTAGCAGATGAAGAAGAAAAATATTTAATTCAATATTTTTTTTGGTATATCAATTGGTTTATCAGAACAACTTTGTTCCTTTCTTTCAGGTACCAGAAATAGTGTTATATATATATATATATATATATATATATGTGTGTGTGTGTGTGAACAACATATTAGTTTATGAACATATTGACATATACTCTCACACACACAAATAAAAACCATATACACACATATACACGAACTTATAAATACATACACAAAATATACAAACAAACCTCATGCATACATACAAAAAAAAACATTTACCCACAAATAATGAAGTAAATATACAGATATAAGCCCATATATCAAATACACAGAATAAAGTCAACTCCAATTCCCTCAATAAGAGGAGAATATGGAAATAAACTCTATTAAAAAGCAATCAACACAGAAAGTAAGATTGAAAATGAATTAGAGAGAGGTAAACTAAAAATCCTATTTAACAGGTAATTTGAATTTATTTTTCTGATGTCATTTATAAATGATTTCATTTCTCTGGTTCAATAGCTGGTTAGTTTTTTTAAATTGATTATTTTAATTTTATCATTTAGATATAAATTACATCTATTTCTGAAACTATTGAGAGTTTGAGATTTACCTATAATCTCCTATTCAATTTGTGGGGAGAGGTTTCTGTCTTTTAATTGCCAGAAATATTTAGAAAGAGTGGTTTGATGTTTTAGATGGGGTTTGAAGAAAGAGTGCTTATGATTATATAGTCTGTTTCCAGGACCCTGCAGAAATTTCAATATATTTTTTTTATAATTTTCTTATTCCTTAGGGAAAATTGTTGCTTGGTATATAACTTTTCAGATTTGCATATACCTCCAACTGGGCAGTTATCTTTGACTCTACAATTACAGAAGGGTTTACTATCTAATTGGTGATTGATATAAAATTTGTCTAGTATTTTACTATTATGTGAATTAATGATGTTGTAAATATTACTAGTGCAAGAGAAGCGAATTTTTAATGTTTTTTTATTGAAAATGTTACTTAGTGAGTTATTTGGGTTAAAATGCTTGTTGCTCAATTTCAGAAAATATTGGCCAATATTAATATTAGATAGTTGGCAGAAAAGGGGGTGAACCATATAACATTTTTTCTGTTTCTAGTTTTATTTATTTCAGTATCTTTAGAGAATTCTAGGTAGACTAATTCTTGTTTAAAACCACTTTTTTGAGAGTATTATTATAAGAAGTTTTATTTTCATCAAAGATTTTATTATTGGAAGATAATTTATTGATGTTGGTATTTACAGTGGCATGAATTTGTTTGCTTATTTGACTGACATGGTTGGAATTGACATTAACCGTAGATTAGAGTTTCACTGTCTTTATGATAAGATTTAAAAGAGTCTTTTGAAAGGTTTAAAGTAATAGCTAAAAAATTAGCTATTTTAATTTTGGATGAAATTTCTATTATAAATCCAAGTAATTTGAAAGCTCTGATTTTCTTTTGTATTTGAGAGAATAGTGGATCATTATTATTAGAGATTACAATAAGCACATCATCTCTATATAGACCAATCTGTTTGGGATCAGTTATTCTACCAGGGTTGTTTAAAATGTAGATGCCCACTTAACAATAACAAACTTCAAAGTAGATTAATAACCCTTCCAAAACTGAACTAGGACTTATTTCTGAAAATATAAATAAAAAAATAATTGCTCCCATGTTAAAAATTAAAAAGTTCCATAACGTTTGTGTAAAAGCATACCCACGTCAAAGATTAAACATCACTAGAGGTGTAAGTTCATAATGGAGATCTGTTGCTTTTTACCAGAGAAGTAAAAGCTGAGTGAAAAAAACAAACAATGTGACTGCCGTCAAAAGGATAATTAAAAAACAAATAATACAAACAGATATATATTAAATTTCAATACTCAAACACCACTACCCAAAATTAAAATTGGATATGTAATAGCCAAAGTAGATAAATACAGTATAACCCGGATATAAGAGAGATTTTCTCTGGTCCCAAATTAGAACCTGTGGTAATGTATATAAAATAGACCAAACCGGATATAAGAGAAACATGGATAAAAGTTCTCTTATATCTGGTCCCGACAACACTCTTATCTGAGATAATGTTACAAATGTCAAAGATATGACCATCTAAAAGAGTATTGCACAATAAAACAAACATGTGCAAGATGTGGGGAAATAGAATGAAACCATAATGATACAATATACAAAAACCAACAAAAATGTATCAAATGCAATGGAGATCATAGAGCTGATGCTAAATAATGCCTGACCTTGGAATAAGAAAAGTAATAAGAATGAAAATTACTCAAAACATTACAATCTCAGAGGCAAGAAAACATAGAAACCTTTTTCTCTACACAAAATTATACAAAAATCACCAAAATATCAGCAAATGTAAATGAAAATCTAAGAAATAACCTGACAAAACAACAAAACAGAAACACAACATAATTAATAAATGAATTTCAAAATCTTATTAAAGCCTTAAAATTCAGCATTATAAATATGGAAATATCTGTCACTGCTAATAACTGAAGAAAAAGAAAAGAATGAAACCCAAATCAATAAAAATAACATAGCCCTATCTCAAGGACAAGACAAAAACCAAAACCCAACCTACAATATTCAAACAAGAACAAAGAAGCCTGAAAAATTTAAACAAATGGAAAATTGAAATGAATCCTACACCCTCAACACATAATAAGCAAGACGGCATAACTTAAAACAAAAATCTTACAATGGAAAGGAAATATAGATACTTAATACACAATAAAAGGACATAAAAATCCAGTAAAAGTCATGTAATATAAAAAGTCAGTAAAACATATATATATATATATATATATATATATATATATATATATATATGCATTGATGTAGAGGCAGAAATTGGTAACCTGGAAAACAGAACCTTGTTATTGTTGTGGAAATTATTTTCTTCTCCATCTCAGCAAGTCAGTTAGGTGCCATACATGCTGCATGCTTGGGTGATCATGTCTTGAAAGAGACATGACTGATTGAGCAGAAAATTTTCCTGCAGTAGGTTGCCATTACTTTCTGTGGTAGATTATAGCTGGAGTGAGAAGAGACAGATTAATACCTTTCCCAAGAGTATTTGTGCATAAGTGAATGCAACAAATTCAACTGGAATTTGAACACAGCTCTCCAATTTCTGCTTCTAAGCTGATATCCACTGCACTACCTCAGCAAATGTAAATTCAAGTAAAAAGAAGACATTGAATATGGATAAATACATTTATATATATATATATAAAACTAGTAAATTTTATCTGTTGCTAAGGCAACAGGGACAGGAAATGGTGAAATTAGAAGTGAAATAGATATTGGTAATGCTTGTTGTTGTCAGTGGCATTTCTCTCTTAGTGCACCAGTGTTGACATGAACACTGGTCTGTGTTGCTTCTCTCTCTCAACTTGCCAAGTGTTGATATTAAATGTTGGTCTGTTTTGGGTTTCTTCAAATTGAGAATATACAGCCATGAATCAGTTCCAAATTAAGGTTTTGGTTTTTGAAGCAGGAGTAGCTCTTACTAGTCAATACATTTTTTGTTTTATTTTGGTTAAAATGTATGCATGGAGCCTGTGCACAGAAAACATATATACGCAGTATGCTTTGGGTCGTCAATGAGTCAACATCCAGTTTGTGTAGAAAAATGCAAGTGGCATGACAACATACACTTAATCAACTATGGTACACAAAGTTCTTTAGTAGAATTGCCATAGGCTAAAAGGAAAATTTAACAAACTTTTACTCCTGCTAACAGAAAATTGATAGGGTATAAGCTGTAACAATTAATTATATGTTTATATATGTTTTGAAGTTTTGGAGAAAAGTGAATTTACTTCATGATTTGGTTTGAATTGTTAATGTATTATCAGATTGTGATATGTTGTGTCTTCATTCTATTGAAAGAAGAAAACAATAATGAAATATAATATTGTTTGGAGTCAACACAGTCTTACTGAATTTTTTAGTAAGCATATTTTTAAGGCTCTCTACTGGCCAGCTCTGCTGACTATTCTTGCTGTCAGTATATATGCTATGGGGATGAGTCCAAGTCATATTCTTGGGTAATGTGTTCATCTCTACAAATCCCTACTTTGAAGATATGCACTTTCTTTAGGTGATACTTTTTACAATATGGGTCCACTTCCAACATTTCAGTCGAATTACATTTTTGCTGACCCTGGCATTTTATTATAATATTAGATTTAGGAATAAGCACTTCAAAGGTATTTCAAAGTATATTCATCAGTGAATTGTACTTGTTGCTTATTCTGTGCATATCTAGACCTCAATTGATTTATGACTTCTACATTGAAATTGTCCACCTTTGACAATATACATCATATCACTAAAGTGTTGAATCATTTTTCCTTACTCCCAATTTGATTTTCTGGCCTTTAAAGAAGACTTTATTTCCAATCTTAAATGATCTGGTAATTTCAAATTGACAACTTTTCTTTTATGCCATGGCAGTAATTTGTCAAAAATGGATCTAACATTCCTAGCAAATATAAGCCCTACAGGTAACATTTTCACAGTGATATTTGCATTTGATGTCATTCAATAGATGTTACAAAATTCATGTAGTGCTGTTTCTTCAGCTTCCAAGCCTTTAGCTTTTCTTAATACACTTTTGAAGGAATCAACAAACCACTCAGTTTGACCATTCAATCTCGGATGATGACTCAGCATTGTTAAATGTTCAACGGCATAGTTTTTGCAGAAATTTTAAAATTCATTAGAAGTAAATTGAATTCTATTATTGGATAACACACTATCAGGTACTCCAAACCTTCCAAAAAATCATGTAAGAATTTAATCATTATTGTGGTAGTTGGTTGTTTACATTTTGATATCTCAGACCAATTTTGTGAAACTGTCAACCACAATTAATTGGTATGAACGATTTACTGGCCCAACAAAGTTCATATGTAGTCTTGCCCATGATTTATCAATGCTCACCCATGTGATTTTGCTGCTAAATTAAATTCATTATATTTTCTAACTATATTTTGAATATTTTTGTCCAATAATCATATCTTCTCAACAGGGACTTCATCCCTACTATTCCTGGATGACCTACAGAGAATTGTTTTAAAATTCTTTTTTGTAATGATAACAGAATTACCACCCTTTCTGTCTACAAAATGCTCAATCACAAATAGAAAATTCAGTATTATTGTTACCATGTTTAATTTTAGTTTTACTCCATTTCAACTTAACGTCATTCATAGATGTTTGAATAAACGTATCGTTTTTACAATTAATTTTGATATTGTCAGTTGTGACCAGCAATTCTTTAACAGTGTTACACACAAGGCTTTTAATTTCACTTTTGGATTCCAGCAAAGAAATCACAGTATCTTCAAAATCTTCTTTACATTTTAATATCAATCTGGACAAGCTTTCTGTATCTCCTAATTTTTTTAGAAATTCCATCTGAAAATCATAGTTCAATAAAATCATAGCCCAACGTTGTTGTCTGCAGTATGCAGGGGAAACCCTTTCTTAGAACTGAATATACTTAATAATGGATAATGATCAGTTTGCTATATTAATTATCTTCCTAATATCATCCTATGAAATTTCTTTACAGCAAAACTTATAGCAAGTGCTTGTTTTCAATTTGACCGTAGCCGAGTTCGAATTCCAGCTGAATTCATTGCATTCACTTACACTCAAATACCCTTGAGAAAGGTATTAATCCGTCTCTTCCTTCCAGTTATGGGTTAAATAACAGGACAGATTGGGTTCTATAGCCTTGGTCTACCGCAGAAAGCAATGGCAACCTACTGCAGGAGAATATTCTGCCCAGTCAGTCATGTCTCTTTCGAGACATGATCGCCCAAGCGTGTATCATGTATGGCACTTAACTGACTGATCCTCTGGTGGTGGTAGGGGGCATACATGTGGGAGGAGTTAGTCATCAAACCCTGTCAAAAAATCTGTACATAAATGAATCTTACTATTCTTTCTAATATAAACCACTGGTGTGGCCCATCCTGAATAATCTATTTTTCAAAAACTCTGGTTTTCTAACCTATCAAGTTTGGTATTAATAGACTCCAACACAACAAAGGGCATCTCTCTTTTAGGCTTAAAAACTGACATCACATTTTATTTTAATTTAAGAAAAAATGCCTTTTACTTCCCCAGCACCTCTGATAAAATATTTGGGAATTTATTTTTAATTTACTTAATGTTTCTTTAGCTGTAATCTTTTTCTGGATAAACAATTTTTTCACAGAATGAATTAATCAGCCAATTCCATAGTTCAAATAATTCTAGTTGACCAACTTCTAGTAAATTCGAGATGGGATTTTTTAATACATAAACATCTACATTTTTGTTTTACCAGCAAGAGTGATATCACATGTAATTTTCCCAAGAAAAATTAATTTCTTGCCCAATATTCCTCTTGCAACTTTGTGATTTGTTTCCAAGTTAGCATTGCCAATTCTATTTCAAGTTTGTTCATCAATAATTGTAATAATGCTCCCGGTATTCAATTGAAATCTCACCATAGTGTTATTTATTTTTACTGTCACAAATTTTCTATTTGAACTTTCCAGTTTTTTTGCTGGTAACACTACTTTTAGCAAGTTAATTTGTGTATTTCTTTTGCTTTTTGACTTTCAGTAGCTTCATTTGTAACCTGTTTTTACATAATTAAAACATTCTTTTAGTTTAAAATGGACAGTCCTTTCTGAAATGAAGCATACCACAGCCATTAAATTTGGTAGCATTTTTATTTTGGATTTTTTCTTTTATTACTACTGTCTTTTTCCGAACTACTTGTACTTCTGATATGCCATTTTATTTGATTTTTACTGTATCATGCCTTAAAATGACAATTTTTTGGCATTCTACTGCTACAGTCTGTATTGTTAACTTTGAATCTTGCTCAAGTTTTGTAAGTATTCAAGAGCATATTTCTACATTATTGCTTGATTAAATCTTTAACAAAGATTAAACATTTTAATCTATCTGGGATTAGTTTACCCAGTTTAAATTTCTTTCACTCTTGGTTGACTTTACTGACATATGTAAAATAAATATTAATCTTCATCATTAATAAGGTTCATTCACTGCCAATGTGTATAAAAAAAAGTGAATTATTTTCACCAAAAATTTTTATGATATTGACACTATTTCATTAAATGACACTTTTTCTAAACTATTCAGCAAAATGAAATTCAGATATTTTTCATATTCAGCAGAGCACAATTTTCATAACAGAAGACATACTTTCTTTTCATCCAACCATTCTTGACATTCTTCTCTAAAAATGGCCTCATACCTTCTGAAGTATGATAGAAATGTAATGTTTTTGTTTCTGGGATGTAATTAAATTCACTGAGTTAGTGACTGAGTTCAGTCAGTCAGTCAGTTAAGTGCCATACATGATACACACTTGGGCGATCATGTCTCGAAAGAGACATGACTGACTGGGCAGAAGATTATCCCGCAGTAGCTTTCTGCAGTAGACTGGTTGCTGACCAAGGCTATAGAACCCAATCTGTCCTGCTATTTAACCCATAACTGGAAGGAAGAGACAGATTAATACCTTTCCCAAGGGTATTTGCATGTAAGTGAATACAATGAATTCAGCTGGAATTCGAACTCGGCTCACCGATTTCTCGTTCCAAGCCAATATCCACTGTACCACAACGCACATAAATTGGTGCATTGTCTGTTCCTTGTTTTTCCAGGATTGTCTTTAACTGTTTTCAATATTCAATTTGCGCACCCACTGCATCTGCTGTAATAATGTCTCCTGGAATTCTTGCTGTTGCTAAACAGTTACTGTCAATTCTTCCATAGTGTATTATGCTTGTACAAGTAGTCATTAACTAGGAAGCAAAAGTTTTTTTTTCTTTTTCCTTGTTAATTCAAATTCTCATCACCACTGTTATGTCTTCATTCCATTGAATGAAAATAACACAATCATAAAATATAATCTTATACTTGGAGTCAACGTAGTCTTACTGAATTTTGTAGTAAGGAGATAAGGCTCACTCCTGGCCAGCTCTGCTGACTATTCTTGGCATCAGTATATATGCCATTTGGACGAGTCCAAGTTATATTCAGGAGAGGTGTGTTCATCTCCACAACATGATGTATTGTTAGATTGTGGGAATGTCTGTGTGGTTGATTTTGTTTTTACAAGAAAGCTGATTTTAATCTGTTTACAACAACAGTGTCTGACTTATTCCCTTTTTGTATTGTGAAATTTTTGTCTGATTTGTGTAAGACTTTGTATGAACCCTGATAATTTGCTGAAAGTTTTGATTATGTCTTATACAAAAATGTACTATACAGATTTGTTGGTGTTTATATGTGTTTAGTTGAGTTTTGAGTAGTTGTAAATTGTAGTTGCAACATTTTATTTTAATTCTTGTATAAAATACGATGTTGGATTAGAGTGTATATCACCTTCAAAAAAATTATCCTTGTAGTGACAGGTGTGTACTGAAGACTATTTTGGCTGGTTGCAGTCAAGATCTTCTTTAGCAATCTTATAAAGACAAGTATAAGGGGTAATCTAATAGGTCAAATTTTCCTTCATGGCTAATGATATTTTGATTCTTTCCACCAATCTATTAACACACAGGTGGTATGCTGTAGTTTTAATACACTTTTCTCCCAGCAAGTTACTGAATTCTTGAAAACAGGATGATTGGAATTTTGTGCTATGATCAGTGGTGATGACATTGAGTGCTCTGAAAATAGGTATCCAGTCTTTTAAAATAGTTTTTGCAACTGAATTTAATGATGTGAAGATGCGGTCAGCTAACATGAAAATCTGTAAACAATAGTTAAGATATATGAATAACTTTTACAACTTGTTAGAGGAGCCACAATGTCTGTATATATGTGTTTAAATCTTGCATCTGGGTTGCTGAAAATATATATTGGTGCTTTTGTAGGATGTTGTATTTTATTCATATAGCATTCTAGGTACATTGATATTTAATTTCTAATGTCTGATGCCATGTTTGGCTACACAAAACATTCACTTATGATTTTTATTGTGGATCACTTGCTTAAGTTTGAAAAATCATATTTGTTTTCTCAATTTGAGGGCAATGTATTGTCTAGGGTTGGTTAATGTAGTGTCAAAGTGTTTTTTCAGTTGCTGAAAGGAACTGGAAATTGTTTGTCTTAAAGAGGCATTTAATGATATTTGTCAGTGTGGAATCAGATTTCTGTTCATCAGAAATTAAATCATGACTTAATGTCATTGGTGACTGTTGTTATATCTGAATGTGACAGTGCATCAGCTATAATATTTTGTTGTTCCTTAATATAATGAATATCTGTTGTGTACTGAGAGATAAAATCTAAATATCTAATTTCTTTAGGGGTGTATTTGTCTGCACTGCAGTTCATGGCATGAGTGAGAGGTTTGTAATTTGTATATATTACAAAGTTTCTACCTTTGAGTATATGTCTAAAGTGTTTAATTGCTAAATATATAGCCAACAATTCTCCATAAAAGGTGTTATGGTTTGTTTGAGTTGGTTAATTTTACTGAGAAAACAGAAAAAAGTTTTCTACCAAATCAATTTCCTGTTCAATTACATCTTCTATTGCCATGTTGTAAGCGCCTGTAGTGAGGAAGATGCATGCATTTTTGTCATTGCTGATGTATGAGAATTTAGCAAAGTTTGCAAGGACAAATTAGACTGTATTAAAGGCATGGAGGGCATCATGTTGTAGAACAATGTTTTTTTGTTTTTTTTTGTCTAATAGATTGGTTAAAATGGTAAAAGTATAGATGATAGATTAGGGATAAATCAATGATAATTTATCAGTCTGATGAACCTTTTTAGATGTTGGATGGAAGTAGATACAGAGAAATTTTCAACTGCTTTCACCTTTCTGAGTAAGGGCCAAATTTTAACCTGAGTGGGGCCAAAAAGTGCACTTATCTAAATTGATTTTTAGTCTAAATTGAAACTTCATGCAAGTGAACTTTTTGATCAGTATTTTACTTGCAATGAGGATATCGTTTATGTAAGCATATACAAATAGTAATCCTCTCAGGACTTGAATTAGTCTTTGAAATGATTGGACTGGGTTCCTAAAACCAAATGGCAACCAAATGAACTTGTATAGCCTGAAGGAAGTTGTCACAATGTTTTGTGAATATCCTCTTCTGTTACCAGGATCTGGAAGTAAGCTTTTGCTAGATCAATCTTTGAGAATATATACATGATCTGTATAACCTAAGTGTGAAATCATGTATATGTGCAACTGAGGTAATGATCAGGGACATTTAATGGATACATTTAATTTATGGACATCCACACAAGGTCAAAATCCCTTATTGTCCAATGTTAGAATGTAGTATAGAAGTGATGCATAAGAGTTTTTAAATGGGTAGATTATCCCTTTCCATACAATTTTATTAAATTTGCTTTTCATGACTTCATATTTTTGTAGATGTAGTTGTCATGGGCATGAAAGTACTGGTTGTTCAGTTGTTTTTATCTAGTGTTTTGTTTAATGTTTGATGTTATCAGTATTTTTAAAAGGTTTCGTAATATATATTTGTTCAAAATTTCAAGGAATTCTGTGCTACAGTTGTTACACTCATGCTGGTCAATATGTATTTAGTACAAATTCCTGTAATACAAATATTGGTTTCAGTATCCAAAAGCATTCTATACTTCATATTCACCAGCAAGTTGAAATGGAACCAAAATATTCGTCCCATAAATGGGTATTTGCATGTCAGCTTGTACAAATGTCTATGTACAATCTTGGCACATGCCATTATTTAATGCCAAATCTTTTGTGTTGTAGGTATGAACGTGTGTTCCATTTACAGCCAGCAGGATTACATTCAGATCCACATACTAGCAGACACTAGAGACACTGACTGCTGCTGTAGTGTCCACTAGGAATCTAGCCATTATTTTTGTCAACTACATAAACTAAGCGACTTTCTTTGTGCACACCAGTCAGGGTAGCTGCAATTACATGCCGGCTTGTTTGTTTCTCTAGTATCTGTTTGTGTTATGCAGACAAGGTTGAGTACATTTTTTGCCTAGTTACTGAATGTATGGTAATACCAGGAAATACCACTGGGGTATGTGTTTGTTTTTCCACAGCTAAGACTTCTTCAGTATGGAGTATTGTCACATCTACATGAGGTATTTCTGTGTCTCTGTTGTTACTGACTTAACAACAATTGCATTCGACTTTTGTAAATCAATGTGTGTATGTTTAGCACTGTAATCATTTTCCTGCTTGAGAGTCAGTGCATTTAGTCTTTGATCAAACAACACAAAAATTTTGTCTGCGATATCTGCCAAATTGTTGAGTGGTGTGTCATCTGTTATGAGCATCAGTATTTGTACAATAGTGGTTGGCAATTTATCCCACTCTAGGCAACAACTGATTGACTCTGAAATATTGTTTCCTCTAAGGGGACATTTTATGAGCCCGAGGAGTTGCATTGGTGTTCTGTTCCCAATATTTATATTGTTGAATAGTTCTCTCAGAATTTGTTCATCCAAGTGACTTGTCATTTTAATGATGGCAACTTTAAGGATGTTGTAAGGGTTAGTGTCAGAAACATCTTCCAATAGATTGGCAACTTTGTTGACTACATTAGGAGGCAAGGCTTGTACAACACTGGCAAATTTTATTTTTGTGATCATATCCCTTTGGAAGTGAAAATGACCCAGAGTTGGAGGAACAAATTCTTTTTGTTGGCAGCATTATATGATGGTAATTGAAGGACTGATGAATCCATGTCTAAAGGTACTTCTAATGTGTCTTTGTGTGAACTCATTGTATTGGTGTATTTACTGAAATTTTTGTGTATTTCCTATTGAGGCTGCTATGGCTTCAAAAACCAAGAGTAACATTTGCTGTGGAGGTGGAAATGGGTAACCTGGAAGACAGAACCTTGTTGCTGTTATTACTGTTGTGAAGAGTAATTCTTTATGTACTTTAGCAAGGATAAATTAAAAAATAAATATAGATAAATAAATGTATAATTTATTTACATATATACAAAACTAGTAACTTTTATCTGTTGCTTTTCTTAAGGCAACATGGAGAAAGAATGGTGAAATTAGAAGTGAAATAGACATTGGTGATGATTGTCAGTGGCGTTTCTCCCTCAGTGCATCGGTGTTGTCATGAACACTGGTTTGTGTCATGTCTCTCTCTCAACTTGTCAGTGTTGAAGTCGAACACTGATCTGTTTTGGGTTTGTTTGAATTAGAGAATATATAGCTGTCAATCGGCTCCGAATTAAGGTTTTAGTTTTTGTAGCAGGAGTGGCTCTGACTAGTAGCCTGTGCAGAAAATGTATTCACATAGTATGTTTTGGGTCATCGATAAATCAACAGTCAGTTTGTGTAGAAAAAAAGTAAGAGGCATGACAACATACACTTAATCAACCATGGTACACAAAGTTCTTCAATGGAATTGCCATGAACTAAAAGCAAATGTTAACAAACTTTTACTGCTGCTAACAGACTTATGTTCAGATATTGTTTGTCTTCAAGAAACCTTTTAAAACAAGATAAAATAAATATAAAAAATTATCAGATATATAGCCATATGTATGGGGCAGGACAAAAGGCTTGTGGAGGAACTTCAATCCTCATTAGAACAGTATCTCACAGAGCCAAATTAATAGAGCTACAAACTTTCAAAGAATTGCTGTTAGAGCCAACCTACATAAGAAAATCATTAACATATGTTCAGCATAGATTCTGCCAAAAGACCCCATTAAACAAAAATGAGCTGCAAAGTTAGATAGATCAAGTACCCAAGCCTTTTATTTTATTAGGAGACTTTAATAGCCACAACACTGCATGGGGAAATAAAGACAAACCTAAAGGGAAAAAACTATGGTGGAACTTAAAGATGAAAAAGACTTATGTCTACTAAATAAAGGAGTACATAGGTATATAAAGTCTTTTTCAGTAACCAATCTGACTATATGTGAAGTAATGGTGTATATGGAATTTTCTTGAGATATAAAAGATGACACTCCTGGAAAACATCAAAAAACCAAATGGTGAAAATATATTCTGCTGGAAAATGAACAAAGAAAAAAAGGAACAAATTCAAAGAACTTTGTAAAGAAAATTTAAGTCAAAACAACAATTTAAACTTAGCAGAATGCTTTACAGAGATACTAATCACTGTAACAAAGAAATGTATTTCTAAAACTTCAACACCAAACAGAAGAAACAGACCCTGGTTTAATACTAAATGTTTGCAAGCCATAAGATTATGAAAGGCATCTCTAAGAAAATTAAAAAAAAGAACCTAAACTTAAACAATAACTAGTGATATAGAGCTATGCCTTGTAGAGCAGTGAAAGAAATAAAAAAAATGTTGACAAAAATATAAATAAACTAAGCACCTCCTCAAAAGCAAAATCAATATGGCAAATGGTGAGGTTGGATAACTCTCTCTGACTTAAAAACCAAGAGGAGTGAGTATTTTATTTTTGACACTATTCAGTAGAAAAATAATATAGTTGATATATCCCGTGAGGGGATAATCAGGGAAAAGAATAATGCAAGAATAATACTTAACACTGAAGATAGATTATAGCGATTTATTATACCACAGTACAATAAACCAATAGACAATGCAAGAACACCAATGAATAGTAACAGGTATCACAATCAAGTAGACAATGTCTCTCCTAGGACGTATGTGTCTGTCTAGTGATGTATGCTCTCGTCTAGTGACAATGACTCTGTAATTCACTCTAGTCACAGTCTTTTATAGACCAGACTATATCCATTCCGAGGTAGGCCAGGATATTCCTCTATAACAATAGTCAAAAGCTTAACCTCCAGAGTAGAAGGACTTTTGTATATAGATGACTTCCTCATTTTTTTACAAAGCCAAACAAATGCACACCATAGATTAGAATTACAGCAGTACTTTAATAAAATTTACAAATAGGCAACTGAGAATGGTTTTAAGTTTTCTAAAATGAAGACTAAATATATGCATTTCTGTCAGAAGAGAAAAACTACACAATGATCCTACTCTAAGACTAGAAGAGACTGAAATACCAGTTGTAGATCAGCATTAATTCTTGGGAATAATATTTGACAAAAAGCTTACCTTTGTCCCCCATCTGAAAGCAGACCAACAAATCTTACAAACACTTTACAGGACTCTAATTTGATCAAAACTATCAGGTCGGTGCAAAAGTTTTTGCCGGTTTGTAAAAGGGACATTAAAATGTAATCATTGTAATTTATTTTATGCATATTGTTATTACTTAAACATAACACCATGATTAATTTAGAACTTTTTCTTTCAGATTATTAAAGCATCATTCATATTTTTCTGCAATATTCTCACCCACGTTTTTTCCATCTAAAGAACACATTTGGCATGCTTTACTCAATGAGTTTCACAGAGGTTCCAATATAAATGCAACATGTTTCTTGTTGCAAATCTTTGCTTTCACAACACCTTCAGACACCATTTTTGGGTAGGTTTGTCACAGGTGATGAGAAGTGGATTCTCTACCATAACGTTTAACGTCAGCAATCGTGGATAAATCGAGGAGAAAGACCAGTTCAGCAACTGAGAGCAGGACTCCATCCCAAAAAGATCACGTTGAGCATATGGTGGGATATTGAAAAGATCATCCATTACGAACTTTTAGGCAACCATCAAACTATTACTGCTAGTCTCTATTGTGATCAACTTCGTCATTTGAAAACTGCTTTGACCTGGAAACGATCTTCTTTAGTCAATAGAAATGAAGTCATCTTCCATCATGATAATGCTCATCCTCATGACCAAAGATCTCCTATGAGAATTTGGTTGGGAAAGCTTGCCCCATCTTGCATATTCTCCTGACCTAGCTCCCTTGGATTATCACATTTTAAGGAATACCATTTAGATGGCTTTAGGTTAACATCACAAGAGGAGATTGAACATGATTTACATTCATATTTCACATCAAAACCCAAAGAATTTTACAAGTGAGGCATTTATAAGCTAGTTGACAGATGGAATCAAGTTATAGAGAGCAAAGGTCATTATTGTTAGGAATAAAGATTTTCAAAAACACACAGTTTTTCATTTTCAAGATGAAGTTTTAAATCAGCAAAAAACTTTTGCACCAACCTGATAGATTATAATGGCACCATATACAGTTTGGCAAGAAAATTCTATTTAAAACTCCTTGATTTTACCATTAAGGAGGATTAAGACTGGTGCTTGGGGCTTTTAAAATCTTACCAGTTGAAATTTTATATGCAAAACTTCTAATCTTAGATGTAAAAAACTGGCACTACAGTATTATACAAAACTAAAATTCTTCTTACAAAAATACATTTCTTTTTTTAACACAGAAACCTTTATCAGCAAAAAGAAAAAAAAACTATAAAAACATTTGGGCTTCAAATGAAACACCTTATCAAGAAATTCAAAAATATAACTCACAACAATCTATGGTAATATAATTCCTAACATTGCTCCTTGGACCATACAGTCTCAAAAAATAATATTGAACTTATGCAAATTCTAAAAAACAAATATGCATCCTCTTAACTTTCAGGAAGCATTTAAAAAATTAAAGAAATCTACCCCAGACACACACCTATTTTTACAGATGGGTCCAAACATGGGAATACAACAGAATGAGTAGCAATATCCCAGAAGAAAATAAGCAGTAAATGTCTCCCAAATGAATTCTCCATCTATAATGTTGACGCCTGTGCCATGGATCTAGCACTTAGCATTATTTCAACAAATAAAAACAAAAAATTTATAATCTTTTTGATTCACTATCAGTTTTAACAAAAAAAAACTTGACAACCCATTAATAATCAAGTTGCTAAATAATTTCCATTTAATATTCGTGTTGATGTTGTGATGTGTAGGATCCTAAGTCACATTGGAATAATTGGAAACAAGAAAACCGTTTCAGCTGCTAAACATGTCAAAAATATAAAAATTTACCCAAACTTTAAGATTTCTTTTACAGATCTGAAGAGCCACATAAACAGGTTTATCAAACAAAATAAATGGCAACAACAGAGTAACAGAGCACGAAATGAATTTTTTTCAAATTGAGCCAACACTTGGTAAATGGAAGCCAGGATACAGAAAATCCTAAACAGAGGAGGTAACATTGGTCTGATTGCACATTGGCCACACAAGAATTACACACTCATACTTACTAAAAGGGGAAGAACACCCAATATACCCAACATGCCAAACTGCATATACTATAAAGCATATTTTAACTGAATGTACAGCTCTTACTCCATCTAGGAAAACGTACTTAAAAACAAACAATATAAAGGAGCTCTTTGAAAGAACACGGGTGACGAATATAATTTCTCAAAAGATTAGGTTTATTTTTTATTTTTTTTAATCGTATCACCCCAAGCAAGGCATTCCACTGCCACTATAGCGCAGGGAGTTACATAGAGCAATTGGATATAGGAAATGTCAGAAGGAGGGTGATATACAAGTAAGGAGGTACATAAAAAGAGTGTTTGAGAGAATAAACCTAATACTAACAGTTAAGAAAGCTGATATCTAAACTAACCAAAGTAGTTAATACCATATGATTGAGAAAAAATAAATAGTTGAAACTATAAGTTTGCATAAAAAAAGTAAATAAATAGTTCATACTGTATGATTGAGGGGGAAAAACTGCAATTTAAATTTTATGAAATATAATAGACGGCTTTAAATGGCCTATAAGGGGTTGATAAGCCTTAAAACAACCAATCAACTGATTTAATGACATAAAACTTTGAGAACTAATCATGTTATTCTTTTTCTTCTAGTTATTCCATTTCATTCATGAAAAAAGGTGTTATTATATCATGGTTATAATAATTCCAATAATGGGGACAATGAAAATGGGATACTATTCACTTTCTTCCATAACACTTTCTTCCATTAGCTATTACTGTATACTCTCTTGACAATGTTTATTGTTTTAAAAAGCTATGTTTAGAATTTAAATAACAAAAATGTTACATGCTAATTAGTTGTTAGATAGTTTATTTACAAGTTTAATTTTATAAAATTTAACATTATAAAAATATGTCTGAATTGCCATAAAAAATAACTGATATTAAGATAAAGTAAATACTAGACAAAAAATTAATATTAGTTTCATCTAAGAATTTCCAAAATTAATATCAGTATCAGTAGTATCAATAGCTTGTAAGACCAGTAAGTTTTCACTTATATTTTGAGTGGGTGCTGTAAGTGTACTTTTAAGTAAATTAATTAAAACTTGGCTACATTTATAGAACATTGACTGAGAATCAAAGCCTGCATAAATGGCTTCAGTAAGTTCTGTAAAAAGCTGATAGTATCTAAATATTTTTCTGCTTTTAATTCTGCTTTCATTATTCGTTGCTTTACAGGTGCCCAACTTGCCGTAAAGAGACCCACCTACCACAAGCTACTGTGGAATCGCTCCCTACTGATCACCGTGTGATTCAGATGATGGACTTTGTGTCTGCTCAGCAGACTGATGTAAGGTTTAAAAGTCAGTGCAATAAACATGATAACCAACCAGTTAACTTCTACTGCAAGAAATGCATGCTACCAATTTGTCGTGACTGTACTATGTTGGACCACAGGGAACGCGATGGCCATACAATCACTGACCTGAAAACTGAACTAGAAGATAGTGCTGAAAGGTTTACAGACATTGGAAGGAGGTATGGTGGAATGGTTACAAGTATTTTTCTTATCTACTCCACAGCTCAGCAGCTAATGTTTTTCTGTCTTCTTTTAAATGGAAAAATATAAATAAGATATTTTCTAAGGTTGATAATGACTGAGTCATTTTCATTAAGAAGTGATCATACTTTGGGATGTAACAACTTTTTTTACCTTCTCAACATCTTATAAACCTCTAAAAAAACAAATTTAGTGGGCTTCAAAAGGGCTTGAAATGAAACAAGACATTTCACTCACATTTTTTTCTTACTTTTTGTAGATCTTTTGGGGATTTTTATCTTAACTGAGAACAAAAAAATTTAGTTTCCTGCTATCACATTTATTGTAAGATACCAAAAGTGGATATTATTTTATTCTCTATTAAAATTAGTTGGCATACATGAAATGTTTGAAAAATACTAAAGAAAAGAAATACAGAATAGTCAAACTTGAAAATGAATCATGACCTGATAAGTTTGTAATTGGGGAGAAGGAACATAAAAAATATTTTCTTCCCAAACAAAAGTTCTGAAGTTTACTGGCTCACATATGTGGTGTTTCATTGAGATCATGAAATCTATTATAGGATTATATATATATATATATATATATGTATATATATATATATATATATATAAATTTCAAATATAACTAAAAATATATTTGTAAAAGGACAATATGAATGACGACAAAAAGAAAAAAAATTATACTCCATAATTTACTTAAATTTTTCAGTTAAACTGATGAATATTTATAACTGTTTCTTAAATCTAAAAATTTTGTAAATCTAAGCTTTACTTTTGTTTATAAATACTCGTTGCAAAATATAATCTTTATATTTTCCTTGATAAAGTTCATCAGATGATAAAACTTGTCAGCTAAGACAAATTTTCCTTTTGTTTTTACTTATATATATATATATATATATGTTATTTTATTTGTTAAACATGCAAATATATTTAGAATCACTATACAGTTTAAAAACATTTTTCCATTGTTATAATCTATAAATTCAATGTACTTTTATTTTATTACATAAAAAATATTAAAAACTAGAATTTGCCATTTTTATTTTTCTTCTCTTTAGGTGTCAGGAATGCATCAAAGTGGTAAAAGAACTCCTGACTGGTCATGAAAATGCATCAAAGCGTTTAGATGTGATTGAAAAGCAGATCAAATGTCTTATCAAGGAAACCTTCATCGAATATAGGCTCTTGCTGGAGAAGCGGGAAAAAGCTTTGGCTGAGAAGGCAACTGAGATGATCAAGGAACAAAAGTCTAAAATTGATTCCAGGGCCGTGGAACTTATGCAACAAGAAGATTCCCTGGAAAGACATGTCCGGGCATTTAGCCGGGCTAAGGAATCCAAAGATCTCTACAGGTTATTCAGTATTGAGAAAGAGATCAACGAAATTATCAAAAAGGATGCAACGAATTCAGAGACAAAGGAAAATGATGATCACTTTAAGTCATTTACTTTTGAAAAACTCAATGAGATCAACTTTGCAGCAAATGTAGGAAGTTTAGGTGAAGTGGTACCAGTAGTTGATCCCACCCTTAAGATGCCATTCCGACCAAACACTGAACCAGTCCAGAGGAGCATGTCACGTCGAGGCTCTTATGATCAGGCCACAGCCACAGATGAAAGAGATGGTCATAGTCTAGAAGAGTGGCATGCAGCTAATCTTCCAGAGAGGGATGATGAGAATTATCGCAGACAATTGGAAGAAGAGACGAGGCATTATGAAATGTGGATGGATCAAGGTGCTACTCTGGGTAAATTTACTTTCACTTATCTTGTTGTTCTTATATTTTTATGCTTATATTGGGAAAATTTCTCAAATGCTAAATCTTGGTACAATACAGTGAAACAGAAGAGTGCTTGCTGCTGATATTTGAAATTATAGTGAAACCATGAAGTCTGTTATAAGGAATTCAGTCATAAAGATTTTTTTTTTCTAATGAGTACAATATTGGATGACCTTCCTGATCAACATTGTTGTAACATGTTGATACTTCTCAAGAGTGAAAAAAGAGTCAAAACAATAGACAACTGATAAGTTTGAATAGAACACTAATTTAGGTACCATATACTAAAAAATTGAAAAGTTGAATTTGTTGCATTCACTTACATGCAAATACCCTTGCTTCTCCCTCCAGCTATGGGTTAAATAGGAGAAAAAATTGTAACCTTGGTTTGCAGCCAGTCTATCACAGAAAGTAATGGCAACCTACTGTGGGGAAAATCTGCCCAATCATGTCTCTTTCAAGACATGATCGCCTAAGCGTGTATCACCTTTGGCAATTAACTGACTGATACTAAAAAAATGTTATATTTTTATAACTATGTGTTTAAAAAGAATTAATAATATATGCTATCTTTATACAAAGTTTTGTATTTACAGTAACTGATAATTTTTGAAAGGATTTTTTATCCAATATTATTTCTTTACTATAAACATTATAGTGGGCACACATGTTTGAGTTACTATCCCTGTTTTGGGGTATTTTTTGTTAAACAGTGAAATTAATAATAACCAGCCTAAATTGAGAAATCCTATATAAAAAAAAAATGGTGCCTCTGACTGGAATCAAACTTTCATCCCTTTTTTTTTTCCATTAAGGAAACCATATTTTTAGCCAAAATGTGGCACTACCAATTCATGCACTATCTTTTACTTTCTTAAAAATTATAACTGATATTAGTCAGCAAACAATGTCTCTGAGATTTAATATAGTTACAGTGAAATTTCTAACTGAAAAATCCTTCAGGTTAATGAGAAATAAAAATAAAACTGGCACTATACAGTCTTTTTCAAATCTTCTGAATTTTCCTTAGTATCAGACTCAGATCCTGGCAAATAACTACATGCAAAAAAAAATAACAATGTATAAATACACTAGTTTAAAATTCAGCTGAAAATAAAAAAAAAATTTCCTATGTATTTTGATGATTTTTAATATCTCTACATGTACTTTGCTTCAAAACTGCTTATGTAATGGATTGGTAATTACCATGACAGATGAACTAAAACAGAAATCTATTAAATAAAGCCAAGTTTGAAACAAGCCTTCATTCACTATGCAGTTCATTAGAAATGAACTCAGTAAGCTTAAGAGCATAACACACAAACCAATGACAGGTGTTTGTCATTATTGAATGTAGTTTTTCTGTTATATTTTAAAATGTAATTTTTATTTTTTTAATTTAGTAGTTGGGATTGGTATTTCTCCTCTATATACAGTTTAGTTTTTACATTTTTTGCTTACTTTTCATTATGAGCTTCTGTTGTACATGTCTATCTGGAAATCTTGAGCTGAGCCCTTGACCTAAGTGTGCACTGAAACAACCCAAACTCTGGGTTGGGGGAATCAAATAAGTCACTGGTTGAACAAATCTTCTCTATGCTCATTTAACATTATTAAGCAAAAAACTTAACTGTTGGACAATTTAATTATGTGAAGAATAAAATGTAAATAAAGCAACATGTTTGCACATCATCAAAATTAGATTGATTAAAAAGAAGTAATGCTTTTTTTTTCTATCTATATATTTTACTTTCACACAAATAAGCAAAAAGTTGAGGAATTCTATATTGTAGAGGTAAAACAAATGGAAAATAAATAAAATATAAGTAAAAAGAATAAAAAGAAGAAAAGTTAGTCACACTTGGAGATATTAGTGAGTGGTAAATAAATTATTTAGTATTGCCATAGATTTTTGCTGTTTTTATAAGGATGAAGTGGGAATGAAAAAGATTGCTGAAATTTTGATGTTACTATGAAAAATTATGAAGGTGCTGAAGTTTGTGAATTGGTAGAAATGTTGATTCTTTCCAAATTATCACAGTTCATAAAAGACTAGTTTATACAAAGATAATATTTTAATGATACTTCGGAGCTGTAATGAAAGGAATGCAGACCTTATTAGAAAATGAATTACAATTTTTAAAGATCTGAGGTTTTCAGTCAGAATAAGTACAAACTTGAAAGAGGTGAATTTTCTGGATATTGCTTTGGGTCTTAGAAAACTGATTTGCCAGTTGTATAAAAAAAAAAGAAAATAACCCAGTATATTTGAATAGAGCTTCTAATCATCTTCCTGCTATTTTTAGACATATTCCTTTTTATAGTGGTAGAAGATAATGGCATAGTCAATCATGCCAAAACTGATTAAGTTGCTTTCAAAAGAATGGCAATACCATCAATTTATAATATACCTTTTAGTGTGCTGATAATGAAATTGTGACGATCCTTTGCATACCAAATGGATAACTCTATCCATTTACATTTCATTCAGTTTTTGTTTACTGGTAAATAAGTTTTGAACTTTGAAATTTTAAATAATTCTGTGCACTTGGCAGATAACTGTTTCATTAAAAGTGTTATCTTTTCATTTAGAGCGTCGTCACCGTGTTGTGGTTCCAGTCAACCCTAATCGAAGTTTGATGCCAAGAGAAGCCATATAAATAAACCAGAAGGATTCTGACAAGACATTGTCACAAATTGAGTGAGTCTTACAAGATACAACTACTGACCTCAATATATACCTGGGCTAATTCATATTTCCCCTCAAGTGACAAGCTTTTAATTTTTCTTCCAAATTTTTGGCTAACTTGAAACTAAAATATTACAAATTAATGAAATAAAAAAAAGATTTCATTATATTTGATTAATTTTTTTTAATGCATTTTGGATCAATGCTTAGGATGCAAGCAGATAAAAATTTAAATGGTCAGTGGTGAATATTAGTCATAGATGCATTTTTGTCTATTTTATTGTTCTACTTATTTATATTTGATGCATTAAAAATATGACATGTGGAAATAATCAAGTATAGCAAAATAATTTCTAGTCATTTACTTTGTAATGTTTATTGGTTTATTTTTTTTTTTAATTCCTCATAATTAATGGCTTATATGTTTGGGATTTTGTGAAATGTTTTTTTAGAGCTTTCATTTTCCCAAATTTCATTGTCATCGCAATTTTTGTTTTGTAATATTTCATCCAGTTTATTTACAGATATAAGTGATTTGAATATTAAATAGATGGAAATATATTTCTGAACTCAAAAGAAATGTGTATGGCTCTTTCCCTCCAAGTGTCAAGTGCTAGAATCATGCAGTGTCCAGCAATTATCCCTAAAATAAAAACAAAACAGCATGGTACCATATATACCCAGTCTACCTTTTCATAAAATTACATTTGGGTATTATAATTCTTTTCAAAAGATAATTACGTCCAGTTTATCCTCCAATTCTCGTAAGGGCCTAGAACCTCCTGGAAATTGATTGCTTTAAAAGCATTCAGAGTTTTTAAAAAATTAGTCATACAATTTGATTTTTAGAGAAATGCAAAATAATTCATAAATAAATAAATGAACAAATAAAATAAACAGTTTTTTTCTATAAAACTCTTAATTTTGAATAAACTTTCTAAATTGATAGTTTTTGGAAGTAAGTTTTGCACCCAAAAGTGAAAAAGTAATTTTATTGAAGTTATAGAACTATATGGAATAGGTTTACTTAATTTTACTTTAGATGTATTGTTTAGGTGAGGAAACATTAGCTGGAATGTTGTTGACATCATCAGTGTGTGTGTGTGTGTGTATATATATATATATATATATATATATATATATATATATAAAAATTAGATGTTTGATATCCCAAGAATTATGTATGTAAAAAAGGAATTGTATAGAGTTACTCTGACAAAATTTACAGTAACAATATATCAATGCAGTTAGAACTAAAAGATGTGGACATAGATACAACCTATATTAGTTTTTTTTTAATATTCACTGAGGTTCACACTTAGATCTACTCATAAGTTTAGTAAAGTACAAAAGAGCACACGCATTAAATTATTTCAGGTTGCTGTAAAAAATAAATCTATTTAAGTATGTCACTTAAATAGATTTATTTCTAGTTCTAGTCTTCCAACTAACACAACATAATGTCAAACTTATTATACATATTTTTTTTATCTAGTTAACTTTTTAAATATTTTAACCTGTTACTCATAGTGATAGATGCACATCCATATCATAAATTTGACTATAATCAAAATCTTTCCAAATTTTATATAAAAAATAATTATCTATAGGTAATTTGTTCATACAAGCTCAAATTTATTAAGCTTCATTTAGTCGGGCACAATATCATGGCAATGAAGTACCTAGTGGGGATTGAACTCATTACACTAGTCAGTTGATATGAAGACAAGTTTGTTAACTACTGCAATACAACAGGCATCCACACATACAAACGTGTATGCATGTATATCTGTGTGTGAGATATATATATATATATATATATATATATATATAGTGTGCAATGGGTAAATTGTTGACAGTTTATATTTTTTAGTTTGCCTATGAATGTTGTTTGTTTTATATTTTGTTAACTGCACAGTATAGTAGGGTCAGATGGGCACCATCTGTGAGAAAAAGAACACCATGACTCACCAGACATTTTAAAAACGCATGCTGCACTGCTCGGAAAACTCACTCTGATTGTTCTGATAAAAAAAAAAATTCTGAATTTGTTGGTGAGTGACTCAGACTCAACACAGGGGTCTACATCAAGTGTCTTGAGTAGCTAATGCTACCCTGGCTCAAGAGGGTGGCTGCTGGAAGACCCTATGTCTGGCAACTGGACTCTGCACTATGCCATACAAGCATGAGAACCGAGTCATGGCTGTCAGACAATTTCTGCAACCACATCAACTCTTACATCTGGTTAGCTCATTCCCTAGACTACGACTCCCTTGATTATTATGTGTAGGGCACAGTTGCACAAGACACCAACAAAACTCCTTGTAACATCAAAGATGAACTCATGGCAAGGATTATGGCAGTATTCCCCAAAAAGCAAAGAGATTGTTCAGAAGAGTTACATGAGATTCTGAGGTCATCTGGAGGCCGTGGTTGATGCCAATGGCAATTTTACTCTTTAATATTTCAAAATAGTTTTGTGTAAGTTTGGTAAATATATCTGTTAAAATGAGATGTCAGTGTTATTTTTATTTTTTGTGTAATTTAGACGACATAGTAGCATTCCCCAACTTAAAAAGGACTGTCCAGAAGAGTTGCAGGAAATTCCAAACTTTTCTAAAGGCCATGGTTGAAGCCTGTTGGTGAATTTTATTGACTAAATTTTCTCTTTAGTATTTCAAAATATTTTTGTATCATTTTAGAAAATAAATTTGTAAAGATGAGATGCCAGTGTTATTTTCATATTTTGCATAATGTAGACAACAATTTATCCATTGCACTGTGTGTATGTGTGTACCTTGACCCAATTTGTTAGGGCAGCTATAACTAATTTAAAAAAAGGGTCTTGTAATAATCTGCAGCAGGACCTCTCCGTCTGGCTTATGTTCAAGTAACTTTTACCACCTATATACTTGATGCAACTGAAAACATAGGATCCAGACTAAAAAAAAGAATTATTAGTCAATCACTGTGGCATAGACAAAAAGATGGCAGCTATTTCATCTGAATTCATGCTTTCTGTAACATTGTATCCTTTGTGCTCTCTCTCTCTCTCTCTTTCTCTGTCTCAAAAGTACAAATTACAAATACATTGTCATTTTTCAAGAAGCAAATTTTTTTTGGCTTAGAATGCAATGATATGACTGTTCTTAAATATATAACTTAATTTTATTAGGATAGGTTCTAGAAGTCAATGTCAGTTTTGAAATGTTTACATGAGGTTCAAAATTGAATGTCTTACTTTTTTGTTGTACTCTTATATATAAACCAAAGATCCCCATCCCCAACAACAAATTTTTTCTTTAGTCATTTGATTAGTTTTTTTTGTGTGTGTGTGAGAGAGAGAGAGAGAGAAAGAAAACACATTTTGTGCTTCATTAGAACTTCATCCAAACTAATAGTTAGGAATCTCAGCATCACCTCTCCTGCATGTGTAGTCACATCAGTGTAAATATTACTTTAGTACAATGAAATACTAAAGTCTGAAATGCGCCTCCATAATAAACTTTATCATTGATTTTCCTAACGTTGTTCTGGTATATAAAATTTTTTGTGTACCTTTTCCCTATATATATATATATATATAATATATATATATAGCTAGAGATAAGCATAAATTACATGACATTTTTACTAAAAACTAAAAAAAAAAACAACTGGTTTCATTCCAGGGGTTAACAAGTTTATTTCTGGGAATAGTAAGCATGTATATTAAAAGATGATAATGGGGGTAAAAAAAAAATGCAAGGAGAACTAGAGTCCAATGACATTCAAACCCAGCAAGCAGTCTTTCTGTTTGCAAAGAGAAGGCTTGCGGAATTTGATGTACAGTGACTTTAGCACCTTCAGACGATATAAAGAGTGGGAACCTTGATAGAATAGTGAAATGGTCCACACTCAATCCACATACACAATTCATACCTTGTTTACTTGTGCCCCTTTGTCTAAGACAATTGAGATGTGTGATATTTTATATTGTTCCTCGTTGTCTCCTCCAGATTTTTCTGAGAGTTGATCTTATGAAGTTTGCCACCTCATCTGTCGAATTTAGTTTTAATAATATTATTTATCAGCAGATTAACGATGTAGCAATGGGTTCACCATTGGGTCCTTCCCTTGCTAATATTTTTGTTGGTTTTCCCAAGGCTTTATTATTTTCAAGAACGGATCGTCCTCTGATGTATCATTGTTATGTGGATGATACTTTTTGCCTCTTCAATAATGAGGTTGAAGCTGATTTATTTCTCATATCATTAAACTCTATCCATTCTTCCCTTAAGTTTACTGGAGAAAAGGAGTCTAACTGTTGCTTTTCTTTTTTGGATGTTCCTATCCATGGGAATGGTGACGAGTTTTTGACTTCTGTATTTAAGAAGGCTACTTTCTTGGGACTATATACACATCACATTGGGACACTTTTTGTCCCCAATAACATAAAATTAATTTAATTAAGACTTTGACTTACAGAGCTCTTAAGATCAGTTCCGATTCCTTCTTCTGCAGTGAAATGGATTTTATTAAGATGACACTTTCTGAAAATGGATATCCTTTGGACATTTTGGATTCTGTTATTTGTGATGTCATCAATTTTTTTCAGGGTTAAGCCGTATACTGTTAAAAAATGTTCAGTTTATTTGTGTCTTCCCTTTATTGGTTCAGAGTGTGAGACTTTAGTTAAGTAGATTTTGCTGTCTATTAGCAAATGTTATTTTTCTGCTAATGTTCAAGTACTTGAACAATTCTTTCTTCCATCTGTAAGGATGCTCTCCCCCCTCATCATGTTAATTCTGTAATTTACAAATTTGAATGTAGTTGTGGACACGACTACATAAGGAGGGCTTCTCAGCAGTTGGATTTTAGAATTAAACAACATATACCTCCTAGAATTTTGAATCCTGCTGCTAGTAGTAACCAACTTGTTAATACCTTTGGATCATCTATTACACAACATGTTATAAATAGCAGGAATTGTCTGTGGATTGAGTGTGGACCATTTCACTATTCTATCAAGGTCCCACTCTTTATATCGTCTGAAGGTGCTAAAGTCACTGTACATCAAATTCCACAAGCCTTCTCTTTGCAAACAGAAAGACTGCTTGCTGGGTTTGAATGTCATTGGACTCTAGTTCTCCTTGCATTTTTTTTTACCCCCATTATCATCTTTTAATATACATGCTTACCATTCCCAGAAATAAACTTGTTAACCCCTGGGCCAAAACTGGTTGCTTTTTTTTTTTAGTTTTTAGTAAAAATGTCATGTAATTTATGCTTATTTCTAATTATGATTAAGTTTTGTATGACTAAAAATTTGTTCATATATATATATATATATATATATATATATATATATATATATATAGGCAAAAATTCTTAAGCTATTTGCAAAGTAACATTCTATTTTTAAATTTAATCATATTTTTTAAGATTTAATTTCTTATTTATTCAAAAACATTCCATACTATTTTATGCTGATTTTTTATATTCATAATCTCTGTTGATAAATGATTTACTAATTTTTTTAAAAACTAATACTAACAAATTACTTATTCAGGATAAATATTTAATCCCTCATAAGTCTAAAGTCTGTTTATTAATGCAGCTTTAAACATTTAAACTTGATGAGTGATATAATTATTCTATAAAGTTGAATTTAATAATTTGATTTCCATATGGAATTATAATTATTCCTTTTTATGTCCCCATGAGATGTTTCATCTCTCTTTATTTTAATGAATAAAGTCTCTGCTTTTGTACTTGTATAAGGTCAGATATTTATTTCATTTTGTTCATATTAAACTAGACAAATAAATTTCAAAAATGAAATTTAGTTTGTAAATATTGTTTTCTGATGGAAAATGACAAATGCACTATTAAAGATCAGGCTTTGCCACAGGCATTTTTAATATGAATACCAAATAATACTAAAACTATTAAATGATCTTTTCCTTGCCATATAAATACTCCACAAGTATTTGAAATCAATACACTGCTTTTTATGTAATGATGTAATGCAGGCCAATTAAATTGTCAATTTTTTTCTATTTTAAACTGGTTTATGTAAACTGTGTTGTTTCAATAAATATTTCAAAGTCTTCAAAGTCTCTTATAATTACAGTGTGACATAGTAATTACCAATAGCATATTTAAGACTTTACATAATATTTTTGTAGTTAAACAAATATATATTCAGTCAATTGAGTGCCATACATAATATATGCTTAGGCGACCATGTCCCTTTCAATCCATAACTGACTAAGCAGAAAATTTTCCCGCAGTAGGTTGCCATTTCTTTCTGTGATAGACTGGTTGCCAACGAAGGCTATATAACCCAATCTGTCCTGCTATTCAACCCATAGCTGGAGAGAGAATAGATGGATTCATACTTTTCCGAAGTGTACTTGAATGCTAGTAAATGCAACGAATTCAAGTGAATTTCAAACTCAGCTCTCCAGTTTCTCATTCGGAACTGATATCCATTACACCACAACACACATTAATAATTAAAAAAAAAGATCATTTTAGATAGGCATATCCTTTGCTAAAAAAATGACATGAAATAGGGGTGTATATAGACAGTTAAATGTATTTTTTGTAGTATCTTCCATTTAGAATATATTAGTCTACTGATGATGATTGTTAGTCTTGGTGCAAGAAGGTGAAGGTGTATTCATTGGAGCTATGAATAAATTACTCTGAACATCATAACATTTATGCTTAAGAGTACAATTTGCTGGTTTAATCCCAGAGGTTAGCATTTTTTAACTGACATTTCAACATGCTTGACTGAGCATGGTTTGACCCTCAGTTTGTATGTTTTGCATTTAAAATTGGGAAGAAATAGATTTTTCAATACTCAGGAATTAAAGATGGAACAGGGCTATTACATAACTCTGAGATTTTTTATTGTATTTTATGTTTCTAACAACCTGACTTTGGATCTCTGTAATAATCTCTAAAGCTCTGAAGGAGTTGGAACTATAAAATATAATTTCAACATTGAAGCTAATTTCAATAATATCTCATAACATCAAGTGGATAAAAGATTCCAAGATTAGTTAAAGAGAATATTTAAAGTACAGTTACTCTTACAATAATCTCTTCCTAACAGAGGATGTGCATTTTATGATCAGGTACAATATTTACACAAAATATTCAACACCATATTTCAATCAACTGCATTTGCCCCATACCTCTGCTGCTGTTTCCATGTGAAACTGCAAGCTAACTTGCATTGTTTGCCCCATTGAGAAATAGATTTTTTTCAGGGTAAATGAAATTGATGATCAGTTCTCAAAATGTAATGAAAAATTGTGAATTCAGTATAAAAAAAGTTAAATGGCCCAAATATATTCAGTGTGTGTGTGTGTACACATATAATGTGCACATGTTTGTTTATTTGCTTCTGCTATTCATTATTTTACTGCTGAAAATGTATTGGTGTTAAAAAAAGAAAAGGTCAATTTTCAAATGGTACCATACTGTGAAAAGTGGTAATTTCCTTCTTTTTTGAATTTTGATGTCTTTTAGCATTTAAATATTGTATAACCAAATTATTAAATATCACAATTATTGATTATCAAAAGCAAGTATGTGAATTATAACATACTTGAAGGTGGCAAAATTTCAACATGGTAATACAACCCTTTACACTCATATTGTCATGTAATTCTATTCTAGTAATAAAAACCGCCACTAAATGTCAAATTTTAAAATTTTAAAATAACTGCAATAAAATTTAAGAAAAAGTACAGTTAATATTCAAACTTGTTTTTTGATCTTTTAATTGGGACCTGGGCCAGTGTTTGTTGACATCCCATTTCCAAAACTATCAATGATTGTACAATTATTGTCAAGATCTTTTTAAAATGTATGTGTATACAATATGACACCATTCAAACATTGCCCTTTCAAACTTTTCTTTAAGTGATAATTATTTTTGTTAATATTATGATTTAATAGATTCATACCAATTTCTTTTTAATTTATTTACAAAGTTGTAATATGAATTTGAATAAATGGCTTTACATCAAAAGCTGGTTTTTGTATAATTCTTTTGTTTGAAAATATTAGCAATTTTAAAACATTTCTTCTGTTTAAATGAACACTTCAACCGATAGAAAAAAGTACATACTAATAGAACAATGTATTAACATTTTACCTCTTTTTGGCAAACTACTAGAGGCTCTAATCAACTTTGAATTGGTTAAGCATCTCACCTCACAGAATCTTCTTTCAAACAAGCAATATGGCTTTCACTTCTGGTTAACTGCTGTGTTAACAATTATTCCTGAAAGAGTTCATCAAGCTTTAGGTAAAAATGTTGAAGCTTAAGTTGTGCTTTGACATGCTTTTGGCATGCTGGTCTTCACAAGTTGAAAGGTTATAATATTTTGTACACATTTTTGATCTGATTCAGTCTTTTTTATCAAATTATGAAATGAAAGTTATCTTGAATGGCCATTCTTCTAGCTCATTTTGCATTAAAGCAAGTGTTCTTTAGGGGTCTATTCTTGGACATATTGTTCTTAATTTTCATCAATGACCTTCCTGATGTCATCAGTTCTCAACTCCATATGTATGCTGATGACACAAGAAGTTATTCCTGTCTTAATAGTAAGTCTGATTGGTTCAATAAGGTCAAATTTGTAGCTAATTTAAAAAATAACCAACAATCTATTGTTAACTGGGGCAATAAAAGGCTTGTTAATTTTAATACCTCCAAAATGAAATTGTTCTCTTTTAATCATCTAAGAGAACTTTTTTTTTACCTTCAATCAGCATGGCTGATAGTAACCTCTAGAAGAGTGACCCATTGCACCTTCTCAGCCTAACATTTTCCACTGACATGAAGTGGAAATATTATATTGAGTCAATTGCTAGGTCTGCTGCTAGGAAATTTGGTTCACTGTGTTATGTGAGACAGATTCTGTTAAGAAAAATTATCTTACACATTTATAAGCTTACCATTTATCCATGCATTGAATAATGCTGTCACATCTAGTCTGGCATTTCTGCTATACTTTTAGAGATTCTTGATAAAATGCAAAGAAGAATTTACAATGTTATTGGTCCTGACTTGGCCTCTGCTATAATGTAGCTTTCCTGTGCCTTTTTTTTATAATTATTTTCATGGTACTTGTTCTGGTGAGCTTTTCTCTTTGGTATCTAGACTTTATGAATTTAAGTGCAGTACTAATTTGATGGCAAGATCTCATCCTTTTACAGTTTAAATGGCTAGATGTAACTGTAAGTCCCTCCTCTTATGCTTCTTGAGGATAAAACTCTGCTTCTGGCTTCTTGCTTTCCAGTTAAATCTGATCTTCAAAAATTTAAATGCAGTGTAACTTGTTATATTGCCTTCTTAATTCCTGTTCTTTTACTGTTCTCTCTCCTTAGTCATGTTTTCTTTTTTTTCATATTCTCTCACACTCTCACCTTTGCATCTTAGTGGCTTTATTGCTTTGCTTGACGTGAAATGATTTAAAACAAACAAAACTGATAAATGTATTCATAAAAAATTTCTATGCTAATCGGTGCCAATTCTATCAGTTCTCTACAACTGGAAACTCAAACACTTGATTTTTTATTGTATTATATATTCAGAGTGATAGAAAAGTAACACCCTATTTCATGTACAAGTGGTCAGCCAGTAGTCCTGACTTAAAACACTGTGATTTTTTATTTTCTTTGGGGTTGGTTAAAGGAGTAAGTCTACTATGCAAAACCATGAAAGAATGTGAAAGGTAAATACAAGAATTTATGTCTTCCTGATGAAATCAGTTAATGTGAGAATTTGGTAACAAAATCTGGTGCCCACATCAAATTTTAAATAAGACCTTGTGCTAAATGCTTTCCTCTCATATAATGTTTTTGTAAATATTATAGTTAATAAATGAATTATAAGTATTTGAAAATGGGGAGTTACTTTTCAATCACTCTCTTTGTTTTATATATATATATATATATATAACATTTTGAGAGGAATGGTTATAAATCCAGAATTTATTATACCAAATATTATAATTTGCTTTGTCAGACCAGGGGAGAAAAAGCAGTTTGTAATTATTACAACTGCCAAAATAAATTCTGGTTTTATAATCATTTAATTGCATGTAAGTTTTCCTCTTAATATTTCAGATTGCTCTGGATAATATCCATTAAGCTCTCTATTTTTATCCATTGAATATTTTATGTTAATTATATATATAATATCCAAAAGAAAGTGGCTTGAAGATAAAATCCCAAACAGGTCCTTAATTATTAAGAAGTAAATATTAAAACTGATCCAGCCAGAGGGGTCAATGTAATTAAAATTATTTATTTAGAGAGCTAATATTTATTACATATAAAAAATTCAAATTTTCCAAAATTGTATGGCCATTTCAATGAGCGAATCTAACACTCATATCATCAGTGATCACAAATCATTATGACAAAATACAATTGTTTGTATGTGTACAAAAACAACTGAAGTAAGGGTAGAAAAGAAAGAAAGAAAAAGGGTAAAGAGGAATGAAAAAGAGTGTCAGATTGGTTGATGGAACAAAAAGCTGCCATTTAGTGGTGAAACTAGAAATAGATACATTAAAATAAAGAAAAGAAAAAAGTAAAAAATATATATATAGAAAAGAAAGGGCTCAGACATGGCCTGGCCTTTTCAAATTATTTCAGTTTTAATCCATAATTTATTTTGATATTAACATTATTCGAGCCCTGTTCAGATTGAAGCTGAAATAATTTGAAAAGTCCAGGCAACATCTGACCCCTTTCTTTCCTATATAAATTTTTTTCTTTCTTTTATTTAATTTATTTTTATGTATCTATTTATATTTCCATCACCAACTGGCAGCTTTTCAGTTCTGTCAGCCGATCTGACTCATTTTTTCCTTCCTCTTTACCCTTTTTCTTTCTTTCTCTACTTCCTTTTTTCTTTCTTCCTTTTGCTACCCTTACTTCTGTTTTTTTTTACACAGACACAAGAAATAATTGTATTTTGTCATAATGATTTGGAATTGTTGATGATACAAGTATTAGATTCACATGTTGAAATGGTCAGACGATTTTGAAAAATTTGAATATTTTTTTCATATGTAATATAATACTCAACATCACTCAATAAGTCCCAGGCCTGACATATAGATGGTGCCACTAATAAAAAATCTGTATGATATTTATAAAGTACTAACCTTCAAATGGCATGTGACAAAATTTGGGCCCAATTGGATTATTAGTTTACAAATTACAGTTATTTAAAGAAGCTACTGTTGCAAATTTTTAAAACAATGGAAAAATCTGAATTTTGTGTGTTGATAAAGCATTGCTTTCTGATGCGGAAAAATACTGTTCAAGCAAAGCAATGGCTTGTTATTTGGACTCTCCTCCATCAGAAACAATGGTTAAGAGTTAGTATGCTGACTTTAAATGCAGATGTACAGATACAAATGATGCTGAATACTCAGGTCATGTAAAATTTGTCCAAGAAAACACCAAGAAAATAAACAAACTTGTTTTGAGTGATCATAAATTGAAGTTGCATGAGATAGCAGAGGAGTTGAACATATCAGAACGCAGTGTATTCACCATTTGGCATAAACATTTGTCAATGAGAACACTGTGTTCAATATGGGTGCAGTGTTTGCTCACAGTTGATAAAAAAAAACAGGTCAATGATTCAGAGCATTGTTTGCAACTGTTTCAACACAACAAGAAGGTGTTTTTGCATAAATATGCGACAGTGGATGAAACATGGATCTACCACTTTGCTCCAGAGTCAAATCAGCAGTCAGCTGAGTAGACAGCAGCATGTGAAAGCTGCAAACATCAGGCAAGGATTTGGCCTCTGTATTCTGGGATGTGCAAGGTATTTGTTCATCAATTATCTTGAGAAAGGAAGAGCCATCAATAGCAAATATTATTTAGCATTATCGGTGTGTTTGAAGGAAAAAATCGCAAAAAAACGCCCTTGAAATGAAGTAAAAAAAACAATCTTTCATCAAGACAACACACCGTGTCACAAGTCGACCACAGTAATGACAAAACTGCATGAATTGCACTTCGAATTGCTTCCACATCCACTCTATTCTCCAGATCTGGCCCCCAATGACTACTGGATGCTTGCAAACCTCAAAAGAACGCTCATGGAAAGAGATCTGGCTCCAATGAAGAAGTGATGTCAGAAACTGAGTTGTATTTTGAGGCCAAAGACAAATCATTCTACAAAAAAGGCATTGAATTGTTAAAGAAGCATTGGAATCATTGTATTGGGAGACTAGGAGACTATGTTGATGAATAAAGTCAAATTTTGCCTAAAAGTTACTGTTTTATTAGTTAGGCCCAGGATTTATTAAGTGATGTTATATGTATAGACACTTACAAATTATTGTTTTTTCTTTATGCAGTATCCTGATGTTGGCAATCATAGCTATCTACAATTTCCTGTCCTTATGTAGTGCTTAGTAAATTTTATCTCTCCTAACCCCTGTTCTGCCTTCCATTTGTTCAAGCTCATTAGATAGGTTATGCACTGTTTTCCTTTATCTCTTTTGCCTTATATTCTGTGAGTGTCAAATTTTTCAAGCCCACTTTCCTCATTAGGTGCTTTAGAAATTTCAATTGTATCTTTCTGATGCTAAGTATAAGTGTCCTTTTTGTTTCCATTTCTCTAAAACTTTGTTGTTGTTGCTCACATATTTAATCCATGGTATTCTCAGCATCCCCCTCTAGAACTATATTACTGTTACCTCAACTCTCTTCTTCAACTGTGTTCTTTGTCATTAGAAAGTAAATACTTATTTTATTATTTATATCATATAAGTTATATTATTGACTTCAAACAAATATAAGATTCAAATTTTAACATTGAAAAACATATTCACATTTAAATTAAGAGAATTTTATATAAAAATTATATATATATGTTCAGCCTGTCTTTTGAATATAGAATATCTATTTCCTTTCTTCAGCTCTTTTGAAAATAGAATACCCTTTTCCTTTTTTCAGTTCTTTTGAATATAAAATAACCATTTTCTTTCCATGTTATTTTTAAAATCAAATAGTGGAAAGAGATTAACTAACATAAGGATTGATGGAGATGCTCAGCAGCCTCAACATATTCGAGAAAGACATAAGAGTAATCAAGAATCTCTAATGGCAGCAAACTACCTGCATACAGACAGGTAACGAATTCAGCAGATATACAAAGATAGAAAGGGGTGTAAGACAAGGATGTGTCTTTTCACCGAATTTATTCAACTTGTACAGTGAGACTATTCTGAGGACCCTGAAAGTTATGCCAGGATTCATCATCGGAGGCCCTAATTTGAACAACATAAGGTACACAGATGATACAGTGCTGATAGCAGACACAGAAAGGAAACTACAAGACCTCCTACAGAAGGTAGCTGAAGAGAGTGACAAGAAAGAACTACAAATAAACTGCAAGAAAACCGAATGCATGGTCATCAGCAAAAAGAGCAGCCCAAAATAATAAATACAGGTGGGGGATATTAAAATCAAGCAGGTACAAAAATTTAAATACCTGGGAAGTGTTCTAACAGAAGATGGAAAGTGTGACACAGAGATCCAAAGGTGAATTTGCATGGCGAAGAACGTGTTCCAGAAGTTGAGTAGAATATTAAAAGACTGGAAAATTTTGCTAGAAACAAAGAAAAGAGTACTGGATTGCTATGAGATGTTAGTTCTTCAATATGGCAGTGAATGCTGGACAATCTCATCAAAGATGAAGGAAAAATTTGAAGCAATTAAAATGTGGTCCTACAGAAGGATGCTGCGGATATCATAGATCAAGCATGTGAGCAATGATGAGGTTTTGAAAAGGATGGAAACTAAAAGGAAATTAATACTGAGCAGAGCATGAGGAAGAAACAGCTAAGGTTCCTGGGACATGCCGTGAGGAAGGAGGGCTTGGAGAACCTGATACTAACAGGCTAGATAGAGGGGGAAAAGAGACAGGGGAAAGCAGCGGATAACATAGTTGATGGGCCTGAGCAGGTGGATCACAGAATGGGGATTACATGGTGTAACAGGAGAAAGCATGCTAAGAGCCACCAGGGATAGGGAGACGTGGAAAACCATGATCGCCTACGTCCTGAAAGAAGAAGAAGACAGATATACAAATATATTTTATTATTATTCTTTGTGCTCTTTTTTATGCACATTGATATGTAAAACTGGGTTTGAGTTTCTTTTTATGAATATTTCTCTTAAATTGTTTGAACTGACAGTCATAAGTGGTGCATCTAAATATGCCTAAATAAATGTGCATCACATATGCATAAGTAGATATAAGGATCTTTTTGGTATACTTTGTGTGTATTCACTTACACGCAAATACCCTTGGGAAAGGTATTAATCCATTTATTCCTTCCAGTTATGGGTTAAATAGCAGGACAGATTGGGTTCTATAGCCTTAGTCGGCAACCAGTCTACCACAGAAAGCAATGGCAACCTACTGCAGGATAATCTTCTGCCCAGTTAGTCATGTCTCTTTTGAGACATGATCACCCAAGCGTGTATCATGTATGGCACTTAACTGACTGACTGACTCCTTTAGTGGAATGATAAGCAAGCAGGTGAATATTGAGCATGTAAATATCTATAAAATGTTTACAGCTATGGCTGCATTTGTACTCTTGTAAGTTTTTTTTGTATGTATGTATGTGTATTTAAACAGTAGTCACTCATTAATAGTAATGGCTGGCTACTCATTTACAAATGCATCTGCGAGGGTGATTAGTTAATATCTGCTCAGTTATATTTGTGTTTCTTCAAAATTAACATAGAGAAAATCTGTTTTATACAGCAACTATGTTGAGTAGATCTTAGTTAGAATTTCTAAGACTGTGTGCATGATCAGATGTGATTAAATAGTTGAGCAAGGCCAGAAGGTCATAATGACTTGTGACTTCAAGCTAGCACAACTATTGACAGCTTCTCAAACTGTTTTATCTACCGAATTTCACTTACATGGTTTGGGTCAACCTATATATGGTTTTCAAGCATTTTCCAACATGACATGCACAATAAAATTGCCAAGCTGATATCAAGAAGACTGATCCTTGACAAAGTCACCATAATTTTATTTGAACTCAGATCTCATCGTTGGAATGTTAATATTCTAATCATTAGGCTAGACATCCATATAATGTATTCATTGATACATGTTTGATTAAAGATCATAGAAAAGGGATAGGGTTTTTATATGTCTTAGTTTAATTTATCTTCTTGCTTGACACTGGAAAATAACATTTTAAAATAAGATGAATGCTGGCAATGGAAAAAAAATTTATTATGAGAATTGAAAATGAAGAATATTATGGCTAAATCTCGAGTAGCCTTCAACAACTCAAACTTAATGAAATCTAGTGATGTGGAAAAAATGTTGCTCTTTGTGTTTGCTGGTAATTTAATTTTTTTTATGATGAATTGCTGGAAACAGGACTGCCACGGCTGAATGTGACATGAGCAACTGACTTATTTGATTGATCAACTGAAGAAAAAAAGATTTTTTTCAGAGAAAAAAAGTTAAATGGTGATTTTTCTGCATGACAATGTTTGTACTCATGCTGCAAATGCAAAGCAGCAAATGATCATGGATTGGGTTAGATGATTTTATGACATATCAATCCCTGTTGGATTATTTCGTGCTGAAATCAGTCTTTTTTATTTAATTTCATTTGAATATATAAGCATTTACTTAGCTTAGGGATAAGTAAATACTGGTTATTTATACTCGACTCTATAAGCATTTACTTGGTTCAGGGATAGGTAAATATCGGCTCTATATATTTGAATCTGTAAGTGTTTACTTGATTTCAGAAAAGGTAAATAATGTTTCTGTTCTTAATATCCAAGAGTCAAGGTGTACAGAAAGATTGAGAAGGTCAATGTACACACTAGTCTGATCTTTGATTTAAGGTAGATGTTCTTGTCTTTTCAAACAGTTCTTCATTTTATTACCTATCCCTAAACCAAGTACATACTTCTTCTTTTTCTATTTGCTGTGTCTCTTCATGACATAAGTGACCATGATTCTCCAGAATTTCTTATCCTTTATAACTCAAAATTTGTCTTTTCATTAATACTCTCAGTCCTTATTCTACTGTCCATTATGATTAATGGCTGGCCACTCTTATTCAAGGATACCTGTCTACCATGGCGACTAGCTAATCCCTATTGCAGACTCTTGCTCAGGTACACTTTGTTTGACACCCACTGAACCCACCTTAGTTACAGTTCCTGGAAGAGAGCGTGTTATCTAGTGTGAACAATAGTCTAAACAAGGCCAGGATGCTCAAACACGCGGTCACGATGACTGTGACTTTGAGCTAGCACAATCATTGACAGCTCATCAAAGAGAGCCATCTACCCAATTTCACTCACAAGGCTTGGTTCTTTGGAATAAAGAATTAACTCAGTTTAAATTGTAACGGTTTGGTTTATATATGATTTGTTGTATACAATGGTTTTAACCCTCCCCATTTAAAATGACACTGGGATCTCCTTTAAAATCTGAATCTTGTGTTAACAGCAAATTAAATTTCTAAATTCTGGTTTCAAGGCTAGCACAAAGTCTTAGTCAGGAACAATGTGGATTCCAGTCAGTATGTTTCTCTTTGTCTCTTCTCTGGTCTGGTCTGTCAGCTATCCAAAATCTCCAGTTTAGAGTCCTGCGTTCAGCAGGAGTGGGGTAGGCCAGGGTTTAGTATCAACCTTTTCCTAAAATTCTGTATTCTCAAAATGGTTTTCTGAAGTGCTTTTCTAAATCTGAGTTTGTCTAACCCCTTTTTGAGAACTGTCAGAGGAATCAAGCCACCCCTTTTACTCCGACTCCTTTTAAATCTCATACTACCACTTCGTTTAGGCTGTACTAATCTCTCTCTTCCTTCTCCCACTTTCTCAGCAGTTAACCTCAGCCTGCTCCTAGAGCTAGTGTGACAAATTCAACTTCCAGTTGGTGTAGTGAGAACTGACTAGGGACTTTCAGTCATTAGTCTTTTTTTCATTAGCTTTTTCTCATGCTGTTATTTTTTGATCAACCAGACCACTTGAGAATTAAAATATAACAAACACAGTTAAATATATTTTGAAATACAACAATATTCATTTTTTATTCTCACTGACCAAGATACAGCAGGATTGGGTGGGATAACAAATTACTGTCTACAAGTGGCGTACTATCCAACAGCCATATTGTTGTTCTATTTTTGTGAAGAGTCAATGAATCATTAGGAGAGAGTTGTCTACCCTAACATCTTCCCTTTTTAGCCTTTTGTTTGTATGACTTATTGAATTTATTTGCAGTCAATAGGGTTTTCTCCGAAGTCTATACGATTTCCTAAATACATGTTTTTGTGGAGTCCTAAGATTATCCTTTGGTATATCTTGGGAACATTGTGAAGGTAGTTCGATGGTGTCCAATAGGATACCTAGCGGTAAGGTCAGGTTTAATTTGGTCTCTGGAAGGTGAGCGGATCGTAATTGGTTTGTATGTCAAACCCAAACTGTAGAATCTATATCTACAGCATATGTAACATTTCCAGAATTATGCAGAATGTGCCCTTGAATCTATTTTTTTTTTTTTTTTTGCCACTGCGAAAATATTTAGCAAGTACGAATTGTCCTGGTACATATATGCATTTCGCTACTCCGGACTTTTCCATTTCCTTTTTTTTTACTACTACAATAAGAGCTGCCCATTGAGAATAATTTGTAATCTCTATTACACTCTCTTTCTGAAGACGTTAAAGTTCTTTTTCAACCATATCACATGTAGCATAAGGCATAGATTGTTTTGGTTTAAAAATTGGTTTAGAGTTCTCTTTTAATATCAAAATTGCCTTACTTTTAGTAGAGCAACCAAGGCTCTTCTGAAAAACTTCATTGAACTTAATTTTAAGTCTGTCTGTAAAATGTTTTTCAATGTCTGAAATAGATGTAAGACTAAATGTGTTGAACACAGACTGGAGAGGAATTTCAAAACGATGAAGCTGTTCAATCTAATTGAGACCAATTAAATTCAATTCAGAATTTTCAGCAAGATAGCACACATCCGAAAATGTGGTAGCTTGAAATGTAAGTTAACTTGTGGAATCATTTCTACATGCACGTACATACCTACATATACATCGCCATCACAGACGTTCGTATGCATATACCCACACACACTTACGTAAGAATCGCACGTGAAGCTTACTTTTTTTCCCGCGTTTATTAAGAAATATATAAACTGATTCCCACACATGTCTAGCCAGTTGGAAGATGTTTTTTCAGAGCGTTTGGACCGAAAACCGTTCGTCTCTTCCAACTCACACAAACCGCGAATTGCATTCAGCAATTAGCCACATAATATGTTTCTCTCTATTCTATAAGAACATTTCCATATTCACTACTATTCAATACAAACATATTATTTCCTTTCAGGGACTCTGCTATCATGAATATTCAGACAATATCTTTAATATCTAAGAGAGAACTCTTTTCACGACATCTTGCATTTGTGAATTATCCAGTTCTGTAACCTTACTTAATACAATGTTGTTATATTCGTTACATTGTATCACCTCGAGCAAGGCGGTAATGCCACTGATGTGCAAGGGGCTACGTAAGAGTGAAAAGATTAGAAGAGAGAAAGCCGGAAACCACATCCTAAACAGGGAACAAGGGATGAGCCTCTACACCTGTTCAATAGACGTGGGTGGTGTGCTTTGAGTTATTTTATTTATAATTGTGGTGGTTTGGACAACCAACCTTTTCTTCACTGTTGAAATCACTACCCCGACGGTCAGTCTACTACAAATTGGTACCCTAGTCGTCCAGACCTCTACAAACTCACCAGTTAAATGAATTTTGTCCTTAGATACACTTCTTCCTATGTAATCTGTTGCAGACAAACCTGGCTCTCCAAGATGACTGGGATATTAACGTAATATCTGATGCTGTGTCAAACTGGAAATGAACTGGTTTGTTGTTCACTGAAACAACAATATATTTTCTGTTGTTTTTATAGTTTGCCTTGAATGCTGTGAACACCAAGTTTGTTTTCGCCGGCTTTCTTTTTCGTTTATTAACAAATTTCTTGTGAATTGGACTTTCAGTCATTTTTTTTTTTTTTGAGTTTGCGTTACAAAAATTTTCTTTATGTCCAATCTGGTGGCAAACATTGCACTTATATTTCTGAAACGGGTAAAAATGTGCATAATGTCAATCACCACAAAACCAGCAAGCTTCTTTTCTTTCCTTGCTTTGGCTGTTTCCTGTTAACGATGGGATGTTTGGTTTTTGCACTAACATGATGTCTCTTTTAATGCTAAAAAGTTTGTTGCATTCAGTTGTTAAAGCTTGAATTGTGATGTCTTTATCGTGTTTCAATTTGGAAAGTAGTCTGGTCCAAATATCACTGTCTGATTCAGATATCACTCCAGCGATAAAAATCAAACATTTAAACTGCTCTTCTGTGAGGGAATTTAGTTTAAATTTTTCACATTCCAGATTTATAATATTAACGAACGTTACATAATCATCTTTGTCATTTTTCTAATTTGAGACAATTAAACCTGGTATTAAACAGTGACTGTTTTTTTTTTTCAAAGATGAAAAATCCATTGGCAGCTTTGGTAGGATGTAATTTGTGTAACGGTTGTGTTCCTGGCTTTCCAGTTTCCGAATTAGTTGGCGGATTTTCTAGTGTTCGTCTTTCTGTGAAAATTCATTTTGGAAAATGTCTGTCCATCTTTTGTACCATGAAAGTTTTTCTGCTTTCATTGTCATAATGGAATTCCGTTATGCTGTTAGCGATGTTATCCACAGCATTTGTGTTTAATGACTTCCTGCTTTAAAAATTTCTAGTTGGTGATTGAATTTTTGATTGAACTGTTGGGATATTATAGTCAACAACTGCTATTGTGACATTTGGAATTGTTCTTGTTGATTCAATATCTCTTTCAGTATGTCTGGTGATATTGCCATTTTTGTGAGTTTATGTTTATCTCATTCTAGTCACCAAAAATTTATTGTAACCCCAAATATTTTTCTAATCCTTTTCGTTCTTATGCAATGTTAGTACTGTTACATTTCTCTCAACAAACGACCTTTAACCTCTGGCTTTAAACGTGTCAGCTGTGTCTTGTTGAATAGTAATGATTGTATTGTATGATTTCATTTTACCTCCCTCCACCTGTTCTCAGTCCTGGGGACAATGAATTTCTTTCAAACAAAAAAAAAATCGTTTTCTTTAACCCTTTTTCGTCCATATACCATGTTAAATATTGTCACAAATTAAATCTTCCTCATCACTGGTATCCAAAGGAATCCGAATGAATGTTTGGATATAAATTTTTCTCTGGATGAATATCACCAAAATTATAAGGAACAAATGCATCAGACTGGCTTTTATCTCCATAGGGGGTACTTCTCTTCTCTGGTAGCTGATTAAAAACAGATGTTTTCTCTCTCTCTGGATCTTCTGTCCAAAGGAATCATAAATGTTATTTCAGCAATTTCCTTTATTAACATGTTTTCTTCTATTTGACATCTCAAGGATACAATTAATAGTCTCTTTCTTATCAGGGAGAAGGACGGTAGTCTTTATTTTGCTCAATCTTATTGAATTCCATCTAGTTAGATTTGGGTTTGATTCTCCTTGGAATTATTTTAGAACGTGATTTTTCAATGCAATTTGTTTTTAATTTTCTTCTCAGTTTTTGAATCTATCTCCCTGCAATTTCAACAATTATTATCCAGTTAGTAGACCCCTTTCCTCTTCCTTCCTTCCTTCCATCTTTCTTTTTGTCTTTTTCCTTATTTTTAGTTTGATCAATCTCTGGTAATCCCAGTGTTACACATGCCAATATCTGAGTCTCTGAAGGATCTTCCAGTTCATTCAGTGACATTTTCATCTTATTATTTTCCTTTGTGTGCCTCTTCTTTTACCTAAACTTGTAGTTTGTAGGGTGGTAAGTAAATATTATTTATATTTGAGTCTGTAAGCATTTACTTGGATAGTTGTCCCATTTTGAGGGATCTTAATTCTCTGCAGGAAATTCAGTCAGTGTTATCTCAGCCCCACTAACAGAGCAAAAATGAGCATACTTCTTAGACTTGTGTCATCTTCAGACTATGCAGCAGTTCCAACTAATTCAAGATATCAAAAATCACTTTGGAATTCAAATAAAATTTTTGTTTGATGATATATGCAGTTTAGTTTTAAGATGATGTAAGGTCATGGAAAACGTTTAGATAAATGAATAGGGATTCTATGAATTCAAGTGAATAAAAAAAATGTCAAAATAATGCTAGAAACTTGCATTAAACTTAAAACAGAATAAAAAGAAAATTATCTTTTAAAAAAATGAAGAAGGTATGACTATTATTTTTCTGTACTCTTATGACAGCTATTGTTTCACTTTCATGAAGTTATTTTCACTTACGTAATAAGATTATCTACAATTAAACCACATCATTGTCTTAGCCTGGCAAGTTCTTAATCCTAATTTAAAATAGAACCCTAACCCTAATCTATAACATCAGCCCTCTCTGATGTTAATCTATTGTTGTCATCACTGAGCTCAACCTGCATGTCCTATCCTCAATTGTAAAAAAAAACAACAATATTAAAAATTTCAGGGTGATAACTACAGTTGTAGAAAACTGATTGGAAAATCATTAGGTCAATGGAAGAACAAATAAGAGACTACTGACCACATAAATAAAAACACTGGTAATTATCCATGACAACTAGGTATTAAAATTTATAACACTATCTAAAAATTATACCCATCAGCATATAAAATTTTATACTATTCAAATTCAAAAGAATATTTTAAAATCTCAGCAAAATTTGCCTTTACAAAAATTCCACAGAATAAATCATGAATAAATGCATAAGTATGTAATTTTATGATCTTAAATATGTTTTATTGAGTTTCAGCAAGTCAACAAAATGAGTCTATTTTGAAAGGAAGATGAAAACCGATGATAATGAAATAACTGCATCATTATTATCAAGTTCAGCCAAGCAAAATTCAGTGAATCTTAAAGTTGTTCATGTTCAAATCATGTTTGAAATCTACCAGCTGAAAACATGTATCATTTCATAGGAAAATGTATTTTTCCAATTAAGTTGGTTCTACTCTTTATGAAACTAAGCTTCATTTTTTTTACAAAAAGTTTTCATTTTCAAGAAACTTTAAGTTTTAAAGTGGAAACAAAAAAAAACTAAATAGAAAATGAAGATTCAATTTCCAATGTTATCAATTTTAACCTGATTTTATGTCTGCCTTTATGATATCCATTTATTCAATTTTTGCAATTTAAAAAACTGCTAAACTGGCCCTGATTTTGTATTGGTCTTTATTTTATATAAAGTATTATTTTTATTTAAAGTAAACATATGCAGGAAAGAAATAAGAAAGTTTATTATATTAAGTTAATAATGTGAGAGGAAAAGAAAGGGTTTTTATAACACTATGGAAGGGAATTCTATGGGGAAATAAAAAAAAAGTAACATTCTTTGATCTTGTTAGGTTTATGTACTTTATTATTTTTGTCATGGACTAACAACTTGCTACATACATAAACACTAAAATGTAAAAAGAATACAAATTAACTTCATAGTGTAAATCTAAAAACATTTTAAAAAAGAGAATTTTGCCAATAAATAAACTTATTCCTCAAACAAAAGTTATTCATATCAGAAAATGTCTAAATCAACAAAATTAACAATTTTCTCCCTAGCTAGCATAAACATTTATTGCTTGTTGCAGTTTTCAAACATGTACATAAGCACTTGAGCATTTTACCACAAAGCTTGAGAAAGAAAAGGCTAGTTTCACAAGAAAAATTAACAGCAATACAAAGGTGGGTGTGAAAAATTATTTATTAATGTAAAAATACATTAATTGTGGCACATGGCCTGAGGAGAAATGGGGTAGGGCTGGTCAGCATTAACTAACGGAGACTTAGCTAATAAAATCCATGACCCATTCACTCATCATAATTAAGGAAGTATTATAATGATAAAGGTTAGGGAAAATAATGAGTTTCAATAAATAGCTGAATATTTATATCTATAAATATATTCTTACTGAGGTAGGACACATTCAAACTGAGTAGGCCACATACTATACCAGAACCAAAGAGGTAGACCACATGCTATATCAGCACCAACATTTCTTTATCTGGACATTATATATATATATAATGACAGAAAGAAATAAAGTCAATTTCATACTTCCAGGCATTTTTAAAGATGATGGAATAAAAAATAAAAAAAAACACGAAAATGACCAACCGGTTTTAAATTCCGTTTATCTTCCGGGTCAACTGAGGCTTTTTTTTAATACTTTCATTTTTAAAATATTAAAAGTGAAGATGAATCAAGACGAAGGGAAAAAAGTATTATGGTGGGGAGGATGGGCAGGCACTAAATGGTAATTATATGGAGTCCAATTACACATTCTTTCTGTTTACAGATTGACGGGGTCCTAGTTTTGATGTATAATGACTCCAACGCCTGTACATGAAATGCCGAGTATGAACCAGACAACACAGTGAACTGGTCCACACTGAAGCCATTCACACAATTTCTGCTACTTATCAAGTGTTCAGCAATAGCTGACCCGGAAGTGTTCACAAGTTGACCCACACGGACATCCGTTTTGAGAATTCTTAGTGACACATGTTGCTTAATTCTGCAAACCAAGCCCTGCCTAAGAAGCCAGGTGCAAATGAGTTTGAACTACACCGAACTATCAGCTTAATAAAACTGATCGTCCGAATTCTGATGAATAGAGCAAGAAGCAGAATCAGGCCAGGGATATGACAAGAACAGTGCGGGTTCGTCAAAGACACTGGAACGAGGAACATTATATTTATGATATTTATGATGCTCTCTGAAAGGGCAATACAAATGAAGAAGGTGTTTCATTGATTATGCAAAGGACTTGTACCAGTGTTTAATCGATTAAGGCGTTTGACAAAATACGCAACAAAGAATTGATGGAGATGGTCAGCAGCCTGGACACATTTGGGAAAGATAAGAGTAATTAAGAATCTCTACTGGCAGCAAACTGCCTGCATACGGACAGGTAATGAAGCCAGCAGATATACAAAGATAGAAAGGGGCGTAAGACAAGGATGTGTCTTTTCACCGGATCTATTCAACTTGTACAACGAGAATATTTTGAGGACCCTAGATGATATGTCAGGATTTGTCATCAGAGGCAACAATTTGAACAACATAAAATACGCAGATGATACAGTTCTGATTGCCGACACAGAAAGGAAACTACAAGACTTCCTACAGAAAGTTGCTGAAGAAAGTGACAAAAAAAGGACTACAAATAAACTGCAAGAAAACCGAATGCATGGTGATCAGCATAAAGAGCAGCCCAAAATGCCAAATACAAGTAGAGGGTACTAAAATCAAGCAGGTACAAAAATTTAAATACCTGGGAAGTGTTCTAACAGAAGACGGAAAGTGCGACACAGAGATCCGAAGGTGAATTGGCATGGCGAAGGATGTGTTCCAGAAGTTGAGTAAAGTATTAAAAGACTGGAAAATTTTACTAGAAACAAAGAAAAGAGTACTGGATTGCTATGAGATGTTAGTTCTTCAATATGGCATTGAATGCTGGACAATCTCATCAAAGATGAAGGAAAAACTTGAAGCAATTGAAATGTGGTTCTACAGAAGGATGCTGCAGATATCATGGATAGAGGTTTTGGAAAGGATGGAAACTAAAAGAAAATTAATACTGAGCATCTGGGAGAAACAACTAATGTTCCTGGGACATGCAATGAGGAAGGAGGGCTTGGAGAACGTGATACTAACAGGCCAGATAGAGGGAAAATAGACAGGGGAAAGCAGCGGATAACATAGTTGATGGGCCTGCACAGGTGGATGACAGAACGAGGGTTGCGAAATGTTACAGGAGAAAGCGTGCTAAGAGCCACCAGGGATAGGGAGACGTGGAAAGCCATGATTGCCCACGTCATGAAGGGACAAGACACATAGAAGAAGAAGAAGAAGAAGAAGAAGAAGAAGAAGAAGAATCTCTGTGATGTCCTTCCCATGTAGTCCTTATCACAACTACTGATAAATTTATAAATAACGGAAGAAATATGATGGGGAGGAAATAAGAACGAGTGCCAAGATGGACCCTAACCTGAGCAGAAAAATAATAAAGTACTGGTTGAAGAATTCTAGCTAGAAAACTAGCAACTTTATGTTGGCATGACCCTACCATAGAAAGAATTGGTCGTAGAGGTACATTGTTCTCATGTTTTTGGTAGACCATAAAAACGGGGACGGATTGACCCCGTAGGTCTAATTTCAGAAGAAACTTCTGCGGTCATGAGTCTCAACTGGACCCAACAGAAGAAACTTAGTATTGTCACCAAGAATAGAAGACATTTTGGAGATATAATTGGAATGATTTAACAAGACCACACCACCAACCTTATCTTGACGAGTAATAACAAGATTGTTATTATTTTTTAAACTTTTAACTGCTCGCTGGTGCTGTATACTCCATTTTGACTCAGAAAAGAAAATGGGAGTACTGGCATAAGTATATGCCAAACTATTTAAGGTAGCCTTAAGATTAGAAACTGAGTCTGAAGAACATGGAGTAAACTGAAAAATTGGCGAAGATAGAACCTCAAATTCCGAAAAAAAAATTCCTTATCAGGAAGCTTAAACGAAATGCACCTTATCCAAAAATGGTTATCCTAGTGATGTTGTTAATGGTGTGATGCGGGATAACATAAACAAGTTTTCAAAGAATAAGCCATATGCTGTGGGAAAATATCCAGTATATTTAAGGCTACCTTATATTGGTTCACATAGTGAGCAACTAGCTAAGCAAATTTCTAGAGCAGTTACTTCTTGTTATTTTTTTGGCTCAGGTTAGGGCCGTGACCTTCGTTTTGGATTGCAGAATAAATCAACATGTGTCACTAAGAATTCTCAAAACGGATGTCCGTGCGAGTCAACTTGTTAACACTCCCAGGTCAGCTATTGCTGAACACTTGATAAGTAGCAGAAATTGTGTGAATGGCTTCAGTGTAGACCAGTTCACTGTGTTGTCTGGTTCATACTCGGCATTTCATGTACAGGCGTTGGAGTCATTATACATCAAAACTAGGACCCCGTCAATCTGTAAACAGAAAGAATGTGTAATTGGACTCCATATAATTACCATTTAGTGCCTGCCCATCCTCCCCACCATAATACTTTTTTCCCTTCGTCTTGATTCATCTTCACTTTTAATATTTTAAAAATTGAAAGTATAAAAAAAATGTCCCAGTTGACCAGGAAGATAAATGGGATTTAAAAACTGTCGGTCATTTTCGTGTTTTTTTATTTTTATTCCATCATCTTTAAAAATGCTCGGAAGTATGAAATTAACTTTATTTCTTGCTGTCATTATATATATATATTTGTTCATGAAATGAGGTAGAATGGATGAATCCAGAAAACGAAGCTAAAATATAATTAAACCTTTCAAACCTAAACAGATATTAGTAGGACTTATCCACCCCACAAAACAATAAAAATGGCTGTTGTATTCTTGTCTATAAGCAGAATCAAGAAGCACACTCGTTACTGGAGAAAGAAAGATAAAAATAAACAATGGAGAGTTGAAAATCAAAGGCTGAGTCAGTCGAGATGAAAACAAGAAGCCCAAAAAACAAACTTGGAAAGTTGGGAGTCTCAACATGGATCCTAACATCAGAGAAAGCTGGGAACAGGCCAAGAACAACACTTACTTACATTAAATAGCTAAACAAAGAGATTCTAACTTAACGAGGGGAGGATTCCATGGGAAACCACCCCATTGTGACCAAGGGGAATTAAAAAAAGAAAATAAAGGCTGATTCCATTCACACAAACCAAGCTTGCCACATTTATTTACCTTTGGCTGAAATCTGTCGACAATAAACACTTTCTATCAAATCTGATCTTCATCTAGAGCTGATGCTCAACAGAATGCAATCAAATCTTGATACGAATAACGTTTATATTGCAAGATTCCCTCCATTTGAAATGTCCAAATCACTATTCTTGCCATGGCCAGCAACGTGAGAAACACCACCTGTTTCACCTCAAAATATGGGAGCGACACTTTATCACATGCGTATATGAGATCAATGAACACAATCTGTTTGGGAATGATACAAGCCATTTCCTCTAAACCAAGGTCACACCGATAACAGGCTACGTCATTAAGAGAGAACACATTCTGATTCAATTGCCAAGTAAGCGAAAACTCAGGGTTGCTGAGGTAATCCACTATGTCACCAAAGACCTGAAAGAACACGACTCACCCACCAACAAGCCGAGTTGCACACAGTGGATCCTTCGTGACATCCTCCTCTAATTCATGATACAATAGTCTCCGAAACCAAGAAAGGTCAGTAAACTGAGGAACGACCCGCAAAACTGCTGCTTGACATTCTTGGAGGAAACTCAAATCATTCTTGGGCTTATGTCAGCACTCAGCCCTAGAAATGGGAGAAGTGATCGTAAGGTGAGGTAAGGCTTTCCTAACACTCTCCTCCAAAATCGAGTCAATGTGCGAAATGCGAATGCCAAACTCGATGAGTGTCAGTGACTTGCCAAGTGTAGCATTCCTAGCCCTCATGACACGGATGTTGAGAACAGACACCTCTGCTGGCCTTAAGCCTGAGACCACCCACATGAGGAAGGACAAAAGTGCTCGGTCGCCTTCTAACAGTCCCTACAGAAAGGAAGACATAACTGGCACACGCCTCAGCTCTACTCCTCACTGACAACTGCCGTCAAAGCATAGTCTGAACCACTGCCCTGACCTTTGCCTGTACCTTTGACCAATTCTTCTTCAGCTGGAGCCCAGGTTGAATCACACTCGAAGAATGCAGACAGGTCCATCAGTCCACCTAAAGAGCCCTGGAAGAGCGACCTCTTCTAGACACCTAAATGCAAACCAGAAAACTTGTTGCGGTTAATCTTAGCCCCTGGGACCTTCTTGTACTGTTCAAGTGTCTTCGCTACCATCTCAATGTCACTACAGCACGACACAAAAATGAATATGTCATCAGCATACACAGAAATCCTGGCTCAAGTAAAACCAGAGACATCGATTCCATATATGACCGGACTGTACATCCTGTCCCTTAGCCAACGAAAGAGGGATTCCAACGCTAAAGCGTAAAGTAGGGGTGACAGTGAACAATCCCAATCAACTGACCATGACAACGCAAACGTATTCGACAACTTTCTGTTCACCTGTACCACGGCACTGAGGAAGAGATACAGTGCAGAATTTGGTTTTGAATCTGACAACCTGCAGAATAGTAGCCAAGTACCGATGCTCAACCCTGTCAATTGCTTTTGACTGATCTAAATTGATTAGCGTGGCTTGTTCATCACCTTCTACACATTCTAAGATCGTGCGGACTAGATGCAGATTGCCCTGAATTGTTTGAACCTTCACAGCACAAGTCTGCATGAGTCCGATCAGAATCTCAGCAACTGACTGCAAACGCTCCAATATCTTGGCCAAAATCTTTAACTCTGTATTTAACCGGGTTATAGGCCTATAATCATCTAAATCCTTCCCACCCTCTTTGCCTTTTTTCAACAGTGTGATCACACCCCTGATTATCTGATCGGGGATGGACTCCTGCCAGAACCACTTGTTGAAAACAACAGTCAAAATTGCACAAAGATGTGTGACAGCCTCAAATACAATTCATAGGGTAAACTATCAAGTCCCGGAGACTTGTCACTACTGACCTTCTTCAATGCCAAGTAGACTTCGCTCTTTGAGATCTTACCCTCACTGCTAACGGCTTCAGTTAATGAAAACGGTCTCATTAAACATCTTGTTAAGCCTTATGCCTAACTATCTGACCCTGAAAGTTGGGTGTGAAAAACTCGAACATAATATTTGGCTCAAATGATTTGAGTCAAATCCAGATTGTCAAGCAACACGAAATACTCATTTGTTCTACAACTGCTGTATAAAATTATGAACAGTTTTTATCCCTCCCTAACTTGAATACATAATTCCCCTTTACGTTTTTTTTTTTTAATTTTCTTTATCAGGTCAGGATGAAATAAAAATAATAAATAAGTATTAAATTATTAAATAATAAGAAAGTGTGTGATTGGATAAAGCCTCAGATGTCTTGGTCTTCTTAACATTCACTACTTGTAATGCAACATTAATTGATGCTCAGTATTAAAAAAGCAAAGTAGAAAAATAAAACTGCGAGAAAATCGATAAGCTGTGGGGATTATTGAAAATGAAAATCGGGTCATCCTCTTTGCTAAATCATTTGATAACCAACGTTCGTTGCCAGTTAATAGCGTTAGTTACAGATTTTTTTTATCAAATGCAATCACTGACAAAAAAGATCTCCAATTCGGCGGAGTTCATTTTGTTTTAACGGAGACTGTTGAAAAGGAAATTACTAAGCAGTTTGTTAGGAGAAAAAAAAGATCATCATGGCTTTAAAGGGCATTGAAATGCCTATGATAGGTCTTGGAACCTGGAATTCTCTCGGAAATATAGCTAGCTCTTCAGTGAAAACAGCCCTAGATGTGGGCTATAGGCACATTGATACAGCTTTTCTATACGGAAACGAAAAAGCAATTGGAAAAATGTTAGAAGAGTATTTTAGCAGTGGCAAATTAAAACGAGAAGAAGTTTTTATTACAAGCAAGCTGTGGATAACTCATATGGGCAAACAGGATGTGAGGCCGGCTTTTGAAGAAAGTTTGAAGCGTCTACAATTGGACTACCTTGATCTTTATTTAATGCATGCACCTTTTGGCTTAAAAAACACCGGAAACTGGAACCTGTTTCCCCGAGACAACGACGAAAAGCTGGCATTGGCCAACTACGATATAATCGAAACCTGGAATGTTCTGGAAGAATTGGTAGCTGAGAAAAAAATTCGATACATCGGTTTATCGAATTTTAATTCAGAACAAGTAGAAAAGATCTGCAAACACGCGAAAAGCGTAAAACCTTACACAAACCAAGTCGAGTGCCATGCCTACTTTCAACAAAAAGAGTTGCTAGAATTCTGCAAGGTAAGGGACATAACTCTAACTGCCTTTGCACCTCTCGGTTCACCTGGCCGCAAAAATATTGACGATGGCAGTGATAAGGATGAAATGAAAGTGCTAGACAACCTTGTTGTTAAGCGACTGGCTGCCAAATACAAAAAAACTCCCGCTCAAATCCTGCTTAGAAACCTCATACAGAGAGACATTCGTGTAATACCAAAGAGTTCAAATCAATCGCGAATAAAAGAGAATTTCGATATTTTCGATTTTCATCTGAACGATGAAGACATGGACGCTATTGCCAACATTGAGATAGTCAATAGGTTTTTCACTTTTGACAGTACTGCCCCTCATATGGTAGATCATCCAGAATATCCTTTCAATATCCCATTCTAAACCTATTTGGTGCCTATGTCAAGACGAATGAGCACCGCCTTAAGTTCGTAATCGTTTTTAGATTGACTCATAACACACACAGTTTTTTACATTTCTGTTTCCTAGTTTTCAGTTATTAGTTTCAACAAAATCTGAAACTTATTGCTTGTGGTAAAATTTTACTTTCCATATTACAATTCACTAATTAAACGACCAAAGTGTTTGAACTTTTACGATCTTTTCCTCGTTATTTATCGTTCAATTTTTGTAAACACAAAAACATGGGCAGACCTGAAACAGACTACCACCACGTTTCATTTCGTTGTTTTTCATTTTTTTTTTCAGTGCAGTCCTATCGATTACCCACTTAGCTTTACGATTGACAAAAAAAAATTTGAAAAATGTCAATATTTAAACATTTTCTGGGAGGGGATCATTTTCTCATAAATCGAGCCTCCATTTTGAAACCAGTCGCCGGTACATTACCGCCACCTGTAAATTTGTTCATTATCAAATTTTGGGGACTTTTTTTCAGTGCAATATTATCTTTTACACCTTAAACTTTACAAATGGCAAAACAAAATTGCAAAAATTTTAATATTTAAACAATTTTAGGTGGGTACTAGTTTTTCATACAACCTTGAATAGTGAATTGAAAATGGAGGATCGATTTTACTTTAACGAGAAACTGACCCCCCACCCAAATTTGTTTAAATATTGTAATTTTTCAAAAAAAATTTTGATAATCGGAAAGTTTAAGTAACAAGCGATAGGATTGTGCTGAAAAAAAGTAAAAAAAAAATGAAAAACAACGAAATTAAATGTGGTGGTAGTCTGATTCAGGTCCGCAAAAAAAAAAATGTAATTATTAGTGACTAACAATTTAAAGATTAAGCCTTTAAGGTGAACCTAAAAATAAAATGGCTTAAACTCAAACAATCTCCCTTGAATAAAATAAACCAAATGAGATTTTTATTTATTTATTACATCGATGATCAGAGAAAGTTGGATCGGAAGTAAGGCATTTTTTTTTTTTTTTTTTGCGCAATGTAAGAGAAAACTACAATGGAGAAATAAATAATGTATTCTCTAGGGCAGTGAAAAATCATAATTTTTAGTTTGTTGATAGAAAAAATGACAGGAAAAAAAGTTATAATCTCATCTCATTTCAAATATGTTTTAACAAAACCAAGTGAGACTTTAATTTATAATAATGAAATTTTATATTATTAATATTATTATTAACATTATATTTAGTGGTAAGTTTCATTTATTTTAATTCAGTAATAATTTGATTGATTGTTACTTAAATTTTTACTTAAGCAGCTTCTACGTCCGACTTTGGTTTAGGATTGTCTCGGTGTCCCACAGGGGTCATTATGTGTGTGTGAGAGAGAGAGAGATGCACGCGTTAAACATTTGACAAGCATTGGACCATAAAAAACGTTTCTCAAGTACAAGAGCCTAAGATGCCGATAATAATTTTAAATTCCTCGGGAATATTTTATCTCTTGGAAATTATATTCGGCCGATATTTCACCACCATAAAATAAATTCTTTTTTTTATATTGCAATTTATTTATTTATTAAAAGTGTAATTTAAGTAACACCAAAAAATAGATGCATTTTTTCCCGAAACCTAGCACTCGGTTTACACACTCCTTCCTGGTCTTTTAAACTGAAGTAGCGATTTATTCTTTCTTGGGTTTCCGGATCCTTCAAAATTTTTTTTCATTCTCTCTTATTACCAGTATGCCGTTGCATCTTAGCGGCATTATCGCCTTGCTTGATTTTAAAAAATGATGAAAGTAAGTAAAAAGTCGCTATTCCCTATTTTAAAACTTTGAAAAATTGGGGAATTGTCCAATTTAAACGAGATTTTTTAGTACTTTATTCATTGTATACTGACTGTCAATTTATTAGAACATTTTGTTGAAATGTTTTTTTTTCTGTTTCACCATTGTGTACTATTTTTTTTAATTTGTGCGGGATGTTTATATATTACAGAATATATTGCAGAAAAATCTCTAAGATAATGTTTCATTAAAAACAACAACAACAACAACAAATGCAACATTAAGTGTGAAAATTCAATAAAACTCAAAAAATATTTTTTAAGAGTTGGTGCTTACATCTTTTCTTTCAGATTATTGGACTGAAAAAAAAATCTACACTGTTTTTTTTGTTTGTTTTTTTAATTACTTTTTCAGTTCAATTTAGTCATCTCGTAGCTGTTCATAACAAAAGCTGTTGAAATAAAGACATAATCGAAAAAGTGTAAAGTTCAATGCCATTTTCAAACTTGAACCTTTTTTAAAGATAAATTTTGTATGGAAGTTCAAAAAGGAAATAATTCTGAATTACCTCCTTTAACTGACTACTCTTCTCTATTGGAAGAGTAATATGATAATTCAATAACTATTAAATTCAAAATAATTTAAAAATAGACCTTAATGAGTGAAATTTAATATTTTCGTACAGGTGAGGAAATAATTTTAAAAATAAAATGAAACAATGAATTAAAGTCTCAAATGTCACTTAATTTCTCTTGTACTAATGTGGTATAAAAAATCAAATTATTCATTCTACTACATTTCGTAAAAACGAACAGAATAAAAATCATATTCTTAAATTATTGATTATAATTTTATTTTTAAATATAAATACCAATTTCTTGATTATTGTACTGCTGCTTTCGTATTGACACTCAGCTCTAACTCTAATTAATGGAGATCAAATGCCGAACCGACCGACTCAGACGAACGGAGCTTCCCCTCCTCGACACACGCAGCTACTTCAAGCACACTCCCGGCTCAACTCAACTCAACTAACTGATCGGCTCGGAAAAATCACTTGTATTTATATTGAAATAATCGGAAGACCACTAGAGACCACCGGGCTAAAACAAAACTAAAAGATAAGCATTGGCGACTGTAAGTCCGAAATTTCAAGGTACTTAAACTTTGCTTCCTTTGATGTGTAAACATCCCGGCAGATATCCCGTATTTTCCAGGATTTTTTTTATCTTTTTATTTTAATAAAGCTTCGTGTGAAGGCCGCCGTATGTTTTTATAGCCCTGACACTTTACCCGTAACCAGGCGTTTTTTATTGCCTGGAGAAAGGGAAGATTCTATTATCTTTTCTTAATGTGGGTCAAGATACAGTAAAGACAGTTTTTGATCTGGTCACTCAAAAATCTATTTCCTAAACTTTACCTTTTATCACATCAAATCACTTTGATCAAAATTTTCCAAAGATCGAGATTTATTGTCGATTTTTTTTTTAAAGAAAAATGTTTCTACTGTCCATGACATTGCAAACTTTTTTACTGCACACTACACGCCTCTTACCAAAATATTTTATTTTCTGCAAAACTTGAGAAATTTACAATTTTTTTATCGATATGTTTTTAAACAGGGCAAGAATAATTTTCGTTTTTGGTGAGAAATTATCACCTATTTGCTAGAAGAAATGAAAAAAAAATCATTTTAAATTTCGTGTCTCTTTTTATGGAAAATTGTTCAAGGCCTGTGTACAGTACATTTTAGCGTACCAAACTATTTCACCATAGCAACATTGATTTATCTCCCTTGCATAGTATTTATATTTACCTCATCTTCCCACTGAGACACGACGTGACACAAGAATATCGAGTTTATTGTGGGGGAACCCGAACAAGTCGCGTTATGAGCACATGGGAGGTAATTCAGTATTTCAAATAGAAATCATTTGAGCAGTAGCACAAATGAAATAGTGTTAAAGTGATACTATCCAAAAATTATTCCCGTTTTTATCATATAAGGAAAATGCTTCTCTAGAAATATTTTTAAAAATCCCTTTTTCCCCTTCTTCTGTGAGCTTATTGGTAATGTAAATTGAAATCCGTGCATTTTTCTTCACGGAAATTAAGTTAAATTTCATATTTTTACTTATTACAGAAAAATAGTTTTAAAAAACAAATTAATTAATAAATTAAATTAATTACATTTTGGACAGTATTTTTCAACTGTAAAAAAAGGAGGTAAGTTCCATTCCCCCCTTATAATAATTATTAACCACTTCTAGTCGGTAAAAATAAGAAATAGGAAAAGTAAAAGGAAAATAATCTCTTAAATTTAGTTTCTAAAATGCGAAGACATACTGAAAACAGGTACCGCCACTAAATCACTGAAAAAACAGCATTGTGGGAAGAAAAAAAAGGTCCCAAACTTAATAAAAACGAACTCTTTCTATCAAAATGTTTGTTATTAAGAAGAAAGATCAAAATATTTTTTAATTATTTTTTTTTAATTTTTAATCCTTTCTAACATGCTCGAAATTTTGGTAAAAATCTTGTTTTTATTTTTTCATTATTTTCGTTAGCGGGGAGCCAAAACGTTATGAGAGTTTACATAACTCAGTTCCTCCCACCTCATTGGCAAAGACATTAATTTGGAAATTCTTGCAAAAAACAATCAAAAATAAAAGATACTTCTGTGACTTGTTATTTTTAGAAAAATACCAAATTGAAATTCAAATTAATCTGATTTGAAACAAATATTACTTGTTTATGATGGCATAGAATTAAGAAAAAAGGTATTTCTTAGTCACGGAGATCAGATATTTACGAAGTGCTAAATGACGAGATGACAGGCTGATGACTGACAGACAAAGTATGGTTCACCAGAATTGACATAATTTGATGAATGTGAACTTAAACATTTTTAAGAGGAACAACCCTTGAAACACGTGACCTTTGAATGATATTTACATACATAGTAATTTAAAAGAACTAATATTTTCAGCAATCTAATATTTTATTGAATTTCAGTTGCATTAGCTTACGTTTGAATATAATTTCTGCAAAAATGAATTTTCTTTTAAAATAATGTAAACTTTTCTAAGTTTTCTTAAATTAATGTAAATATTTAATAGCTTTAAATTTAATAAGTACTGAGGTAATTTGATAATTCCTGAAATGTTGTCACAGTTTTGTAATTTTTGCAAATAAATATAATTCCTGAAATGTTATGGTGTTTATTTATTAATTTATGACAATTCATGAAATGTTATGGTATTAATTTAGTATTAATTTATATTTTTTAATATTTTATTTTTCATTTTATTCTTTATTATTAAAAATTGTTGTAATGATTGTTATGATGTTAAAGTTATTTAAATTTTATAGTACTTTTCATTTCATTATTACTTACACAAATGTTACACTTTATTTTTTTTATTTCATTGTAAGCCAATACCATAAACAACATAAAAAATTGCTACTATGTATATCAGAGAAAAAAAGTTTCGGAATATTTAGTGGCCCTGAAAAGGGCCGTTTTTATTTCTTCTGTTGTCTGTTCAACCATCCTCATTTTCCAGGTAAAAGTCCTGCATAACAGTAAGCACCAACTTCATATTTGTTCAATTGACAGTTGTCGACAAAATCATTGAGATAGAAAATCCTATAGATTTACAAACTCATGATGTAGCCGATACATTTACGGTTTACACCATCAATTGTCCGAATATGTTAAGGTGGTTTTGCCAACTGTGTTACCCTTGTTGAGTATTTCATGCAGGCCTTCTGAAAATTCCGGATATTCATTAAATAAAGCAGAAATTGATAGATCTTTCATGCCCTTTAGATTTTTCTGGGTCATGGCTCTTTTCCGTTTTTCCAGCTTGCTATCTTTTGCGATGATCCTTCTACCAATTTCTTCTTCAACTACTTCATGCAGCCACTTCTTTTGCCCAGTCTCTTGTCTGTCGTACGTCAGTGCCAACTGCAAGTAAGTAACGATTGAACTGCTCAACATAGATCATCGATGAATTTCCTTTCCGCTTGGCCTTGATGATATTGTAGAATATCAATATATTCACGCCTACACTCTGTGTGTTGAGTTTTACATACATGTATGTGCGTGAAATAATTATTTCATGCACATACATGTATTGTAAACTCAACGCGCACACACACACACACACCCGCACCCGATTGCAGATAGCAATTGGCGTCGTGCGGAATGATCTCACATTCGTATGTACACACACGCACACACACACACATATATATATATATATATATATATATATATATATATATATATATATATATAACTTCAATGGGAACTCAACGACAGGAAGCCGTTACAAGAACAGTATGTACACTGTACAGGATTCTTCCCTTCAGAACAAATTTTATTCCAATCAATCTTCCAAAGAACATTTGACGTTCTTTAGAGTCTAAGGGAGAAAACTCTTTTTCCTTCTATTCACTTTCACTGTAATTTGCATGCCTTTCTCGAACTATTGTAATTGTATCATTGTTATGTTTATTAGGGTTACATTGGCGTAGTTATTTTATTCCTTGAGTCTAGAGTATTCCATGCATTTTGTCGAATACTAAATATAAATATATAAAGCATCCGTTACAATATCACTTCTGGATACATAAGCATTAGGCGCAAGCTTCTTTCGTTCACAAAAATTTGGGGACAAAATTCACTGATGATGCTTTCGGCTTTCACTGATGTCATCACCGACCTGGAAGAAGCTTCCACCGTGGCGAATGACTTTTCTTCATACTGCCTGTTTAAAACCTCAACAACCCCTTTTAAACAGGCAGTTATCATTGTCCGAAATAAAAATCCATTTGTATGTGTGTGTGGGTGGGGGGGGGGTCAGTGGGGACTCGAAATCTTTCTTTGGTAGTGAACTTCCAAAGAAGTCATTTGACAGGAAAATATCCATGGGAGCCTCAGTTGGTACCTTCAGACCCCTTTGACGATGTTCATAGTGTCAATGGAGTCTTTCTGGGTTGTGACGTCGGCATAAAAGGTACTCATACTCATCCAAGGCCCTGATAACAACTTCCCTTTGATTCCCAGTACTTGCATCACGACAATAGCGGCTTATTCTGTAAATAATGTCTGCAACCTTCCGATGGTCTCATTAGTGGAGGAAAGTCCCATGATAAACTTTTTGCACTTTTCAAAAATGGGAAAGTAAGTTGCTCTTAGATAAAAAAAAAAAAAAAATTATATGCAAGCGATTTCCTCGGAATCTAGGGATAAATGATTAGGGACAATAGAAGACCTTGTTAGCGAAAATAGTAAAATAAAAAATGCAATAAAACCCTGATATTATTTGAGTTGATAAACTTTTGATGACTTTAATAATTAATATATATTGTCGAGCTCTCTACGATACCCTCGTATCACCTATATTTTATAGAAAGTTCGAGAAGGAAAATTAAAAAATAAAGCAAACCATCTTCTTTTTGTAACCAAACTTTTCATTGGTTCGTTCTGCATCAGCAGCAGCATTTTGCCTCTCTTTCGAAAAAGCGGGAATCTTCCCGCTCTTGAAGCTTCAGTTGGAAAGAAGATTTTGAAGCTACCAGACCTATTGTTTCCAGCCCACTTTTCTTTTAAGGCACATATATATTTTAGCCTACTCGTTAAAAAGAAAACCACTTTTCTTTTAAAGCATATATATTTTCGCCTACTTGTAAAAAAAGAAAATAAGCCGGATTCATTTTTTTTACCTGCCTGAGAAACTAAATTAAATATTCAAACTGTGCAATAACAACCTTTTGCATCCAATATTTTTCTCCTGGTAAATAATTATATTACTTCAACTTATCGACTTAAACGCAAGTATTTTTTAACATTCTTTCACACACACCTTGCTTGCTGTTTATTCTTCCAACTCATGATTTTGTGCTATTTCAATTATTTGGACATACAGTCTATTATTCCAACTCATCATTTTGAACTATTTCAATTCTTTGGACATAACAGACTATTTTACCAACTCATCATCTTTGAACTGTTTAAATTATTTTCTTAAACACATACAAAAAAGTGTTTCATACATCTCCAGTTAATTATTAAAAGGGTATAAATAAGTTCTCTCCCTTTAACCGATTATTGTTATAATTAAAATATTGTCTACCTATGTCTTGTTTGTTCACTTTTTGGTACACATTGAATTGAGAAGCTAACATTATTACATAACAAATAAAAAAAAGTAGTTAGGCCGCTACAATATTTGAATGATATTACAGTCTGAAGAAGAGTTGTTTTTTGTTGTTGTTCTTTTTTTTCGATTAATAAATGAAATTTTAAAAGAATTATTTTCATTTTTTTTATTATAATACTTATAAAGTTTCAAACATATTTTTTAAATCTTCAAAGATTTGTTGCGGTTAGATTTTTTTCTCGAAAATTGAAAAGTTTAATATAAATTGTTTGGCCTTCATATTTTTAAAATATTTTTTTTTTAAATTATGTGTGTGTAAAAATATTCATTTTTTTTTTTTTTTTTTTTTTTTTTTTTAGTACGATGTTCCGTAGGAGACATTAATTTTAGAAGTTTAGAAGTTTTTCAAATTTCATGGATTATTTCCCTTACATGAAAAGCCACAAAAAACTGCACTTTCATTCTGACTTCAGTGTTTTCAGGACGTTTCTAAATTCAAAAGCAGTTTTTTGCAAGTCATTCCTTGAAGATTTATAGTACTTTTTTTTCAATTCCTCGTTTCCTAATTTTTTTAACTAATTGTGACTGTGGGGGCATTAACTAATTTATGATAATGTTAAAAAAAAAATATGTATAGCACAAGAAAATGTGAAAAAATTTCATAATTGAACTTCAAAATTTTCACGATAAAAGTTTGTTTTTATTAAATTTGGAGAATTATCATGTATGGTGATTTTTTTTTTATATAGATATATATATATATATATATATATATATAATGTTTGGGAAATACCTAACTGACCATTTAAAAAGTTCTACTTTAATTTCTTTTGTCTTTGTGGGATTTTTTTTTAGACAAAACAAAAGTGTGAGCAAAAAGATTTGTTCACAGTTTGTCTCTAAACCCCTCGCCAGACAAAAAGAAAAAGTAAAGACTCTTAAATTTTTCTGTTTTTGTGAAAAAAGTTTGAAAAAGATTAATTTAAAAAATGAAAAGGCTTCCATTTTAACTTCAATTTAAAGATTTTGACAATTTTTTTAAAAATTTGTTTGGGTAATTCTTTTTTTTTTTTAATGGACAAACGACAATGAACAAAATCTGATTAAATTTTATTTCCAGTAAGCAAAATACAGTTTTTTATTCCAAACAGAAATTAAATTGATTGGAATTTATTTAACTGCCGTTTAAGATTTTGTTTGACCCATTTTTGTATGAAGAAACTGAAAAATGTATGCACCACAACCCACATGACTAAAAAAAAAATAAAATAAAATAGTTTTAATTATTAAATTGTTTGTAAATAAAAAAGTTTATGATTGTAAATTTTTTTTAAAATTGTCCTACTTTTAAAACTAAGTAATTGTGGAGTGGATAACATTTAATTAATTTTTCTTTTAAATATTTTTTAAACACATTTCAAAAATAATTTTTTTTTACTTTGTGCATAAGTCATAAAGTTTCATTAAAATAAATCAATTGTTTTATTTTATGATGATTAAAACTGAGGAAATTCTGCTCTAGTACAGCAGTGTACAAACAGGCTAACGGTAACCAATTCTGTGTGTGTGTGTGTGTGTGTGGACATATTGAAAAAAAAAATACAATGTCATCAGAAAAATAATTTTGTTTAACATAAACAAAATCTGTAAATTTACCAGACAAAACATGACTCCCGTTAAGCAGCTGAACACTTGATTTTTCATTAACCATATCATTAGATTTTTTCTTCTTATTAATTTCAATTCAACTTTTTTTTTTTTTTTTTTGTAAGATTTGATTTATGTATTCATTTTCCACTTTTTTTAATACTAATTTATAAATAATTCAATAAAAATAGATGAAAGCGGTATGTAAATCTTTTTTTTTTTCTCTCGAAAGGCTCATTAAACAAAAAGAAAAACAAAATCCGACAATTTTTGTCATTCTGGTTTCATCAAACTACAACTGCTGCACCACGTTGATCTGACCTACGCTTCGGCTTGAGCATTTCCTGAACATTACTCAGTTTGTCGTATACCCGCAACAGCTAAACATTGCCCGTTTTTTAGCAATGACAACCTTGTTTGTTATTGTTTAATGTTTATTGTTTATACTCAATACTGTCTTTCTTTTTACTACCTTCACAATCCATTGGCTTCATCCCTTATCTATCGGAGTACACATCAACGAAAAAGTTAAAGAAATATAGATCCTGCAATTATTTAGTCTATAAAGGCGTTCGGGCCAGAGAAAATGATGGATGCTAACTCATGAATGACCATGAACTTTTTTTTTTTTTTTTTAAACTAATTACAAAAATGCTTGAAATTGTAGTGGATGAGGGCCGTCCACTTACTAATTTATATTTTAACGGTCGACTCGACGTAACATTCGTTAAGGTTTGAATCAAGATTTATGAATGAACAAGAAGGCGAAAGTAAACGGAAAAACAATATATTGAAAAAGGTTACATAGGGTTGAGAAAGCATGCATAAGAAGTTGTAGAGTCCGGTTTCAATGAAAGTTAATGTCAGAGAAGAAAATTAAGAGAATAAAAAATATTTGCGCCACTAACTGCTACCCGCAATTAGTGCGCGTGTGTTTGTATGAGTTAGGGAGGCATGTCTGTTCTTGTCTGCCCTCGCCCCGGGACGAAATCCTAACTGCCCTATCACGTGCTGTTTTCGGTTTTTAAAGGCTTCGTTTTTGGCGGGAACTACGACTGTCACGTAGACGCCGCGTGACCATGCGTATGTATGTGTGTGTGTGGGTGTCAATGTATGAGACCTACAAATAGTTCCCCCCCTAGATTGAAACAAATATTAAAAATATTTTTTTCAATATGTCCGTATAGATGGTGGTTTGGTTACGTTGATGATGATGCCTGTAGTAGTAGTAGTAATCATGCCAAAAATGACAGAGAGGGCTGGTTGCTAAAAAAAAGGTGGGGGCACAGACGTTGCTCATAGGTGTGGGAGGAGGTTGCTGAAACGTCTGACTGCTGGTCAGCCATATTGGATTCTCAAAAAGCACATGGTGAAATGGAAAAATGAGAAAAATTTGTGAAAGGTGAATTTTTTTTGGTTGTCTCTCGTAGGCTGAAAAGAAGAAGAGTCTGAAATGCGATGCGCGTGAGTAGGGATTTTGCTGCAGTGTCCCCTATCCGAGTGCCAGAATGCGGCATGCTCTGGAAAATTCTCGGTAGTTGATGTGTCTGTTAAAGATCTTCTAATTTATTCCAATGCTCCACGTTGAGTTGCTTGCGTTTGTAAGAGTTTCCGTGTTTTGCTGTACGTGTGGATTTTTATGTTGGTGTTAGAAGAATTAACAGTTGGTTATAAACTTTGATTTGCAAAGTGGTTGATTGAGGCTTGTTGATACCGAGTGTACGCGTTTGAGAGAACTAAAAAGATATCGAGGTTTAATGTCGAATTTTCTGGAGGTCCCAATTCTCCAGTATTAATAATTCGGCTTGTCGATTTCCTCAGTGTTCTGGTTGAGAAAAAAAGGCGTCTTTAAGTCGACGTTGTGTGTGGTTGAGTGACATTGCGTTGAATGCTGAAAGAAACGTCTTTAAGTCGACGTTGTGTTACTCTTTTTCTGGAAAACCTGGGAGAGAGAGATGACAGTTGTGCTGTCTAGTGTGCGATTGTAAAAATTCTGTGTGGGGTCGCCATCTTGGAGTCCTGTAGAAAGAGTTGGGAGATAACGACGTTGAATAGTAGTTCTTGTTGATAGACACAGAAGAATGCTGAGTTCCATTTCCAACGATGCTGGACTGAATTACGCCGAATCGAGATCACGTCGTGGTCACCATTGTAGTGGATGAGGGCCGTCCACTTACTAATTTATATTTTAACGGTCGACTCGACGTAACATTCGTTAAGGTTTGAATCAAGATTTATGAATGAACAAGAAGGCGAAAGTAAACGGAAAAACAATATATTGAAAAAGGTTACATAGGGTTGAGAAAGCATGCATAAGAAGTTGTAGAGTCCGGTTTCAATGAAAGTTAATGTCAGAGAAGAAAATTAAGAGAATAAAAAATATTTGCGCCACTAACTGCTACCCGCAATTAGTGCGCGTGTGTTTGTATGAGTTAGGGAGGCATGTCTGTTCTTGTCTGCCCTCGCCCCGGGACGAAATCCTAACTGCCCTATCACGTGCTGTTTTCGGTTTTTAAAGGCTTCGTTTTTGGCGGGAACTACGACTGTCACGTAGACGCCGCGTGACCATGCGTATGTATGTGTGTGTGTGGGTGTCAATGTATGAGACCTACAAAATATTTCGAAATTCGATTCGGAAATAATTAACTCCTTCATTTTAATTTTTAAAGAATTCATTATTAGTTTTCAAGACAGTAATAATAATCTGTAAAACAAGATCGTTAACGATTATGTTTGTATCGATAATAATCACTTGGAGATTCATCAACTGAAAATTTATGTATATATAAAAAAAAATAATCTACAAACAATTAAACGCAGGTGCGCGCTGAAGTTGGTCTAAGGGGAATAACTCTTGAATAAAAAATATCAAGCAGTAAAGAGCAATTGCCGTTGTAGCAGAGTTGAAAAATACTTCACTATTTGCATTTTCAAAAAACAACAGGTTATTTGCTAAATAGCGTAATTTTTATTAGTTCATAATGTTTATAGTGTTAAAGTACGGAAGAAACCTAAGAAAAAGATAAAAATTGTAGTCTTTGGCTATCTGAAAAATTCACCAGCCCTCCCATGTTATTTTCGATGAGAATAAGTGTAATTTAAAGGCTTCCAAATTTTAAAATTTCAAACATTTACATAAAAAATTTTTAAAAAATTAAGGTTCAAATTGCTACTATTAAATTTACGTTGTAAATTTTAAAAAATGTAAGATGGATTGGATACATTTAATAATACGTTACACTTTTCAAGAGTCGAGTTTTCACTTTGTGTCTGTACGAAACCTTTGTTACGCCATCACTTTAAGTCTGAATTTTTCTCAAAAAATTCCGAAAGAAATAAAAAAAAAGATAAAAATCATATCTGTGTAGTCTGAAATATATCTGATAGGTTCACGTCCTGTAAATCTGAATAATAAGAATCTTAAAGGACACAGTAAATTTGCCATCTGTGCGTCCCACTGACACAACTTCTAAAAGATTTTCATAAAAAGCGATACATTACACATATTCTTTCAAATACTTTTTACTAGTTCTGCCTTCTTTATTCTTTCTTTCACTGATGTGTGGGTAGCATAAAAGACATTATGTCGCCTTTCCAGAAACCTTCTTTGGTCATATTTATTTGACACGCCTGAACTCATTAAAATTTGCCGACCGTTGCTTTAAATAATCATAATGTTTTCTTTTCTTTTATTATTTTTTTTAATTACTGAGTTAATTGTTAAAAAAAACAATTTGTTCTGTCTGTATGAGATGAGATATTGTTATAAAAAATATTAACTGAAGAAAGCCGGGATGTACGACTGCCGAAATTCGTGAATATGGCAACAAAGATGAGGACAAAAGTCCACTTCAAATAATGTAAAATTGGTAAAAAAAAAAAAAAGTTCTGTCAATTTAAAATCTTTGTTATGTCATAATTCACACAAGAAAAAGAAAAATAGTTTTTTGAGCTATGATAAAGTGTAAATACATTTTATTTTTTATTTTTTTAAGAATTTATTAATTTAATTAAAAAGTTGTTCTGTCAATAAGTGATTCAGCCTGATTAAAATTGTATTTGGGACGATGGTTAAAAAAAAGTAGTATTATAGGGGTTCTGACAATGTATATCAATATTGGCCTTATGGCCGAAAAACCTCCAGATTTTACAAAAATTGAAAACCAACAGAAAATTGAATAACCAAACAAATGAATAAGAAACAATAGCAAGATTTTTTTATGTAAATATATAAAAATAAACAGTTGGGATTTATTATTCCATGTATACAAAAAGGTTTTTGCTGAAAGGAATAAAATTAAATTCTTAACATTAAAGTTCATATAAGAATAGTTCAGTTTAGAAGATAGTAACTGTTTTAGTACATAGTCTTTATCTTTCTAAATAGTAATGCCTAGTAAGTTGTATAGTCAAAGGGAAAAGGAAGAAGATAATGATAGAAAAAAAAGTAACTTGACTGACTTTCAAAGCTAGTGTGCTGCTGACTGTTGATGTCTATTACTTATGTCTGTTTGATGGTGCAGGAAATGAGAAAAGAAAAGGATTAAGTAACTGAGAAAGATCATAAGTAAGAAAGAATGGAACATCCTGACTTCTCTTCTTATTCTTCTTCTCACCTATGTTCCTCTTCTGTTCAAAAGTTGAAATTAACTCTTATTTATATCCAAGCATTGGATCAAAGAAAAGGCTCCAAAACTCTTGTTGATTTTCTTGTCTTTTGTTTGATCAAAAAATAGTGCATTGTATCCTTTTAGTTTCTCATAATGTCCGCATTAAGGTTAGCGTAATGTTTGTTGAAAAAAAGATTTATTGGTTAATTTAAATATGTAAGAAAATATTTGAATGGTTGTGGGTGTGTGCAAAATGTTGGATTTTCTGAGCAACCAGAATTTGAAAATCTGACAGTATACAGCTCTGCAGTTTAATGCAAAAATTTATTAAGAAAATTTAGTTGAGACCCATTGAATTTCCAAGGGATATACCCAAATCACCACCTGTGGGTCCCACGGATTCACTACATTTAAAAAGCTATCAGCATTGCTGGAACTGATCTGGAAAAAAAAAGTGAGGGTATTAGACAGGATTTAGATGATTATAGGCCCATAAGATGTCACCTTCCTTACAAATCGACCATGCTAAGATTTGAAACCCAGGCTTCATGGTCAGAAAGCCACTAACCACTCGGCTATGCACCCATAACATAAATGCACAACATTTTTTATATATATATATATTTATCCTTCACTACTCGACCACATAATTATTGCAAAAAAATAAAATATAAGGCTCTGTTAAAGAGCAAACACATGCCAAGTCTTCATAACTAGTAGTATAGAGAATGAACTGAGCTAACACTGCCTCTCTCTCCCCATGAGAATGACAGGAGAGAAATATATATATATATATATCTTTTTTTTTTTTTTTAATCATATCACTCCAAGCAAGGCAGTAATGCCACTGATGCACAGGGGGCTACTTAAGAGTAAAAAGATTGGAAAAGAGAAAGCCGGAAACCACATCCTAAACAGGGAACAAGGGATGAGCCTCTTCACCTGTTCAATAGATGTGGGTGGAGTGTGAACCGGGAGATAGTTTAGTCTATCTACTCCAAGTGAGGAGAGGAAAAAAAAAAAGAGAAAAGAGTAAAAAGATTGGAAAAGAGAAAGCCGGAAACCACATCCTAAACAGGGATATATATATATATATATATATATATATATATATAATACACAATAGTCTTTATTATAATAGGGCGGACGTTGGATGTAAGGTAGAAAATGAACCTTTGTTTGCTTTTCTTCGTCTAATATAAAAAATTTTGCCAATTTCAATTTTCACTATTGAAACTTTACAGAATAAAACATTTTTACAATAATATTGTTTGCTTGCTTTTTCTTTATTTTCATAAATTATTATTGAATAAACTTCTAAGATGAAATTTGAACTCTGGTTTCTTTTTTTTTCATTGTAATTTAAAATGTCTTCTATACTTAAAAAAAAAAAAGCCTACATTCATTTTCAGCAGCTTTGCTTTGGCTTATACTACTTATGGTGACATCTCAGTGCTGTTGGTACAACAGACGTCTTAACAAGTCCAGATGCTACAATAGCCAAAACATGACAATGCTAGTTTGAATGGCAAGATATATAAATCTTGACAACGTAAACCTGGAAACTGCTCTTGAAAGGAACCTTCAATTGGTTCAGTGGTTATTTGTTGCAAAAAATTGCTTATAAATTTTAACGCCTCCGAAACAAAATTGTTTTCATTTAATCACCCCAAAGAAGCTTTTCTACCTCTATTAGCATAGCTGATGCTAAACTCCAGGAGACCAACACTCTTTGCCTTTTTGATTTTATGGTTTCCACTGACATGAAATGGAGCAACTATATTGAATAAATTATGTTTACTACAACCGTGTTGTGCAAGAAAATTTTTCTCATAAAAAATGAATTCTCTTTTCTTTTATAGTAAATCTACTATTCATCATGCGTTGTGGTACAGTGGATATAGGCTCAGAACGAGAAATCAGGGAGCCGAGTTCGAATTCCAGCTGAATCTGTTGTATTTACTTATGCGCAAATACCCTTGGGAAAGGTATTAATCCGTCTCTTCCTTCCAGTTATGGGTTAAATAGCAGGACAGATTGGGTTCTATAGCCTTGGTCGGCAACCAGTCTAACGCAGAAAGCAATGGCAACCTACTGCGGGATAATCTTCTGCCCAGTTAGTCATGTCTCTTTCGAGACATGATCGCCCAAGCATGTATCACGTATGGCACTTAACTGACTGACTATTCATCCATGCATTGAATACTGTTGCCGTGTCTGGTGCTCCTGCTGTGCATCTCAAGATTCTTGACAAAATTCAAATGCACTATTTACATTATTTGGACCATTGTCCACATCTTTGTAGGGGTTTTTAGAGAAAATACAAAGGATCTGTTGTCCATATAACATCAGGACAAGCTTCAGAAGTGGTTCTACACTTCACAGGTACCTCTCCCGAGTAAAACTCCCAAGAGATGAGAACATGAATAAGGACTGTGTACATCATTCCATGTAGCTGTGGAAAGAAATATAAAGGAGAAACAGGCCACCTACTTAAGGTAACGCTACAAGAACATCGCAAGGCTGTAACATGAGAGGAGATAGAAAAATCAGGCATAGCTGACCACAATGGTGAAAGGGGATCACCGCCTACTATGGGATAAAGTTGAAATAATAGATAGAGAACGCCACTGAAAACTACATCAACTTAATGAATCAGTGCATATGCTAGGCTACAAAAATCTCCTAAGAATAGAGTTGAATACAATTTGAGTGCCAGAGAAAATCATTAGTGTCAAAATTGCAATATGAGCTCTGGTAAAAAAATAATAGAGAAAACCATTAACATCAAAAATTGCAACATGAATTCTGGTAAAAAAAATGGTTACTGATAAGTCCCAGAAATTCAGTTGTCTTTGAGTGGATACAGACATTGGTTAGTTCCAGTGAGGTCAATACCAGGCTACAGCAGTGGTGAACAAGTAACTTAGAGGGTTAGAGGGAGATAACTCATGACTACCAACTTCGCACAAAGGAATGAGAATGATATACCCCAGTAATAGTAATAAAAGGTTCGGTTCGAAATTCCTAGCACCTGAAGAAGGCCGACGCGTACAACGGTCGAAACGTCGTACAAATGGCAACAAAGATTCGAACAATAGTTCGAATATACTGCTTCATTTCAGAAATATAGACGAAATTCAAAGGGTCTGTAAATGCAATCGACCAGGCATCTCAACTTCAGTTATTTTTTCACCAACACGACATGGCTTCCTTCCGTCTTTTCATGACAACTGTTCTGATGACCTTCCTCCTCTCGGATGTTTTGAATTTATTTTTGTGTTACAAGATTGGTAACTAGGTCTCACCGTTTTATGGAACTAGCTAGAGCTAGATGCCGATACCACTTTTTCCATTCTCACACTTCCCATTTCTTGCTGCCTTGATCTCTCTCTCTCTCTCTCTCTCTCTCTCTCTCTCTCTCTCTCTACACTATTATTCCCTTTTTTCATTTCCTCATTTCAGTCCACTGTTTTTGTTTTAAATTTATATTTAATATTATTGCTTGATTATTTTTTATTTTCAGTTTTCACGATTGTGTTTTTCTTTACTTAAAAAAGTAAAAAAAAAATTATTATTACAAAAGTATTTTACAGGCTTTTTCATAAATTAGATATGATAAATAAATAAAATAAACTACCTGATCAAATAGTAAAGAAAGAAAATTAAAAAAAATATTTACTTCATTGTTTCTAATGAGTCACAAAGTATTGGAGTGCACTACCATCACACATAAAATTGGCAAAAACTCTTGCGGAATTTAAAAGCCTTATTGAAAAGGATAAGACACTGTTAAAATTAAAATATGAGTTTGATTAGAGATGGAAATAATTTATTTTTTCTCCATCTCGGCCACGCCACAACGCTAAGAGAGAGGATTTAAGAAGGGACACACGAGAGGCCGCGAGGCCTAGAAGTCCTAACCTACCTAACCTAATGATTTCATTTATGTTTCCCTTTTTTTGTTTACTTTTTATAGCGTGTTTTGTTATGTAGGCGCTTTTTAAAGGTGTGTGCGCGCGCGTGGCAAAAAATGTCATGTGTTAATGAATGAAAACATTGCATAATAAACAAAATTAGAAATCTGCTCGAAAGTTGTGGATTAAGCAAGAATGTTCCAGTTTGAAACACGGAAAATCGATCAATTAACAAACGTCTATTTTTGTCACAAAAATTTTGTAGTAAACACAATCTTCTCGTTCATGCCTGTCTTTCGACTTTCAAACTCAATCACGCACGTCACTGACATTTTTCATGTGAAGCACTGAAAATGTAGCTGAGAATGTTTTACGAATTATTCTAGGACTAGCTAGATAACACGAGAAATAGGAAGGGGGAAATTTGCTGATTCATTCTATTATATATAAATAAGTTAAGTCGATGCAACTCATTTTAAATCTCTTAGTCAAATCGTTGTCACAAGTGAATTGAAGTCTCATCATTTCTACACAAAAACCTGTTTGCTATATCATTTTTAAAGAGAGGAAAAAAGTAAGTAGCTTGTGTTCGACATTTTTTCTTTCGAAGAGGCAAAAAAGTAAAACTTTAATTTTTTTGTTTTATCATTATTTTTAATTTACGATCAGATAACAAGATTTCGAAGAATAAGACTGCGGTACAAAAAACTTTAGTTTTTTTTTTTTTTTTTTTTTACTCCGAGAAACCTGGAACATCGTAAAAAGAAAAAAATATTTAAAATTAACTTAATTAAGGAATTTATAAGCTATATTGCACATTTGTCTCGTTACTGATATCCTGTTGAAAAAGTAAATGTTACACTAGAGAATTCATAAGAAATTACTTCGTTCGATTTATATATTCTAGCATACATTTCGTCTTTTTTTTTTTCTTAGTTTTTTGTCAAGATTAAAAATTTGAGAAACACTTATTTCAGCCTCAACCTTTTACACCTGCAAACACGCGTTTTTTGTTAGATTCTCTCCTCAGTCTCATTACATGTGCAAATGAAATCATATATCAAATGATCAAATCAAATAATCATTATTTTGGCTTGGTTTAAGTTAAAAACCTAATTTGTCACGTTAATCAATCTCCTGGAATCAAGGTTTTTTGGGGTTTTTTTTTAGTCAAGTGACTAAAAACAAGTTACAAGAGACTTAAAAATTCCTAGTAAATAAATTAATCGCAGCAATAGTTATAGTAAAATAAAAGAATAGGTTCTTTTAATCTTTTCTTTTATAAGTGTTTTTTGTGGATAAAAAGCCAAGTATTTTTTCAAAAAATACTTGGCTTTTTATCCACAAACCAGCTGCACAACCAGCTGTTACGCTTACGTTCAGAGACTTGATAAAAAAAATGTACATTTGATTGCTTTTTAGCTAAATCTGGCAGAATGCCATAGGTACAGAACTATTAATTTCGGAAATCCTGTTTTGTTTAGTGTTACACAATTTTTATGATTAGTAAAGTACAGTAAAAAAAAAAAAGTTAAAAAAAAAAAAACATTCCTTTCTGGGGCGGCCTCTGGCCACAAAAAAAGCAATCATCAGTATTTGCTCTCGGCTACAAATATTTCCTTTGCTGACATAATTCTTCATATGAAATGCCACACTTTGAGCGCTTTTAAATTTACATTTTTGGCAATATTAGTACCTCTTTTATTTTGCAAATATCAAGGAAAGTCACGTTTACCAAAAACATGAAAAAATAAATTTTTTGTATTGTAAAAGAAAACTACTTTCAGTTTTAATAACCGCTTCAAACTTCAGTTAAGTAACTATAGTTCAAGTTCATTTCAGAATACGTGTATATAGTCACGATACACGTATTCTGAAATGAATTTCTACAGCTCAGTAGCTGTTTCCTTTAGTGCAGTCATTTAAGCCTTAAGCAAAAATTGAAGTTCAGTCACTCATTTTGAAAACTTTTTTTTCAAATATGCACACATCATTGTTAAAGAATGTAAAGGGCAATAATTCAAGATTCTTAAGTTCAAATACTTCAGACAAAATTAATGATTATCAAATTCACACGTGACTAACAACGTAAAAACATTATCCACTAACCAAAAATAATAAAGATGGCAACTTAGAACGTGCAGGGCTGCCAAAGTTGGGACAATCGTACAGTGGACATACTGGCATAATTTTCTGCTCGATTGGTTTGATACAAAAAAAAAAAAGATTCAACTAATAAAAACTTGAAAAACCCTAATGCATGGAAAACCTTATACTTCTTTAAAATAGAAGCCAAAAAAACACAAGCATCGAAAAACTTTAGATTGTTTATAACACAGCACTACCAATAACAACAAAAAGTGTGACTACAAAAGGAAGTAGTCGTGTCGTGACAGGAAGTGACGTAACATCTTATAAACTCTTTAGTCTTAGAGAGACGACTACATTTGTCATTTTTTTTTCATATCTGAAAGAATTTTTTTTCTTCACTCAGGTTTGAATCTAAAAAAAAAAAAACAGAAAAAAAGACGTCCATTGTTTAAACAAAAAGAATGGAATTTCCACATGTAGGTGCCAACTGCGGAGACAAGTCCTGCAATATGTTAGGTAAGTATTTTATTTTCTGTCTGTTTTTTTAGTTTAAAAACGATGAAAAAGTAATTTTTTTCTTCTTAATAATAAAAATGACAAGTTTTAAACTAAAGAAATGAAGATCCAAACTTGTTTCTTCATCTGAAACTCTAGACTTCTTCATTAAAATTTTATTGCAATAATTAAATAAACTGATAAATCCCGCTGTCATACTTTTTTTACATTTTTCTTTGGAAAGATGTGTACACAAAAGAAAAATTTTCAACATTATCGTGAATTGAACAAATTTAAATGTCTAACAACAAAAAAAAAAAAAGATATTGATCTCTTTATCACATTTTTATCAGATTTAGATTAACATAGTAAAAATATAGTTTGGTCACCAGACCATTTTTGAAAGACGTGTCTGACACTTACGTTGACATTGACATTTTCTACAATCTATTGTTGAACATTTTTTAACTTAAAAAAAATTATCGATATAACAAACTAAACAGCTTTAACATTTTTAAGGCTGTTTGTTATATCGATAACATTTTTTTGTATATGTCACAGCATTTTTTTTTTTTTTTTTTTTTTGTAAAACAAAACATCTAAGTGAATTCATTTTAATAAAAATTAAGTGACGCTGAATAATGCCATTTTTTACCCGTAAGATTACGTTTAAGTTGGAGTTGAGTATAATGGACAACAGCTCAGAATGACAAATCATCGGAGACCAAATTCCAATTGGGTTGGTTACTTACATATGAATCTTTCCTCCTAGCTCGAATAGCAAAAAAAAAAAAAGACTGGGTCCTACTACAGAAAAAAGCGGCAATCTTATGCCTAGCCAGAAAGAAACGTAATCTTGCAAGTGTGTATCTCACGTAGAGCACTTGACTGATTAAGAAGAGGCGTTATATAGTCTCTAGTAAAATTCACGTTTGTTTTCCTGCTGTTAAAATTGAAAGTTGAAACTCATTATTTTGAGGAGCCAACATCGTGGCATCGAGTTGTCGTTTTTGAAACAATTTACGTTTTAATTCACTTTTTTAGAATTGATCCTATTAAGAAATATTAATCATGGTGTCTGAAATTTTACTTTAATACTTAAAAATATCTGTACTAAGGTAGCCTATTGGGGCAAATTTGTTTTGTTCTCGAAGGCCTTTATCCGTCAAATCTTTCCTAAACTTTACGTGCAAATGTATATGCTGAAATCAAATTGATAATTGTTTATTGAAGAAACCTACCAATTTTCCTGTTTTCAGCCACAAAAAAGCCGGACTATATGTCACCCCTTACTACCATTTTCATATGTGATTCACCGCTAAATGACTTTGGGCGTAGGATACTTATTACGGCCCGTGTGTTTCTTTTGAGCGATTCGTCCGCGATTTGTTTGGGTTCGGAACTCAATTTCCGCGCATGAATAGCAAAAAGGAAGGCAAATTGGTCGAAAAATCGCCAATCTACGCGTGAAGTCATTCAGCAGTGAATAACATGTTTTGAACCGTGGTTATGGAGGTGAGATAAACAGTGAAAAGAAGTTCGATATTTTTCTGGTTGTAAAATTGACACAAGTTAGGTTTCGTCAAAAACAATTATCGATTTGAGTTCAGCATTTACTTTTGCACGGAAACTGGGATATTTTGGAAAGATTTGAAGAGGTAAAGGCTTTCGGGGGACAAAACAAAAATTTACCGCCTACTGTTGTATTTACTTTATAATTCATTAGAACAGTTATAAAAACTAGAAAATTTTCTTGGCTATTTTAGCGCTTCATAGGATTTTTACACAAATACTTATCTCCCTTGCATTGGACATAAATGCAATATAATTTATTTCAGTTATTCTTTTCCAAAAGTAGAAAATACAATTTATTCAATAAGTGGCGGAAGGTTGGTCTTCGTCTGTCTTAAGATAACTTAGCTAGCCTCAATCGCTGACCTAAGCATACAATATTCCTTGCGCCAAAACATCACATTACCATTCTTACATCAAATTAAATACCATTATCAGTCAGTTAAGTGCTATACGTGATCCACGCTTGGGCGATCATGTCTACGAAAGAGACATGACTGATTGGGCAGATGATTATCCCGCAGTAGGTTGCCATTGCTTTCTGCAGTAGACTGGTTGCCAGCTAAAGTTATGTCCTGTTATTTAATTTTAACCCATGACTGGAGTGAAGAAACGGATTAAGTACTTTTCCTAGGGTATTTACGCGTAAGTGAATGCAAGGAATTCATCTGGAATTCGAACTCGGCTCCCCGATTTCTCATTCCGAGCTGATATCCGCTGCACCACAACGCACATCCCAATACCTCATACTCTGCGAAAATTTAACTAGTCCCATATGTACAATTTGTGGGAAGTTAGGAATAACAGATTTAAAAATGAAAAACCGCGATGAATAATGGATAATATTTAGAAGAAACTAAACAAAACGGTGTTAGTGATTTTTTTTTTTTTTGTTCTCAGAAAAACAAAACAAAAACTCTGTGACAGAAATTCAGTTGACTTGATGAAATTTATGCCTGGCATAAATTATAAGCAGTCATTCGTCCAACCATACACACAATTTTTACACACTCATTCAGACACGAATTAACTGCAATGCAACTAAAAAGTACTCGAAGATAAGAATAATAGATTTTTACAGCTGTTGAAGCAAAATTTCAAGTAATTGATTTTTTTTTTTCTTTAAGTCTTAAATATTTTATTTTGCATTGTGCGTATGGTTTAGCACTCAGTTGATCCTTGTTTTAAACAAATTTAAATGCAGCACTTAGTCTTCTTGTGTTTTTTGTAGTCTAAGGGAAATATTTCAGTGAATTATTTCACTAATTTGGTCTTTTATTTTAAAATCTGCATTATGAAAAAAAATCTCTTAAAAACAAAATCAATGCAAAATATTGACGTTAGAAATGGTTCAATCTTTAACAAAAGTTTTGTTTTAGTTACTGAATAGCATATTTTTTGCCATGCCATAGAATGACTGATAATGGAACTCTGGTTTGAGCCAAAACTTTTGGCAGATTGTGAAAAAGAAGTTTATGCATACTATATGGATTGCTTAGTTATTGACAGAAGTGATTAATAAGAAACTATAAAACTGTTTGGTTATTTTGCATACATAGAGGGGGTTTTATTTAGAAAATGTGTCTAAGAGATTTTTACAATCTAACTACAAAAGCGATTTGTGATTATTACAAGTTGCTTGAATAAATGAAATTTATTTTTTTTAAGCTTCAAGTAACTAAAGGCAGACATTTACGTGAAAATTTACTCAACTATCTGTTTAAAATAAAACTAAAATATGATGGTGTGTGAAAAGATGGATTTTTTATCACAGCATTTAAGGAACCAGAATTTATTTCTTTGGTTAAAACTTACTTTAACAGCCAAAGGAGGAAATAACTCCATTTCTTTTATAGCTTAAAATCGGGAAAAATATTCTTGAATAATAAATTTATACCTGTAAATATTTACCTTTTTCTTAAAATGAATTTTGGTATTAAAAATTGATATAACTTGTAAATGCTAAAAATATTTTCCTTAAAAATTTTTTTCAATAAAATTGCAATTAAAATAATTATTGGAAAGTCTATCATTCTTTATGTAAGAATGGTGAAGCTTGGCTGTTGGTTTGGACTTCTTGAAAGTGTTCAACATGGTCTTTCCATACTGGTTATAGTGTCTCCTGACAAAATTTTTGAACTTGTTAAATGAAAGTTCTCTTGAACAGCCACTCTTTTAGATCCTCCTGTCTGTACTAATGAAGGTACTCATGGGCTCTATCCTTGGCTCCACTTTGTCTTCAATTTTTATTAACAATCTTATGGATGACCTCGGCTTTAAACTAGATATCTTATGCTGATGACACAACCATATGTTCCTGTCTTGATATTAAGCCTTATTAGTTTAATGAGGTCAAATTTGCAGCTAATATCACAAATGACACAATGTTAACTGGGGGCAAAGATTGCTCTCCATTAATCCATCAGAGAGGGTCCCTTTCTGCATTTGATCAGCATGACTGATGCTAACCTCTAGAAGAGTAACTCGTAATTTATTGGGTTAACAGTTTTGGCTGGCATGAAGCAGAAAAACTATATTGAATCCATTGCTAAGTTAGCTGGTAAAGTTGTTTCCCTGTGTCTTGCATATCTGTAAGTCTACCATTTGCTCAGGCTTAGAATATTGCTACCACATGGTGCTCTGATGCTTCTGCTAATTATTTTTTAAAAATTAAAAAAAAAAAAAATCAAGTTAGCATCTTACATGAGTACTTATCATTTTATCTGTAAATGAGCTTTGCCTATACAATGAAGATGCAAACTTTGTACAAAATCTGATGTTAAAATAAACTAACAGGGTTCTGAGATAGTGTTTTTTTTGGGGGGGGGTAGTTTGTGTTGAATATTTCTTTAATCCCTTTTGGAAAAAAAAGTATGGTGCATAAAATTTTAAATAATTTTTGCTTAGTGTACTCTATCATTCTTTTATTTTTTATGGTTTTTCTTTTGTTTTTTTTAAGTAGCTTTTATATTCTGACCCTGCTGTTCCATTCAACTTTACATAGAATAGTGTAAAAAAAAAAAAAAATCTCATTAGTGTTTAAATTTCTACTGCTGAAAATAAATTGAATCAGTTTTTCCTGGGGTCTGTCTGTTTTGTTTTTTTTTTGTTTTTTTTTTATAAACATTGAAATTTTATGATTTTCATCAATAAATGTGCCCCCCCCCTCAACCCTTTTATTAACAAGCACTTGTCATATCTCATTAGTTATCTCTCTAAATCATTGGTGAGAGGAGACAAAGAAAATATTGCTTGTTTATTTGACCAATTATTCTTTATTGTTCTTGGGATAAAACATACTGTCCTGTTTTGTCAAGGATACATTCTTCCTGAATTAAGTGTCCAATTTTTATAACCTTCATCATTCTTACTCCCCTCTCCTCCTTTTTCCTCTTGTTATTTATTACTGCTGTCTGTCACCTGATCAGCCTAAACTTTGATTTAAATAGCTGTCTTGTTTACCTTACAAGACTATTATTGCAGCTTGTTAGTATTGATTAGCACCTCCATAACAAGGAAGGGATTTTTAACTACTTGGTATGATTCCAAATATTTAACTAGTAATTACTCTTTACTTTTTTTCTTTTGTGGCATGAATTTAGTTGCAAGGAATGTTGTTTTCATATTTTATTTACTAAATTTATTGACATGGTTTAAAAAAAAAATTTAACAATTCTTGTAAAAATTCAGTCATTGAAGAAAAAAAATCTTTAAGACAATAGTGTTTTATTCATAAAAGCAACTAAGTGCTTTTCTAATTAATGTTTTATTGCATTTTTTATTTTACAATTTAGAGTAGTTTTTCTTTAAATGGGGTGGAGGATACTGTTTTAAAAAAAATTGATTTTAAATTCCCCAAGGACTTGTTTTATAACTGATATAAGCATTGAGCACTAAAAAATAAATTTCTCAATTTCACAAAATTAAATAACATGTAAAAAAAAAAAAATAATAATAATAATTTGTACTAAGATTTTCTAAAAAGAAAATGTTTCTAAAATAATTATTTCATTTGTGAAGAAGTCACCTGATTTCATTAAAATCAGACTTTTTTTGCAAGAATTCCCAAATCAATGTGTTTTTCACAAAAAGATGCTAAAATTTCCCATAATGCAAGAAAACTTATTTTTAACCAAAATTTTCTAGGTTCTAAAATGATCAAATAATTTAATCTAATTTTGGTAATTCTTTATAGTAACAAATACTTTGACAATAAAATTATTTATTTTTAAGTTTGGGGTATTTTTTTCATCAACTAATACTCATTTTTTAGCAAATCTTTAAAAATCTATATAAAGTCAGTATCACTATGAACCTACTAAAGAAAACTTTAAAATGTATTTTGACAAATGTCTAATTTTAAAGTTAATTTTTAAGATAAAAGCCTAAAGCTAATTTATATTAAAACAAAAACAATTTTACTTATTTAAATAAAATTTTAACTTTGAAATATTTTTAAAATCTTGCCAAATCTCCATTCTTGACAACTAATGAAAATAACAAATTTAAAAATCTAGTATTTGCCTTTTGTTTCAAAATAGTAAGATTGAAGAATAAGTGACTGGATTTTGTAAAAATAACTTATATTTTGGTTAAAACATCATGAAAATAATATTTGGTAAACCGGGATCTGTCATAACCACAGTAACCTTTTTAATGTTAACACTTGAATATGGTATTAAACTTATTAAAAGATTTTTTTTTTAAATGTAATGAAAAATTTAAAGTACATATTCTAAAAATAGATGTTCAATGTAGATTTTCTTTTGTCAGATGCAAAAAAAAGATTTTAAATTGTATGATGACTAAATTCTCAATGAAAATGCTCTCTATTTTGTTAAATTTTGGTCAAATTTATGACCATTTCAGTATGTTTACAGTTGAATTTGAATATACTTTATTTTAAACATCTTCAGAGATTTTTCTTTATGTAAGTGTAAAAAAAAAATTTCTCAATTTAGCTAACAATATTTTGAAATTTGGGGTAGAACTGACAAAATTGCATCACTTCACCATCAATCAACCTTAAATGTGCAACTGAACTTCAGCTTGGCTGGAAGCAAAATCAGTAACTGTGTGGTAATCCTTTCTTGGAATTTCAAGGAAGCATGCAAAACATCTGACACGCAAACAAGATATGCTTCCAAAAACTTCATGAATAGGTAAGGATTGCTAAAAAATGAGAAGCAAAAGGGGAGAAAAAGTTTAAAGTTGCTGCTGTTGAGAAATAGAGAATCATTAATTCTGTCATCAAGCATGGCAGTCCTTTTGAAGTCTGTTAAATATGTACAAGTGGTTTGGAAGTGCTGAAAAATCAACTTGGATATCTGAAGGTTCTTTTAGGTATCATTATCAGTGGAAGTAAATCTCAACTGTAAGCTGCTCTTTGAAACTAGTTGACAAGAAAATTGGGTGACTAATCTATATCTCTAAGATGAAGGAAAGAAAAGGCACTTGGTGATTTTTGAGCATTTTTTTTTTTTTTTTTTAAGGCTAACAGTTGTGATGAAGAACCACCTTAGGTGACCTTCAGTTAACGTGCACCTGGGCCAGTGGGTTGCAGTATATTAGAACTCCAACTTTTACATTGACCAAGTCATTGATCTTGCATCTTTATTCAGTATTGTGATAGATTTTAGCTCTAACAAAGAGAAGAAATTATTCCTGATAACCTTTTGTCTGATTTTGTGCAATTGAAATCAACATTTGTCTTGAGGTGGGACTTTGATGTGATAGTTGGGTATGGAGTCTTCTAGAAATGTTAGCCATATCAGAGGCTTATAAGAAAATTCAGTTGCTGGTTACGATTGGTTTTCCAGTTCCTTCTAAAGTGTTTTTTTCACCCGCTCCTTGCCCCAGTTGCTTAGTAGCCCCTTGCCTCTTAGTGGCATTATCGACTTGCTTGGGATGAATTGATTATAAAACAATCGCCATCAAGTGAGGAAGTGCAAGAAAACTATTTACAATGTCCAGAAAATTTTTTTTCTATTGATTTAAAACTGAAGAAGTTTAAAGCACAATTATAAAAAATGTCTTCATTTTGGAAAACAAACTTCTATAAGTTTTGTAGTCATTATAGTCCTGTTTCTGACAAGTGGAAATTTTACGTGATTTCACAATCTTCTAAAATAAGATACATATATTATAAAATATTGATATTAAAGTGAAAAGAGGTGTTTTTCTTAAATCATCATCACAAAAAATACACATTAAATGGATACTTTTGTTTGTATAGTATACTTTCAACCTGTTTGTCTTTTATTTTTAACACAGCAGTACCTCAATTAAAAAAAAACAAAAACTTTCTGTCCTGTGAAGTAAATTGCTATATTTTTTACGATTTTATTTTGAGATTAAAATTTTCCCAAAGTTACAAACTGTTAAAATTGGCTTTTTGATAAATAGCACAAGAAAAATTTGATGCATATTTTTTTTTTTGTAATGAATTTGTGATATGTTTGCTTTGAATAGTGTTATTCAAAGCAAATATGTTATCACTGATTCATTAAAGGGGGATTTTGTAATTTGATGAATTGATAATGCTTGGTACTTACATATAATACAATCTAATATGAATATAAAGGCTTTGATAATTTTGTACCAAATATTTACAAATACTAAAAAATTTGGAATTTTGTTGAGCAAAAAAAACCTTTGGTGGGTAAGGAGTTGTTCAGGCTTAACTTATTAATTCTAAAAGGTTTTGGATTTTTTTTAATCATATCACCCCAAGTAAGGCGATAACGCCACTGATGCGCAGGGGACTACGTAAGAGTAAAAAGATTGGAAAAGAGAAAACCGGAAACCGCATCCTAAACAGGACAGGAAACAAGGGATGAGCCTCTTCACCTGTTATATATTTAGATTTTTTTTTTTTTTTTTTTTTTTAAGGCATAATCATGTAAGCCAACAAGATTTTTGATCTATTACAATATATCTTAGTGAAATTTTGAAAATTTGTCTATTCAAGTACTTAGGCCAGGCTCCCACATGACCTAAAACAACAAAATCTTTTGTCATTTTTACATTTTCAGAAGCCAATGCTAACATAGTTTATACACATTTTTAGACTGCCCATTCTCTTTTCTAGGTAGAAGACAGTGATCCAAAGTATCGGACATTTAAAGCTTGTAACTACTATGTACCCGACAACCTCGATATAAAAATGAATCCAGATCTTTTTTCTCTCTTGGGCTAGGGGCCCATTGAATTTAGTCTGCCCTGCTAAATAGCTCATAGCTAGACAAAAAAGTGAGCAAAACTGTCAGAAATTGAACTCTGCATGCCAGTTTCACTTGCGGTGTCAATAACCTTATGCTATATGCATATTCAAGTACTGTTAACATGATAAAGCATTCTTAAAAAAACAAAATGAACCAACCCACTCTGATATATTATTCTTAGATAATTATTAATTATTTGTTTAATTATTGCTGACAGATTAAATACTTATCAATGTTTTCTTTCAGATTTTTTACCAATGAAATGTGATGCATGTTCCCAAGTGTTCTGGTAAGTTTTACATTCCCCATTTTATTACAAAACCTGGAAGAATTAATTTTGGCTTGAAAATTTTTCATGTTTTTGAAATTTCAAATAATTTGAATTTTAAATACTTGGCACTTTTTGAATAACTTCAAAAATGAAAGCATTTTGTCATTCCCTTAAAAATCAAATGTAAATTTGAAGTTCTGAGAGGAGGATTTCTTTTCCTGATACAGTTATCAGAATGTTGTAACAATGACCAAATAAGATGAAGATAGGTCTGAACAGATTGATGTAAACGGTTGAAAATATCAAACTTTTAGCATTCTAGATTTCTTTAATAAAGTGGAATAGAATTTGTAAAGCAAAAATAATGCAAATAAAGTTTGAACTTGGCTTTAACTTTTCAAATGCAATGTAATTTCTTGTCTGTAACAGCTAGATTTGATATTTAAAGCCATTCAGCTCACTGGAGTAAATGTTCTTGTTGAAAATGCTTGGAAACTCTTCCTTCATATAGAATTGAAATAATTTTTGGTTTGTACCACTTCAAGTTACTTGGTTAAGTGCCTTATATGATACACACTTTGGGCGATCATGTCTCAAAAGAGACATGACTGGCTGAGCAGAAGATTATCTTGCAGTAGGTTGCCATTGCTTTCTGCGGTAGATTGGTTACCGACTAAGGCTATAGAACCCAAACTGTCCTATTATTTAACCCATAACTGGAGGGAAGAGACAGATTAATACCCTTTCCCTAGGGTATTTGTGCATAAGTGAATGCAAGGAATCCACTTAAAGACTACTGTTTAAAAACAATTAAACTGTAAGGCAACTCTAAGGGAGGTAACTCAATATTTGGAATCCGAAATTTACTACTGATCTTAAAATCAATTATGTCTAATAGTTATTATTACTTTCATCAGATGTTTGAATTTGATTTCTACTGTTCATTTATCTTTTGGCTTGCATTTATAAATATTTCTTTCTGAAATGTTGAAACCTTTTGATTTGAAACAGTTTCAAGGTTTCTTCAAATTATATTTTACATCCTTTTTAATTATACTCTTAATGTTTAGATTGTGAAATTATGGCTTTAATTTGTACCATATACTTAAATATATAGAATAAAATAATCTGACAATTATAACTTTATATTTTTGTTTCTTTGGTAGCATTTTAGGAAATAGAACAAAATCTAAAATACTTCTATGTGCACACAAATACTGCCTTTTCGCAAAATGAATTTCTCAACTATTTTTTTTATTTCTTTTAATAAATGTTAATAGAAAATTTAAAGTTTAGTATTTTTATAGTGGTTAACATTAACATGTATGACATAATGAAATTGGCAAGTTTCCAGTGTTTGAAGCATCATATCTTTACATAAGAAAATGATAAATTAAAAACTGATCTTTCAATCCTCAAACACTTTTACAATTTTATCTATGATGTTTTTATAAATAAAAATCGTATTGCACAATATGAAATCAGGCATAAAAATAGAAATTGGTTACTAAAGATTTCAAGCCTATTACAAAGACGATGTGATGTGGGCTTGAACATTTCTATTTTGAAAATATTAAAAAGCAAATTTGAATTTCATGAAAGATTTTCTTCTATTTTGCAGCAGAGATCATATTCATTATGCAACTCACAATTGCCCGGAATCTTACAAAAAGGTGATTAAGTTTTCTTTCCCTGGTCAGTTAAGTCATTTCAGATGATGGATAATCATTCTCATTAGTTTACAAAGTTAAATCTAAACAATCAATTCACTGTTGATACAAATCATTTATCAAACCCTTCTTATCCATACATTTGTCTATTATCTTTATTGTAGTAAAAAGCAGTGTGTTATCAGTCTTTTTTGTATGCATACACAAACAAAATAATTATAAACAAAAGTTTAAAACCATTTTGTAATTTTACTATATTAAAGTTAAAAGCAACACCATAAAAAGTAATCTAAGAGACTGACTCAGTTTTACTCACAAATTTGTATATGACTGTTCTCTATTCATTTCAAGCTAAATTGTCCAGCAGTTAGTATTTTGTATGACCTCCTTTGTTTTTAATTACTGCTTGGATGCAGCAAGACTTGCTGAGAATCAGTTTGCTACAATAGTCAACCGAAACCTTTTTGTCAAGCCTTCTTTAATAGCCTCTCCGTGCATTGCTAGTTAAAGGTAGTTTTTCTACATTTATTTCCCATAAATTTTCAATTGGGTTCAGATCTGAATGATTCCTCAACTAGTCCATTGCTATGTTTATCTTGTTCAAAACATTTTGAACAATGTTTGACTGGTGGCAAGGAGCACTATCATGCATAAATATTATGAATGTGCAATTTCAGTTTCTCCAGCAGAAGCTCCATATAACTTGCACTATTCATTGTTGTTTCTGGGAGCAAGAATTAGAGGACAACTGTTCTAGATTTGGACATTCCCCCCACCCATCACCGACTCCATTCATCTGGATTGGTGGGTGCTGAAGTGTATATATTCCATAAAATCTTGTTTAGCAAATGCCAGACACTTGGCTTTCATAGCTGCAATTAACCATGGTTTACAAGCTAGTTTAAATGATTTTGGACCACACTCAAATCTCAGACAATGTGAAAGTAACATTTATACCCTTTTGATGCAAAGCAGCATGTCTCTTAAAAGAACTTTTTGGGGCTTGTGTAGCAATGTTCTCCATCAAATGGTCATCTTTAGCACTGGTTTTTCTTGGGCATCCACTTCTCTCCTGGTTTTGAATTTAGGAAATTCATAAATGTACACAGTAGTTTTTGCTACAATATTTTTAACTCCAACAAATTTTATTTTTTGAAAATTTTACTGTCTCTTCCATTTGTGATTTCAATGTTATATCAGTAAAATCTCAACTACTCCAGGAAAATCCTTGTTTACCTTTCTTTTATTACTTTGTACAAATTGTGTGGAATCACTCTGAGTTAGTACATAAATGAAAGAACCAGCAGTTGAAAATATTGCACATTTCCTCAAGGTATGCATGTTTGTGCATAGATGTTGGCATTTTAATACTTTAGCATTCAATGCACTCAAACATGCTTTGTAAATATCACCTCTGAAAGTCTCATTGTTTGCATGACTTCCTGTGTTATTTGGGATGTCATCATGTATTACTGCAGAGAATACGTGAGGCAGGTTGAACATTGAGAGATGATGTTTATGGAGCAGGTTAAATGCTAAAGAGTTAAATCCCAAAATTTTATATACCAACTGCTGCCAAAAATCATATCTGGTAGACATAAATACCACCACTCTGAGAAAATATCAACACAAAAATAATTCTGAAATGATATCTTGTCAGTCACATCTGAATGAAGATCTTATGAATAAATATGAGCAAGAATGTTGCAGCTGCATTGTAAATTTAGTGTTTCTTTGAAGTGATTAGCTGTTCAGTGTATCAGTGTAAGAGTGCATTAGTAAATTTATAGACTGATATGGTTTAAAGTTTAATTTTGATCTGAAATTTTCACTGTAATGTTCAGTCCATGTGATTAATGAAAACACCTTGGTTTAAGTACAGGGTGTGATGACTGGTCTAAATTATGCAAAAATGAAAATAACACTAACATTTCATTTTAACGGATATTTACCAAAATTACACAAAACATCTTTAAATACTAAAGAGTTAGTTAAATTTAATCAATAAAATCACCATTGGCTGCAACTATGGCTTGCAAATGACTTGGGAATCTCCTGCTTGTGTGGCATGGTGCAGTGTCCTGTTGCAAGGCATAGGGTCTTCCAGTAGCCATCCTGTTCACCCAGGGCAGCACTACTTCGTCAAAGCACTTGATGTAGGCCTCCATGTTGAGTCTGAAGCCCTGCGGGAAGATGAATAGAGGCATGATATCACCATCACTAGTGGTCACTCTAAACACCTTTGTAATCACTCTTCCAACTTTTTCTGAATTCTCTGCACTGTCCTCAGATTGATACCCAAACACTCTCCAATGTTCATATTGGAGCTTCTGGTGTGAATGCCAAGCAGTACAGCATACCATTTCTGAATTGTCATGGTGTTCATATTTTTTTCTCTCCTCAGGCAGTACCCAACTGACCCTAATATTCTGTGCAGTTGACAAAAACAATGCACATGCACAAAATTAAAAATATATAAAATGGTGACAATTCACCTGTTGCACCCTGTGCATTAACAAGGCAGTTATTGAAAAATGTGGGAAGAAAAAAAAATGTTTTTTTTGTTTTTGTGTTTTTTTTTAAATATTTTTACATCAGTTAAGTGCCATGTTCCTTCAGAGTGTAAGTAATCATGTCTCTCTGCAACTTTCTTAAGTATCTATGAATTTGATGAAAATATAATTGTTTCTTATTGCCTTCCCCCACAATTTTTAAACTTAGAATAATTAATTTTCTCCCAAATTGGCTGCTACCCAAGGCTAGAGATTTCAGTGCTATGTAACCCATAGCTGGAGAGAAGAAATGGATTCATGCCATTCTCAAGGTTGTTAGTGAAAAGTGATCATAGCAAATTAGTTTCTATCTAATTTCTAGTAATGAAACTTCTATATTAGAAAGAATTGATGTCTGTTGCTTATCTCAATTATGAGGTGATTTAATTTGTATTTTGTATATGACTAACCAATTTGTTGTCTCTTGAATTTAGCAATTTATAGAAAGTGTTTCTCTTAAAGGAAAATAACCCATGAAAGATAGTTGCAGTAAAATTTTCTTGCATTTCTATTTTATTTTTTCATTTTTCAAAATCTTCCCAGTTAAATTAAAATTTTTTTCATCCTGCAAATATATTTCTATTATACAGATATTCACCATATAAACACATGTTTTGAATGTTTTCTTTGTATTTCCTTTGTCTGAATTTCTAAGATGAAAAATTTATTTATTTACAGTCAAACAAATGTCTTCATCTGTATCTCATTTCAGCTATTATACTTTCCAGCCTTCTTTTGGTCTCTGTTGATCTAGTTAACCTGCAGGGAATTTTAAACTGAATTCGTTATTTAATCTACAGAGTAACTTGTTCACATTCTACTCTCCATGTTGAGGGATATCTTGTTCTTTTAATATTATTCAGTTATTCCTAGTCTAGTTTTTACAGTCTGTGTTCCTTTGTCCAGGAACTGAACTCCATTATTATACTACCAAATTCATGAACCAACACTTGAATTCTCTTGGCTTTAAACCTCTTTAATCCTGGAGCTAGAACTTATTGATTCTGCAGCCCTGCCCAAATAGTATTTATATCTATGTTAGGCCTAATAAGGAAGTTGTTATAGGTTAGCATATATGCCAATTCCTTCAAATATATGATTCTTCAATGTTCTGTTTAGTATTTTTGCTTCTAATCACTGGTTAGTGACTTCCCTTCTTCTATACATAATCGACCATGCTAGATTTCATTTTCACTACTGACTTTTTCTCTAGATTTATTTTAGGGGCTCAACTAGTTTCACCTTTGTATTCACCACAACTGCAAGAAAAAAAATTAACATATTTCATATTCTTCTCTGTATTAGGCTTGACTTAGCAGAGATTTTTCTACAAAGTTGACCTGCTTCTGAATATTATCTTGATAATGTATAGACCATATATCTTTCAAATCCTTCTCGACACACCTTTGACATCAGGGGAAAAACCACCTTGGTTGTTTCTTTGACCCCTGCTTGCAAAAGCAGATATGTTTGCAGGGTAGCTGTTATTCTGAAGGGTACTTTTGATGTTGATCATGCCTGAGTTGCCACTTATGATTATTGTACAAAGCTGTAGGCATCCAGTATTTGTTTACATTTTATGGCTGTTGAAAGTTAAGCTAGTGTCTAGTAAAGGTGTTATTCTTGTAATATATATATGGATGCTCTAAGCTCATTCTCTGTGCAAGTTAGTTGTACATCCAGGAAGACCAATTGATTTTTGGTTTCTTTTTCCATTGTGAATCAGATCAAAAATTTTACTGAGTTCACATGATCCAGCAGTATGTACACATCTTGTTGTAGCCAGTTCCACAAAGTATTCAAAATATATATCTCATCACTGGTAATAAATGTAATTTATATTCAAGCATTCAGACCCAAGTTGGAAGAATGTTTGTGCACAATGTCAAGACTTCCATCAGGATATCTACAGGGATGCTAGTGGATTCATCAATAGAAAGGTTTGATTCTAATTTTTTCCACTCTGCTGGCTTGTTGCTTCAGAATGCAACAACTGCAGCGGGATAAGACCCCCCCGCTCCCAATGAGGCCACCTGTTTGCCATTGGTGACAACCTGTGATGCCCAAGGCTGAGATCCTGGTAATTGAGAACTTCAGGCATTAGGTAGAATACTTCTAACACACTACTTTGGCCTTTACTTGGGCTAGATGGGTGATCAGAGAGGCCTGATCTGACCAATCAGCTAGTCATGTCAAGCTCTAGTACCATTCCACCCACCAAAAATTATAACTTCACAACCTATCAAAAAAAAATCATACGCACACTAACGAAATTTAATCGAATTGGTACTAGAAGGCAGTGGCAAGGGTCAATCAGGTTATAACTGAAATATATCATCAAAAATTAAAACTTATTTTCAACTTAACGAGGGTAGATGAAAGTAATTTATTGATGACTACATATAAATACTTAATCTGGGTGTACCATTTTTGTATCCCCGAGATACTTGGGCAAATGGAATTACCACCACCACTCAATCGTCTCCCATAATAGGGCTCTGAGGAGGGTGGAGAACAAGGATGATGAAACAGATATATAATATGGCTCTAAAGAAAATTAAGACCCCTATCTGAATCAATCAAGTTCTGATAATGAATCAAAATTGCATAGTTACTTGATGAAGTCACTTAAAAAAACTATTACAAAACTATCATTTATAATTGAAAAACTAATATTCTCTCAAATTACTTCTATAACTGTCAAAAAAAATAATGCAATCATGATTCAAATAGGGAAAAAAATGTATACAGAAAATTCTCAAATTGTCAACATTTTAATAACTTAAAAACCTATCCATACCAAAGTCTAAACACATCTCAAGGTGTAATCAAAAGTCTAGACTTGGCAACTTGCTTCTTAGAAAAAAATTGAAGTTTAACCTAAAAAACTGAAATGTAATAGATGTAATGAGAATAACAATTGAAAGAATAGCACCAATACATATTAAAATTCAACATGCCCAAACCATCAAATGAAATAAAAATAGGTTATATCATCACAAAAGTGGAAATTTACATTCCCAGACCTTTACAGTGTTCTAACTGCCAAAGATTTGGCCATCATAAAGACAGATATACTAGAATTATGGTAGGTTCAAAATGCAGCAGTACAGATTGAGAAACTAAGTGCTAAGGTACCATAAAATGCAGAAATTGTAATGAAAACTACCCTGCATGTTTACACTTATGTTAAGCTTGGCAAAAAGAAATAGATCAAATATGAGAAATATAACTTTTCCTAAAGCCAGGAAAATACTAGACAAAATATTACATTAAATTATGAAAATGCAACCCAAACCCCAACAACACAGTGGTAAGAAATATTATTTCTGTGAATTGACATTAATCTAAGAATTAAAGAAATTAATTGAAACAATGAAAACTGATACTGATGAAATCCATGCTTTACACTACATCCCATTAAAAAAATTAAATACCTAATCAAAATATAGAAAATTCTAACTGGTTAAACTTAGAAATTAGAAAAAAAGAAAAAATCATCTTGTCACGCATCTCGATCTAGAGATTCCTCACCTATAATCCAAAGATCTCCAACAAAAAAAAAAAAAGCAAGAAAACACAAACTAGTAAAAAAAAAAAAAAAAAGGGAGGGGGGAAGCCCATAAGGAAGAAATTACCTAAAAACAACCTAGAAAAAATGGAAACTTAAGAGAACCCACCAAAAACCTCAACATAACAATCATGGCTAATAAGATTATTCAATGGAATGCAAGAGGAGTAAAAGCAAATTGAAACAAATTGCTTTTTTTTATTGCAGACTTATGTCCTGCAATCATGTCTTCAGGAACTTTTTTTAAATGATTATAAAAATATAGATATTATAAACTATACAGTATACAATTTTATTAGTAATAGTGGAAACAAAGCTTCAGGTGGTACTTCTATATTAGTAAATATTGATATTTTCCAGAGCAAAATTAACTTAACATAGCAATAGACAGTGGCCAAAGAGCCTCGCTACATAAAACCATCACCATGTGCTCAGTTTACATTCCTCTTAATAATCTTATAGATGTAACTGAACTAGATAAACTACTGAAGAAGCTCCAAAATCATTTGTTTTAATGGGAAATTTTAATAGCCATAACATATGGGGTTGCAAAAATACTAACTAAAAGGAAAGATTAATGGAAGATTTTATCAATAGAAACTCATATACCTATCTCCATCCATCAAGTGGTACATATACAGCAAGAGATCTAACCTCAAGTGATCCTCTAACATGAACTAGACTATAGCTGGTTCAACAGCAAGTGTAAAAAAAATAAATAAATAAATAAATATTTAAATAAATAAATAAAAGCAATTAGATTGCATCATGCAGCTCTACATAAGTTCAAACTACATCCAACCCAAGAAAATCTAAATATCTACAAAATAAATAGTACTAATTCTAGCACCTAAACAGCTTGGAATATGATTTGGAAAATTAAAAGCAATCCATTGATACATTTATGTCAAAGTAATATCAAAGAGGATATTGTATATTTATTAGCACCAAACTTCTCTCAAACTCTTCCTCAAATGATATTAGTAACCTATTTCAGAATATCAGTATAAATGACAAAGAAATTAAATTTCTATTCTAACAAAAAAATCACAACCAGGTTCTTACTTTACCAGAATTATTAGATTTTATTTAAAAAAACCAAAAAAAAAAAAACCAACTCAGCAGTTGGCCCAGATGAAATTCACTAGGAATTTCTAAAATACTTATCAAATATTTCCTTGAATTGCCTACTCAAAATTTTCAACAATATCTGAGTCAGTGGTATAATATTCCCAGTTTCTGGAAATAAACTACCATAATTCCAATCCAAAAACCTGGAAAGGACTTAGAAAATCCCTTGAAATATCATCCAGTCGCACTTGCAAGAATTGTTAATAATAGGCTTTCTTGGTTTCTTAAAGTTAATAAAATTGCAAATTTTTAATCTGGCTTCAGAAATAACAAAAGCACAGTTGAACACCTGGTTCAACTGGAATCTTTTATCAGAAATTCTTTCATTAAAAAGGAACGCTTAGCAGCAGCTCTTTCTTTGACTTAGAAAAAGCTTGATACCACCTGGAGATGTAGTATCAAGAAAGACTTAAATGAAGTGGGTCTTAAAGGAAGATTACCAATTCTTATCAATAACTTCCTGGCAGAACAAACTTTTAATGTTTGTGTCAGTACCACTCTGATTTATAAGCAAGAAATGGGTGTCCCTCAAGAAAACGTTATCGGTAATACATTTTGCCAAAACTAATGGCATTAAATGCTTGAACCCTGGATTTGATTGTTCACTGTATGTAGACGATGTTCTAATATGTTACAGATTGAAAAATATCCATACTTTTGGAGTTGCTGTTCAATTGTGTCTCAAAGTAAACAAGTGGGCCATAGAAAATAGATTCAGATTCTTTGGACGAAAACTATATGCTTTTTACCAAATTTGAAAGCTACACCATAATCTTGAATTAAGACTTGATGGTAGAGAAGTGTCTAGTAGATCAATACAAATACCTAGGAATAATTTTTGACAAAAAATTATCCTTCATACCTCATATAAAATATCTTTGGGAGAAATGCAATACAACTACTCGGTTATCTCTCACAGACACTGGGGAGGTGACACAGATGCTACTCTAACTCTTTTGGCATTGGTTAGATTCAAATTGGAATATGAATACTTTATAGTGCGGCAAGAAAATCATATAGGAAAGAACTTAATAACATATGTCACCAGTGTCTGCGACTCATTCAGGAGCCTACAGTACGTCCCCAATTGAAAGCTTATATGCCAAAGCACACACCACCTTTGGCATTAAAATAACATAAGTTAGCATTACAAAGTTACATGAAATTTTGTTCATGCCTAAGTAATTCAGCATGCAACTGTGTTCTTCAGACTCCAATATAAAGAATTACATAATTTAAAGGAAAATGCTGTTAAACTTCTTAGCATCTGCATAGGAAATAATTTCAACAAACTTGGAATAAACTCTTCTCTAATACATAAATCTATTTTCTCAAACTCCTCCGTGGTCAATAAAACAGCCAGCCCACTATAATATTAAGTTTAGCAAAACATTCCGAAACTGACACATCTGTATTTATGGAAGAAATTCATAATCTCATATAAAAACATGTAAGCATATATACACTGACAGCTCCGAAAACATTGATAGATGTTCAGCTATACTGAACAAAAGCATACTTCAAAAGTGCCTACCTGACAAATCTTAAATGTTTATTGCAGAAGCTATGGCTAATAGATTAACTTTGGATATTATCACAGATAAGTGAGATTCATTATATTCTCAGTCTCCCTATCTGTTACATCTTTTGAAGTATAAAAAACCTGACCAATCCTGTAATAATCAAACTTTTAAACAAAATCAATATACTATGTAACCAAAAATGCATCATTCAGCTGGATCCCTAGCCATATAGGTATCCAGGGAAATGAAAAGTCAGCTTAAGAATCACTAAAAATGAATATATCAAAAACAAAAGTCCCTCACACAGATCTCAAAACAGTAATTAATACATATATCTTAAATAAGTGGCAATAGTTATGGAATACTTACCTAAATAATAAATTGCAGTCGAACCTACACTTGGGATAAGACACTATAGCACTAGGATTTCCCAAAGAGAAGTAGTCTTAGCAAAAATCAGAATTGGTCATATCAGTATCACACATTCATTTCTTCCAAAAGATGAGGATCCACCAAAATGTATAGTATGCCAGGAGACTTACACAGTAAAACATTTTTAATCATCTCACCCCAAGCAAGGCATTCCACTGCCACTATTGCGCATGGGGCTACATAGGGGAAGGTAAAGAGAAGGAGTGGTTAGACATAGGGAATGTCAGGAGGAAGGTGACAGATGAGTAAGGATACCGAGGATGAGGGTTGAGCAGATGGGAAGAGTGTTTGATAGAATAGGAGCAGGTTAGTGTGTTAGAAGGTGTCTATTGACCTTACATTTAAACTCCTGGAGATTGTAGTCGTCGGGGAAGCAATCCTTTGGAAGAGAATTCCACAGTCGGGAAGTGCAAGGAAAGAAACTGTTGGAGTAGAAGTTACGGCTGCATTTTATCGGTTTCACTGTAAAAGGGTGGGATCTAGTTGCTAATCTAGTATCTCGTTCAAATACGTATTTAGGGGGCACTAGTGATCTAAGTTCATCAGAGCAGAAGCCGTGAAAGTATTTATAGAAGAGACACAGGGAAGCCATGTCACGCCGGTGGGAGAGAGACTGCAGGCGGTCTGCCAAGTCGGTATCTATCACATTATAGACCCTCCTCTGAACCTTATCGAGAAGCCCGAGGAGAACAGCAGGGGCACCCGACCAGATATGGCAGCAGTATTCAATGCACGGGCGGATGGTAGATTTATAAATGTGCAGGATAGATTCAGACGGAAAAAACTTCCAGGCCCTACACAGAGAACCGACTTTCATAGCAGCGGATTTAGCAATGGATTCGATATAGTCATTCCATTTGAGGTCCGCTGAAAGTGTGAGACCAAGGAGGCGCAGTGTTTTACTCTCTGGGAGGCAAGCCTGGTCCATGCTAATGGGAGGTAGGTGAGATTGTCGATGATGGTTAATTGAGAGTAGCTTCGTTTTAGAAGCATTAAAATTTACTAACCATTTCTTACCCCAGTCCAATGTGGATTGGAGGTCTTTTTCAATCTCGGCTACGAGGTTAGCTTTGACGCCTACACCAGATTTTTGTAGGAGGCGAGAATAAACTGTGGATTTTATGGACTGTACCAAAGTTGCCTCTATCTGTAAATGCCTTTTATAAGGTGAATAGCTTTTAAAAGAAATTTCTCAAAAATTTAAAAAAAAAAAAAAAAAAATTAACCTATGTGATGAAAAATAAATCATATACCAAAATTTAATCCAGACAACTTAAACTATAGATGAACTATACAACCAGTCTTCAACTATGTTTCACAAATTTTAAAACTTACTAAGATATTGAATAAAAATCTAATTTTCAGTTTTAAATGATCTAAGTGGATTGATGTGCTGGTAAAACAAAGAAATCAAATCTATTTGTTTTCACCAATAGAACCTTAGCTTTAAAAACCCTGATGGACATCTACATCATCCAATTATTATAAGAACACCTTGAATTGATTCTGATATGTTCCTGTCAGTAGGTTGACTATATTCTGTTTAGCATGTGATATGGCAAAAGCACCTACAGTTGACTTTAGTTCTCAATAAAATTCCAACTTTGAATCTTGCAAACTAAGTATATGTGGGAGCTGAATAATGTTGAGTTAGCTATCTGTGCCTATTTGCTTTTCTTTGTGAAGTAGTCTTATTTAGAATCTGTAGTGGCTTCTTCTCAGCTTTTAGTCAGATCCATTTTCACTTTGCCGTAGCTACCAACCCTAACTAGGTCTGCCAGTTTCTCAGTCCATCATTACTATTATGTTGCCTTTGTCTGCTGGCAGTATATTAGTGTCACTCTGTAGAGTTTTGATGGCAAAACTGGGTGGCTTGACCTTTTCTAGTGCTTGTCTCATTTTCCAATTTAGCTCATCTGCCTGCTTAAGGATATTCAAAGCAACCTCACAATTGAAGCTATCAAATCTAAGTATGGAAATTGCCTGATGGTAATAGCAAAGTTGAAACTTAGCACTGTTTCCTCAGCAGCACTCAACTAGTGTTTACCAACATGGACGGCAGAATGAAAATAATCTCTCCACAATAAAATTTACATGTGTATTAAATGTCAATTACAGAAAATGTAATTTTTTTCTTTCATTGTGAATATGATCAATGCCATATACCATAAATATTGCTTTTATGATGAAACTTAAATAGCATCTAAAATTAAAATATTTTTTCAGTTTTGCCTCTCCTCCCATTTAAAGATTGACTGTCAAATTCACCTCAAGAAGATTGGATTTGTGATCTACGCGTCCTCTATGCTTTTGAAAATGTACCCCCCTCCCCCTATCTACAAAAAAAAAACATCGGTGTGCTGTAAAATTTGTCTTTGCTCACATTTATAGATTTTCTCTCTACTGGTACTGTCATGAGGAAGGGATGAAAAGTTCTGAAGAAGAAATTGCAACAATGTTAATCATTTGGTCAGAAATAAAAATAAAAAATCAGTAATGCTGAAATATTTTCTAGCATACAGGGTATGAGTAAATTGTCGTCGCCATTTTATATTTTAATTTTTTTTTTTTAGTTGGGCACAGTTGTAAGAAAAAGAGCACCATGATGCAGTTCACTCTGCCAAAAATTTGGAAATGGCATGTTGTACTGCTTAGCATTCATGCTGGAAGCTTCAATATAAAGATTTCATTGCTTGAATGTTGATGTGAGAGCATTGTAGAGGATTCAGAAAGAGTTGGATGAGTTTCATTATGATTACAAAGATGTTTGGCATAATCAGTTGTGATGGCAATGTTATGCCACCATTTATCTTCCTACAGGGCATCACTCAACATGGAGGCCTACATAAAGTTTCTTGAGGAACTAGTGCTGTGCTGCTGTTGATCAAGAGGGTGGTTGCTGGAAAACTCTGCCAGCCAGACACTGCACCATGCCACATAAGCAGGAGAATACAGTTGGACATCACCTCTTACATCTGTCTCCCTAACTCCTTGGACTGCAACCCCCCTGCAACCCCTTGTGTAGTGCGCAGTTGAGCAGAAGACTAACAAAACTCCTTGTAGCACCAAAGATTAACTGAATGCAAGAATTATGGTAGCATTTACCAACTTAAACAAGGAAACCATTGAGAAGAGTTACAGGATTTGTTAGTTGTCTGGAGGCTATAGCTGAAGCCATTGGTGATTTTTATTGAATAAAGTCCCAGATAATATGCAGGTTCCAGCTGAAATGAGAATAACATGCCATCTATTTAAAAAAAAAAAAATTTAGTATTAAAACCTAAAACTTTTTTCCCCCCACTAATATTGTTTTGATGCCATATTATATTGCTAGCATTTCTAGAGAACTTGCAAGACTAAATCTGACTGGTTAGCTGTCAAACCTTCCCAATATCAACTTTATTTGGTCATTTCTTGGGCATCTTTTAGGACAAGCTGCTAAAATAAAATTAAAAAAATAGTGTGGCTTACTTTTTTTTTTTTTTTTTTTTTTTTTTTTTTTTTTTTTTTTTTTTTTTTAGGGGAATCTCAAGTGTGGGAACCCTCTATCAACTTTCTCCAACCAAATAAATCACCCCACATCATGTTTTGCTTCTCATTTGCATTGGTGTGCACAAAAACTGGGAAAGGTGACAAGCGAACAGGTGATATTAAAACTATGGCAAGAAGAGAAAGTGGAAATCTTGTTTTGAATAATTTTATTTATTCACTGGCCAATGTTTTGAGTTCTCTCTCACCCCCCCCCCCCCCACAACCATCCGCCCAATTTGCCCTTTCTTATAACTTACTGTTAAGTGTCACTTAATCTCTAAAGTTTTCATTTATCTATTTTATTCTCTTTTGGTCAAGTGAGTGGCTGCTTTGAAAATCTTATTTCCTCGACTTTACTGCAGATCATAACAGAACACACTTTAGATACAGATAAAATCATTTAGGGCCACTTAATTTTCTGTTTTCTTAGCTAGTTGTGTAGCAAAACCTATTGTGTCACACCTGTTTGAATTCTTATGTACAGCTCACATATCTCTGACTAACTTGCAGGTAATTAGGTGACAATTCTGAATGAGGTTAGATTATACATCTAGACATTTCACTTTTAAAGTGATGCTTTTTCATATCTTCAGCTTGTCCATATGAAATTGTAACCATTTGTTTCATTTTATTCCTTCCCTATACATACTGACCTCATTGATTAAAAACATTTAGTTTGAAGGATTTTTTTCAAGGAAGAAAAGTATAACATAGGATTTCTTTTCCTTCTCCATTTTGTCATTCAGTTATTTTGTGTGTGTGTGTTTTGAAAAAGGGAGCATATATACTGAGGCAGTAAGAATTTACTCAAACAGGTTCTAATCAATATAAGTTAGTATATCCAGATTAACTTTATAGAGAAACTATCCAAAATTATGTTTAAGTACTTTTGACTATCTCTGGTCCTTATTAAGAATGTTACTGTTATCAGTGGTATGTAGAAAGTTTGTCTTAACTTCATCCTAACATTTTTTTTTTTTTTTTTTTTTTAGAAATAATGCACTGACTTTTCAATAAGTGACAATCTATGAAAGAATATTGTGGCTATGGTGGGAGGCAATATGAGATGTTTGTTTATTTTCATATATAAAACTATTCTTTGTTAATAATTTTGGCAATATGTTGCATAAGTTTGTTTCTTCCTGCATACAAAGAATTTTAATCAATGTCAATCTGCACTGAAATTGGTTCTAGTCAATTTTTACAGAGTAAAGTCATAAAATATTTTAAATTAGAATTGCATTTTTTATAAAATTGTCTTATTTAATATTTGTCTTTTTTCAGGATAACCAAGTTCCAGTATGTCCTTTGTGCAATGCAGCAATTCCATTAAAAAAGGGGGAATCACCAGATGTTGTTGTTGGTAGCCATATAGATAATGACTGCCAGTCGGATCCAGCAAGACAACGAAGAAAGGTAATATTAAAACAACTATAAGTGCTAAGAATATTGAATAACTTTTTTGGAACACTTTGTAGGAGATGTTGGTGTTCTGCTCAAGATCACTCTTATCCTAAATATGAATATGTCATTGACATAATGTTCTCATCAGTACAGTGGCCTCTGAAGGGAAAGAAAAATCATTGTCTTCTAGTAGATTTTTTGGATGTGGTATGGAATGCTTAAATGATCAGTGCCCATCTCTTCATATGTGTTTGTAATTATGCAGAGCACAGTCTAGGACTAGAATTAAATTAAAGACTGGGTCTCGTATTCCCTCCTTGTTATACTCCTGATGAGGTTTGAAATATTGGGATATACCAATATATAAAATTTCGTGAACTGATAAAGTTCCTCACTTGAATTGATGAGTTCATTTCTAATGGATAAGAGGAATTATCTATTGATGTGGGCATATGCTACTGTGAGGTCAACATAGATGTACAGTTTCCTATTAGAAAGGTATGCAATTTCCTGGAATTGTTTGATGACATATATGCCACTATTATATCCCTTACCAGAACAAAAATTAAATTAGGTTGTGATTATTTTCATAAAATGAGAACTTAGTTAATACTTTCACCATTATGAATCCAATTGAGATGCCTTTATGTGTGAGAGTCTTGAGGGATACCTTTTTGTTTGCATAGTGCATTAATGTGAGATAAACTGCACTTTTTAGGTTTGCATTGCAAATTTCTTTCCTAAAATAGAAAACTTACTCTTGAATTTGAGGAGAAAGTAAGCTATATTGGAGTTATATAAAAAAAAAAAGTAAATTAGCCTTTTGTATTTCTATTCTTTGACAGCAGCAGTTCCACTGAACAGAAATTCTGAATCACTCATTTCTATCTATTTCTTTCTTATAAGGATCTTTTGAAAATTCTGTTGGTCATTGCTGGGCTCCACATCTAAACATTTGGATATTTGAAGGAAAGTGTAAAACCTGTCTGTGTAAAGAGCATACTTCTGGCCAGCATTTTATTTTATTTTTTTTTCTTTCAGATTTACACTAATAAATGTGCTGTCAAAGGATGCAAACAGAAAGAGGTTAGTTTTTTTTCCTTCAATGTTGACATACTAATTTAAGTTGTACTGTTAAATTTGTGAAATAATGATTTGTACTTGAGAATATATTTTTTCTGTTGCACTTGATATTGGATACCAAAACTTCTTGTATTTAATCATTACCAAGATTTTTTTCTTCCTTAAGTGAACTACATTAAAATCGATATTTTATTAATTTATGTTGATCCACATTAATTTTTTTTTCTGTAATATTTTATGAAAGGAATGCAGCAAATAGTGACTTTCATATCATGAGATATACATCATTCTTCAGATATTGGTTAACCAAAATATTTGTTATGGCTTCTAAAGTGAAAATAAGAAAAATATTTATTTCTGATATTAATATTATTGAACCATTTATAATTCTTTTCATTGTTGCCATTTTTCATAATCTCTAACATTTTATCTTAACAATAAAATCTACTTAAAGCACCATTTTGACATTTGTACCTGTTTTTAATAATTGTAAAAAATTCAAAGAAGATTCTTATTTTTCTACTAGAAGAAAAGCAATAGTAGTATTTAGCATTTTTGCAGTAAGTCATTATCGAGGCCATGGAGTGAATGGTACCATCAAGTGGCTTCTTCATTAACTACACTGAGCATCAAGTTGCTATATCTTTGAGCATGTTTTATTGTAATTTATTTAGTGCATCCATTGGTAAAACATTCTATGTTCTTTGTTTCAATCATGGCGAATGATGCAGATATTGCATGTATTGCCTTTGCCTGTGTCCACCATTTATATTCCAAGAGAATCTTAAAAGCAGTCAGAATTACTATTAATTCTGTTAATAGCAAAATAATCTTATAATCAGCATCCAACAATGGATAAAATGGAAAGAATTATTACTCTAGTGGATTGGTTATACAGTGGGTACTGTTTCATCAAGTTATACTACACTTAAAGGACTTTTTAAACTGTCATAGAAAACAATGACGAAAGTGTTGTGAAAGTAGTTTGATCTGGGTTTTTTTTTTTTTTTTTAATGAGGGCAGCTTAAGGGCTTTTTAACATTTCAGCTAATACTAAAATTTTCTCAAAATAATTACAAAAGAATGTGTCTGTGAAATATGAGCATGACATTTTAAGAGAAGAAAAGCAGGTTAACAATCAGAAGGTATCGAAGGATATATTTGCTTGTATGTCTATTAAACTTTTATGTCTAAAGGTATAAAATTGGTTATTAATATTATGTTTATAAATTTATTGCGGTAATCTGCAAATAGCTTCAGTATGATATATTGATGCCGATTTCCTCACTTTTTAGCTAATTCCAGTAACATGTGATCGCTGTCAGAAGAACTTCTGCTTGAAACACAGACATGAACAGGACCATAAATGCTATGGTACACATCTCTCTGGCCAGGCCATGTCTAAAGCAGGGTAAGGCTTTCATAGGTGAATGGGAATTTTTTTTTTTTTTTAAATAGTTTAGTACTGTTACAATCATGTAATGTCTACTTGTGGATTAGACTGAAGAAATATAAAATGGAATATTTTAAATAATTACTAATAACTTAAATGTTTAGATAACTGTTGCAAGCATGTTTATATTTTTCTTTTAATCATCACAAATTGACTACTTTCTTGTTTTCAACTTTTTAAAGCAAGTTGGTAACTGAAACTTATGCCTGATTATAAAAAAAAAAAAAAATTGAACTTTTACTTTATTTATTCATTTAAAAGTTGATATCATATATGCAAGAACTGGTCATCTCAAGGGAAAATTAACTATCCTCTATTCATTGTGCATTAGCCTATTTCAAAGAAGTCTTGCTTGCTGTCTTTGTCATACTAAGGGAGAATTATGATTTTTGACACTATCAGTTTTTCTTAAAAACAAATAATTTGTTTTCTGAAAATATTTGCAAAAATAAATTCCCCCACAACAGATGTGAAGATTAATGCAAAGCTTTAATTCTTCCTGCTTTTGTAAATTGTAAAGTCATAAATTTAGCCAGAAACATTAGAAATTTTCTCTTAAATGAAAATTATCTGCACTTCTTATCCTTAAGCTGAGCTAAATTAAAGATAAAATGCCATCATTTTCGAGAATGTTGTCAACTAGGGGAATTCTAAATTGTTCTGTAAATAATTTTAATGTACTACCCCCCCCCCTCTTCACTTCCTTTTACAGAGCTAGCGGAACGCGTACTTCCACAGGACCCTTCATTGTAAATTCTTCACAACAATCAAAACAACCAGAAAAGTAAGGAGAATCACCATTGTTATATTTTGCTTTTTTGTCTCCTCCCTGTATAAAATGGTGTAGTAATTATGTATTGATAGACACTGAGATAACTTGTTTGAGGCTGGGGAATCTATAAACAGTTCTGCATCAGAAGATTACTCTATTATGGGAGAGACCAAGAGCTTGATATAAAAAAAAATAATAAAAATTAATCTCCAAATATGAAGTCTGTCTAAAACTAAGTAAAAGGGTAGTTTGGATTTTTTTTTACTTCAGCTTTTGCATAATTTTTGTTACTAGAATTTTTTTTTTTTTCAAAAAAAATTCTGATACATGTTGAATTCCCCACAATATTGTTGAAGCTATTGCTAAGATTTGTATTAAGATTTACAAACTCTACACTTCATTCAATTTCACAAACCAATCAATAAAATTTGAATAAGCTGATTTGTTTAGAAAAAGTATTTGACAAAAAGCTTACTTGGCAGTTTAATAATTCGTTTAATTTTATAGGACTTCATGGAAAACAATATTTTAAGAAAATTTCTTTAACAACAAAGAATAAATTAGGATTTCTTACTCTTGAGCATGCAACATACAACAACAAGCCATGCATAGATCTTTTCAGAGCTAAATTTGAACTTTTTGAAGTGTTTGTCCTAGTTAATTATATTGCCAAAACTGCAACCAGTGAAGTATAATTAAAGTGGCTCTTAGAAAATGCCTTATGAAGAGCAGTCTCTCTTTGTTGAAGGGTGTGTAGGAGTAATGTGTGTCTGCAGTTAAGTCATTTAATGTCTCCCCCTTGTTGTATTGGGAGAAAGAAGAATAATGACATAGTGTCGCCCGGTTCACACTCCACCCACGTCTATTGAACAAGTTTCCTGTTTTTCTCTTTTCCAATCTTTTCACTCTTACGTAGCCCCCTGTGCATCAGTGGCGTTTTCGCCTTGCTTGGGGTGATATGCTTAAAAAAAAAAAAGTGAACTTATTTTTTATGTTAAATAATGAAGCTTAACTTTCCACCCCAAAATATCAGTAAAAAAAAAAAAAATTATTGTACTAAGCTATGCACCCTAATAAAAACCAACTGTACTTTGTACCACCATACCAGTTTTCCTCCCCACTCCATTTAGCTTTGATCATTCAATGTATGACCATTTTAGAGGGTGTAATGGACAAACAGCAGTCACAGACTTTTATAATATAGAAAGTATTTTTCTGTATGGTATAGAATCCTTTTCTCAAATCATTTGTCACAATTTTGAGTGTGACATTACATCCTTCTGTCTAGGCCATAGATTAGTATCAAGTGATGATAGATTTATTTTTTATAAGGATGACTTGACCAGTTAAAAACTTTCTTGACCTTATCAAACCATTTTAAAGTGTTTTCTACTTGTTTTATTCTTGCATCTAAACTGAAATGCTGCTCTTACGTTTATTTTAGGAAAACTAATCGAAGCAATCAGAATACTCGAATGGCAACTTCATCCCTTCAAGGTCATATGGTAAATATATCTAATAATAATTGACAGTTAACTTCAACTGATTTTCATCATTTTATTTGACTTAATTTACTCACTTGTTACTATAGGATTTAACCCTTTATCATTCAAAATGAATGAAATGAAATATTGGCTATCAAAGTCTCACTGTTTGTGTGACTTTCTGCATTATTTATGTCATCATGTATTATGGCAGAGTATACATGAGGCTGGTTGAACATTGTAAGACAATATTAATGAGGCTGGTTGAATGCTAAAGGGTTACATAATCAAAATTGATCTGACAGTGAAGTCAAGCAGAATTGTATGTCTTGACATCCACTAAAGCAGGTGATATGTGTTGGAGCATTTTGATTAGAAATTCTGCATAAACAAAAATATCCCTGTGTAATATATATATATATATATACGAGTGAATAAGGAACAAAGAAAAACAAAAGCTGACATCTCTTTCCAAATACTTTGGAAGTTAAAAAAACGAAAATAAAACACTTAAAGTTAAATGGAAAATCCTCAAACAAGCATGAACATCTGAATCAATACAGGAACCTTGTTTCCTTTGTCTTCAAGAAAAAATTGAAATCATTATATACATGAATAGCAAAAAAACTTAAATCAGAGGCATGAAACTACAGTAAACTGCAAAGACATTAAAGAACTAACCTTACAATCATGCTAAAAAATACTACAAAAGCCAAAGCTAGACCCCTTAGAGACGATAAACCTTTATAGTATTAACATTCTCACATCAAATTCTACCTATTACACACCACAAACTATGATCTAATTTAAAGTTTTATAGAAAAAGTGATTTCCTAAATTCAAAATTAAGGTTAAATAAACAAAATTAGATTAATTATAAAAACTGATCTAATTTAGATTAAATTAGATCAGTTTTTGTAATTATTCTAAATTAGATCAGTTTTTATAATTAATCTAATTTTGTATATTTAACCTTAATTTTGAATTTAGGAAATCACTTTTCTTTTTTTTTTTTTTTATAAAACTTTAAATTAGATCAGTTTTTGTAATTAAAGCTTTATAGAAAGTGATTTCCTAAATTCAAAATTAAGGTTAAATATACAAAATTAGATTTATAAAAATAAAAACTGTTTAAATACTAAAATTTTCTAGAGTTGTACAAATAAACATTAAAGATAGGTCCAATCCCATCCCTCCTCACCCTTTACACTTCCTTTTTTCTCCCCCTCTAATAAACCCCCAAAAATAAAGCCTAGCCATGAGGCCATAAACCTATACCCAACCCTTTGTTAAATCTGTCAACAAAATTCCTTTCATTAATCAACTATCTTCCCTACCAACCCTACTTCTTTCAAGATTCTAACATACAATTTACAAGACTTATTCCCTTGTCACTAACCCCCACCAACATCCCACACACAACTTGCCAAATGTAAGAAAAGAGGCCTTCCATTCCTTTCCACACCAACTGATGAGACATTGTAATTTCAATGTCGAAACAAAATGTACAATTTGTAGTGGATGTAAAAAAATTTGTACCTGTTCTAAAATATAATTTATAATATATATATATATATATATATATATATATATATATATATATAATATTTTTAGAACAGGTACAATATATAATTGTGTGTGTTACAAAACTAAGGTGCATTTATTTATTACAAAAATGTATATAAACAAATCTTAGAGATTACTTTATAAGCACATTCAAATTGTTTTCATTTAAAAAAAAAAAAAAGGCAGGCTATTAAATTTATGCAAACCAATGTTTTCATAATTTCCATTAACTGATGTTAAATATTTTCAGAATATACTTTTATAAAGCGATATTTCACTCACATGGTATATTTCTATTTTTATTAGAAATATTTCCAGTATATTTGTAAGGTTTTTATGATGGAACTATAGGTGTGTTTTTATATATAAAGTTATAACCACAAAAAGAAAACCAGATATTGAGTGATAGGAACATAACCTTGTTTGACTATCATTCAAAGAACACCAAAAAATTTTTAAAAAATGTCAATATAAGAAAAAAAAGTGGTTTTTAAAAGAGTAGTAAGGAGAAATAGATTGACCATTTTAAGTAAAAATTAGTGAATCTTTTAGTAATGAATGTAGAACTACAATGAATGAATTTGATGAATACTTATAGGATAACAGAAAAAGTCAAACTATATTTTTGCTAGTATTATAAGCAGTAAATTATAGTGACCATCAAAATTGATGTTTTCAAGATGAATGCAGAAAATTATTCAAAGTTCTTGAATAAGACATTTTTTTAGTGGCACATGTCACAACCTGGACCTGAGTATAAAGGTAAACTGCATCTGTCAGTAAGGCCGCTGATTGGGAGTTTGTGAGGAGCATGGAACCACCTATTGATTGCTGTTGTTCTCCATGTCCACCCAGAGTGGTAGCACCTTTTAGGATCCCAGCTATGGGCCAATAGTTAACCTCCCAAGCTGGGGTCAAAACACTATGAAAGTATAAAAATACTTTTATAGAAATATATGCATAAAAATAGACTTTTATAGGAAAATATACTTTTTTGAAGGAAAAATATTACCAACAATACATTTTTGAATACAAAACTAGAAGACATCTTCAGTTTTCTAAAATAAAATAAAAAACATTTTTTTCATCAAAATCTGACTAAATCAACCTTTTCACTATAACTGAACCTTAAAAAAAAAAGAACCTTAAAATCTCACCTTTTTGGCATTAAATAACCCACAGAGGTTGATATGCCATTAAACAAAACTCAAACTCCTAGCAACTAAAGAAAGCTATATCTTCAATCTACTGACTTCAAAATCTTTGAGAATATTGATCCAAATTATATAATAAATTTCAAAGAAATTGGCCTTTATAAAAATATTTCAAATTTTCTTGCAGTAGTGGCTCACTTAAAACCATCCCCCCCCCCCCCAATTTTTAAAAAAATTTTCTCCAGTTTTTATACTTCAATAAAGTCTATCATTGCAAAGACATCTCTGATAACAAAGATGTTCATTGGACTTGCTTTCTAACCAGTAAAGTGTTGTTGGCGTTTCGATAACCTTCCAAGGTTCATATGCTGTAAAACTCAACCAAACAAACATCATAACCAACAAGATTAAAGCTAAATAATACATTCATGCATGATAATGCTGCTTCACATTCTAAAAAGCTCTTGCTATTGACCATCTTACCAAAAAGATACCAAACTAATGAAATAGCTCCCAGTTTCTTAGTGTGAAGTGAATTCACTAGAAAACTTCTGGTCAATTAAGTATTGTATATTTAAATGAAAAACAACATTCAAAGATCTCCTGAAAGCAAACAAAAATGTAAGTCCTGTTAAAATGGTGACAGTAGAAAGTTAAAATCAATGATAAAAGCTTGAAGGTTATAAAAAATATCAATATGCCCATACTAACAGGTAAAAGATGCAAAATATTTTCCCTCTTCCAGGTATACAGGACATTGTTTTTGAATTATATATATATATATATATATATATATAATTTTTTGGGTATTAAATAAAAATTAGTTACTGGTTTATATAATAAAACCTGACACCTCTAAAACAAGTTCTATCTATTTTTTGTTTTTAAAAAAAAAAAAAAAGCTGAAACTAACATTTGTTGCTCATATAATTACTTGAAAAATCTGGTCACCTTCTGTTTGTTAAAACCAATTTGGATATATCATAGTTTGATTTCTGATATTGTTCATAGTTCTTAAATTTTTTTTTTTTTTATTTTCTTCCAGTCTGAGGATGAAGCTTTAGCTAAAGCTTTGCAACTCTCACTTGAAGATAATCCACAAGCAGCCCCTCCAGCAAATAAAAAGTGAGTAAAATAAAAAAAAAAAAGTTTTTTATTGTTTTACCCATTCTTTTATATATATATATATATATATATAGTAAAATCTTTTATTGCTACATGGCTCACATTTATGGAAAATTTTGTAAATGTTATTTCCAACATGCACCATCCTAATTATGAGTGCATTGTGGTGCAGTAGATATCTACTCAGAATGACAAATCAGGGAGCTGAGTTTGAATTCCTCGCATCCACTTATGCACAAATACCCTTGGGGAAGGTATTAATCCGTTTTTTCCCTCCAGTTATGGGTCAAATAACAGGACAGATTGGGTTCTATAGCCTTGGCTGGCAACCAGTCTGCCGCATAAAGCAATGGTAATCTACTGCGGGATAATCTTCTGCCCAGTCAGTCATGTCTCTTTTGAGACCTGATCGCCCAAAGCATGTATCACATATGGCACTTAACTGATTGGCCATCCTAATTGATTACATTCTTGATTTTTATTTGAAAAATCTTTTAATTATCAAATACAATCCCCAAAATCCCAAATCTCTTGTCCTAAAAAAATCCTTTGAGATCAAGAATTTGTTTGTATTTTAATAAAAGGTTAGCTCTTAGCATAGTTGACAGGTAATTTTTCATTAGAAGAAAAATAAATTGGTTTTAGTCATTATCAGATTGTGACTACCTCTCTGGTAACCTCCTTTTCTATCAATGTAACTTTCTCTTTTGCATGGAATATTTCCCCTATCTATATAGTAGTGTTAGAAACTGTAGTAATTTCTGACATTCATTTTTTTCCCTATCATAGTAAAATAAACTGAGAAATATAGAAAGTACAATAAAATAGTAGTATTTCAAGGAGACAGAAAATGACAATTAACATTGCATTTAAACTTTAAGATTGTAGTTGACAGAAAAGCAAAAACCAGAAGAGTTCTGCAAGCAAGAAGTGTGAGAAAAGGAAATGTTAGCATAGAATTTTATGGTTATACCTAACGATTACAACAGCAAAATGATAAAACCTAGTTGCTAATCTACTTTAAATTCGTGAAGTTGAGGTATCAAAGAGAAAAGCTTGTCAGAACAATTATCATAGAATTGTCAGAGAAGCCGTTATAGTGGTGAGAAAGTAATTGATGCCAGGTATGGACTGATAACATGACAAATGCTTCTTTGAATTTTGTTGGGTGGTAAGATAGTAAAAAAGAAATACTTGAGCTCCACTTTACTCTTTATGCATGTCTTTCAAAGTTAAGAATTTGATGTTTGAATTAATATTCTTGAATTAGATTTATGGATTTCCTTTATGTTGAAAATAATCTAGTGTTATTTAAGAAAACAAAAATGTATCAAGAACATAAATTTGTACTGTAAAGATTCAGGGACCACAGATTTGTATGTGAAGTTTCTTGATTTTGCATCTTTTGAAAAAAATAAAAAATTCACAAAGTAAAACTTTTCTTAAAAAAAAAAATCCCCATAGACCTTATATTCAGATATGAAAGCTGTGTTAGTTTTTTTTTTTTTCTTTTTTTCCATTCACATCGCTTTACTTTCAGAATTAGTTTTTGCTTATATCTGTAATCAGAAGGAAAGTCAAGTTTCCCTATTACCCAGTTTATACTTCTATGTTTATTGAACATGAATAGAGGTTTATCCCTTGTTTCCTTTTTTGGGTTTTGTTTACCAGTTTTGTTCTTCCATAGTCTTAATGATTTGTCTTAAGTTACAGAACAATTTTAAAAAATTGTCATTTTGAGGACAATATGTTGGTAGTTTTCTGGCTGCTGCATCCTGACAGGTAGTAAGGAGCTCTAACTCTTTAACACTCAGAAGCTATTCTATTTAGTAGTTACATAATATTGGATTATTTGTAGTGCTATGTCATGCATGAGCTTCCTGTGGACAACCTTGTGAGTAAAAGAGCACCATGATGTAATTGACAGAACTTTAGAAACAGCATGTATAGTTTGGCATTAGCACCAGAAGCTCCAATATGAACATTTCAGTATTTAGGTGTCAATCTGAAGACAGTGTAGAAGATTCAGAAAGAGTTGAAGGAGTCTAATGGTGATAAGAAAATAACTCCTGAATTTGTTGGTTAGGGTATTGAACCTGGCACAGAGGCTTACATCAAGTGGCGTGAGGAGCTAGTGCTGCCTGGGGCAAGAGAGTGGCTGCTGGAAGACCCTATATCTGGCAACAGGACCCTCTGCACCATGCAGCACAAGCAGGAGAACCAAGTCATGGCTGTTAGACAATTTCTGCAACCATATCAACCCTTACATATGACCACTTAACTCCCCAGACTATAGCCTCCTTCATTATGTGTAGGGTGCCATTGAGCAAGTTCAATAAAACTCCTTTAAGATCAAAGGTGAACTGAAGGCAAAGATTATGACAGCACTCACCAGCTTAAACAAGGAGACTGTCCAGAAGAGTTGCAGGAGTTTCCAAAGTCGTTTGGAGGCTGCGGTTGAAGCCAATGGTAATTTCATTTAGTATTTCAAGATCTATTTACCAAAATTATACAAAAAAAATGTTAAAATGAGATGTCAATGTTGTTTTCATTTTTGTATAATTTAGACAATTTATCTATTGCACCCTCTAAATTTTTCTATGAACCTCATTATGTTTACTGACGTGCTCATGTTCAATGGCTTAATAATTCTCACTGATTTTGCTAGTATTTTTTCATTGTTGCCAGATTTTCTTGTTTCCTTACTAATTCTAATGAACTTGCTGCTTTGATTTGTTCCTTACCTCCTCTTCTCATTCTTGTTGAACATAGTAACTGTCCTCTTGGCAATTCAGATCAAGCTGTAGTGTCTGTTGATATTTTTTTTACCCTTTTTATTAGGCACAAACTCCTATTCACAAAACTTCTTTCTCTTACCAGCATACTGATTGGAATTCAATTTGTATTTTTCTTGAATGCCCCTTGAAGTGCAATTTTCAACCTTCCTATTGAAAAATGTGCCACTTAGGTTTGTTGTGTAAAAGATGGCATTGATGCTTCTGTGCCATCTTGAAAATACCAGGTGAAATCACAATCTTCTTGTACCCCACATGAATAACTTTTCCCAGCTATACCAACATGATAGATCTGGGTTTGCTCATGGTAATTGTAAATAGGTCTTCAATGAAGTTAAGTTTTTGTTTGCTGGCAAAATGAGGTACAAGTTTAGTTCTTGTGACTACAAGTTTGTTAAATAAGAGTAAATACACTGTCTGTCCTCTTTTCACACAATTGAAGAAGAATACTTTGCTCATAAGTTCTTTTCTAATCTCCCTCTTAACACTAATATCTTTATCTGACTTTCCACTTAGAATTGAGTCTGTAATGTGTACAGACTTAATGGTATTCCTGCAATAGTCCTAAAGAAATGTGCTCCTGAAATGGCTCTTGTTTTCCCTAAACTCCACAATAAATGCTTTGCTGCTTCTTGCTTTCCTGCTTGTTAGAAATCCCTTTCTGTAGTTCCTGTTAAAAACTCTGGCAAACTTCTTAATCCTTCTATCGACCTATTAGTCTTCTACCTCTTTATAGCAAAGTCATCGAGACTCTAATCAACTTTGAATTGGTTAAGCACTTCAAATTACAAGGTCTTTTATCAGATTGAAAAGTAAAAGCCATATTTTTAATGTCAGCTGCTGATGTGTTATTGCAAAAAGAGTCTATCAAGATTTAGTTAAGAATGGTGGAGGTTGGGCTATTTAAATCTTTTTTACATTAATGCAATTGTCTTAATTTGTTTGTAATTTTAATCGATGACCTTCCAATATTAAGTCAAGTAAATAGTTGTAAGTAGGAGTGGGGAGTCTGATAGTATGATAAAATCAAATTGGCAGCTGATCTCAAAAATGATCTTCAATCTGTTAACAGGTTCAACAAATGGCTAACTAATTTTAATGCCTCCAAAATGAAACTGTTCTTTTAATCCTCTTAGCATGACTGATGCTACCCTTCAGGACACATCATACCTCCTTAGGCTAATACTTTCCTCTAACATGAAATGGAATGATTATATTTAATCAATTGCTAGGTCTTGCTACAAGCAAAGTTGATATCATTCTAAACAATTTTTTTGGCATAATCTTACACTTTTTTATAAATTGAATCCATGTATTGTATATTGCTATCATCTGGTTCTTCTGCAATTTTATCAGTCCTAATTGTGATAATGTAACTTCCCTGTGCCTTTTCTATAAATATTTTAATGGTATTTGTTCTGATGAGCTTTCCACTTTAGTACCTAGACTTAATGAATTTAAGCAGTGCTTGATTGGTAGCTTGGTCTCCTCATTTTGCAGTTGGAATTGCTCAAAATTGGAATTGCTCAATGTACTCAGAAGTTGTTAATTGTGGAATGTTTGATTTTGGTACATGTTGTTTTTGAAGAAAGTTAAATGCAAATACTTCTGATTGGAAGTGTTCTTAATAGAGCCAATTTAAACTTTAATATTGGGTTTTCATGTGATGATACATGGAAAATCTTTTATTTTAGAAAATAAGTCATTTTCACTCTTTAAAATATCTTAAGAACAATATTCTAAAACATGAAAATTTTTGTGTAGTGATATAATGCTTTTATAAATCATTCTAATTACAATATTAAACTATATTTTGTATTGAGTACGCTTTCTAAAAGTAAATGCATGAACAGTGGGGTTTTAGTCTTAACTTTCTTATATATCTCAAACATTACTGAAATCCCTTCTCCCATGAAGTCTCATTAATTTGAACTAGAAATAGTTTTATCGAATTATTTTCCCTTACACTTTAGAATGACACGGCAAGAAGAGGAAGACTTCCAACTTGCCCAAGCTATAGCGGCAAGCCAAGCAGAAAATTCTCAGGTACATAATGTAAGTATGTCATTGTCATTTTTTAATAACAATGGTCTTCATGCTGTAGCCAGGAATTAGTTTAAAATGGATGTTACTAGCAAAGAAATCTGCAGTTTTTGCTGCTGTTTAGGAGTTGCTTTGATGAGATTCTCAAAGATGACAATTTTTTTTTTTCTAATTTAATTTGGAATATTTTTTCATTAAACTCTAAGTAATTAACATGATTGTTAACAGACTGAGAAAACTTAATTTTTTTTTTTTTATTAATTAAAAGATAAACAATTAAATTTTAGAAAGTCAAAACCCCCACACCCCCAATTTTATCAAACATTGTGATGCTATTAAGTTTTCAAAAATGATGGGAGGGGTTTCCAACTTAAATGCGCAGTAGGCCAATTTTTTGTCTTTATGCATAGGAACTATTTTTTTCTTTCTCCCAACTATTTAAATCATTTAGATCAAATGATTGTGCTTTTGCTATAGAAAAGGGATAGGCAAAAAGATTCAATAATGTGCTAACTTTTTTTTTTTTTTCTTTTATTCTAAAGGCACAAAGTACAGGTTCGTCTCAATCTCGTGACCAGAAATCCTGCTTGATTTCCTGACCACAACTGCAATATGTCTGTCGTAATGTCTCACTTTCTAAGCCAAACATTGGGTATATCTTTCCTACTTCCTAACATCAGCGTGAATGTCACATCTGGTTTCTTTACTTAAAAAAGATTTTATTCTTTGACTTGTTTGCTTGAATAGTTATCAATTGTTAAATCTCTAAATGTTTAAATTGTATTTAATATCATGTGGATATGTTGTGATAAAGCATGCACACTGACAAAATTGAGGAATAAAAAACGTGAACATGTAAATTGAAATTTGTGTCTTGTACACTGAAAGAGTTTGATAATGTGGAAATTGTATAAATAAACTTCGTTTTTGATAATGCAGAAATTGTTTTAAATATAATGACTTGTCAAATTCTTTTTCATCAACCAATTATAAACTCAAAGCCCTCCAGATTACCCCTACCCCCATGGTCTTTTCTTAATCGGATCTTATCCATAAACTGTTAAAGAAAAAAAAAATATTAGAATATCCACACATAATCACCACAAAACCAGTCAAAAAAAAAAAAGTTGGTGCATTAGTTATAGGTATGTTTCATATAAACTAAACAATTTCTTTTTATTGAAAATAAATTCTTTAACATAAACATGTCAATGATTTTAATAAAAGATCAACAAGCTTGAAACCAAAATTGTTTTTTTTTTTTTTTTTTTTTTTTTTTTTTTATTAAGAATCTGGTTGCTTCCAGTGGAATTCATGGGCAAGCACATTTACATTTTGTTTCCAGTCAAAATGCAGACAATTTTAATTTTGCAACTTTTCTCCTTCCATCACACAAGGAAAAAGATACAAAAACAAAAATGCACACAATATGAATGGGGTTGGGGTTTGAGGGGGAATCTTACCAAAAGCCCAGTATTTTTTTTTTCCTTAGTTATATGTATAAACTTGGGGGGGGGGGGGTCTTCTGATAAGTATTTTGACTTCCTTTACATCTTCTTTATATCAAATACAAAATGGGACATGAGTAAATGAAAACTTCATGTTGTCTTCTAATTGGATAATTTCCAATAAAAATTTACATTTTAGTGGTTTGAAAGGTTAAAAAGAGTTTTAAAACTGTCAGTATAGTAATGTACTTAAAAAGGAAATTAGGTTGAAAGGCATAAAAAAAAATATATATATAATGTCATGGTTTCCATAAATATCATAGGCCTTTTCTTTTTTTGTGTTGAAGTATTTCAAATTTCCTTAAGAAAAATCTGTCTCCACTAAGCTAATATTTGACTAAAAAATTAAGCATGTTTTTTTTTTTTTTTTTTTTTCCTTAACCATAACTGAAATGGCTTTTTTCATAACTTGATTTATGAAGAGGCTGTCTTAAGGATTTACAACAGTTTTCTTTTTTTTTCTATTTAGGAAAAGTGTTGATAGAACCATTCTCTCAAATTACCCCCAAAAATCATGATACATAACTCAGGGAGGAAGGGTGTGTGTGTGTGGTTTTTTTGGGTTTTTTTTTTTTAAACAAATCCCTTTGTTGAATACATTGTGACACTGAAAAGATAACATAACCAAGAAAAAGCAGTTACAAAAATGTAAAATTTCAAGAACCATTTCAAATGGAAAGCATAAATTTGGTAAGCATCCTTGATGAATAAGCTAATATAAAACTGACTTTACTCAAATTCTGTCAATCCATTCATCTACTTTCAGCTCTGGCTGTGAAAAGTTTTTTTTTTTTTTTTTTTTGCAGAACCTTCAACATTCACTTCTTAAATAGCATGACTATTTACAGCACTTAGTCCAAGTTAATAGGTACAAGGTAATGCTCCTTCTAGAACAAGGCCACATTTGGGAAGCACCCACTTAAGTTTAAATTAACAATGGCTAGCAAGATCAGCACATTTTCCACTGTACAAATTAGTGTTTCCAGTTAGCCTAGTACTTGTGTAAAAATAAAACTAGGTGTTAAATTGTAATCTCGAATTTTTTTTTTGAGGAGTGGGAGGAGAGAGAGAACAGCCACTTCCGGTAGGGAATTGTTCAAATGGGTTTTTCTGTTCTATTTTCATGATCAAACAAGAGGCTGTAGGCAATGTGATTTATAGAATGGTACAAAAAAAAAAAAAGTCCTATTACTCTACATAATTTGATGCATCTCACATATACATTCAAGCTATATATTTCTGAAATAGGCTTGGTCAATTTTTCAACAAACTTGTTTTAAGTTTAAATTACATATTTCCTTTTTTTTAAAAAAAAAAAAAAAGGAACCTACAAGTTCACAGTGAACATCAGCTGCAGAGTGGCAGGCACACTGACTGATGGATGGCCTCTACAGCTGAAATAACTTAATGGTGATGTTTTAAAGATATAAATAAAAAAAATTGCTAATCCATCACTTATTTTTCAAATGGGAATATTGATTGGGCCAATAATCACAGTGCAAGAAAAACCTAAATGATTGCGTAGTACAAGGCTGCTAAATTCTTTCAGGGTATGTCTTAATTGCTCTAACCTTTTCTGGTCATTTCTTTCTTTTCAGATAAATGATAAAGGTCAAGCCAATTTAGCAAGTAAAATGGCATGCTTAAAGGCAAAGTACAGTTTTTTTTGTTTTTTTTTTTTTAAAGACATGGATTGCTTCCTGAAATTTACATGATCATTTATCAAAGTTTGCAAAGAGCTGGAAGTTGCTGATGAGTGTTCTATATTTGGTAACTACTGCAAAATTCCTAAGTGTCCTAATACCATCAGAACATGCAAATGTATAGGAAAGGTTCAGAAAGTTATTGATAACTTTCTGAAAGTCAATGTCATAACGATGTGGAGAGGCCAGTTCATACCTGCAAAGACAAGATAACCATCTGATTTGCACAAAGCACTTGTTGAGCAAATTCAAAAACATCAAGAGCCTGAAATGCTTTAGGTTTTCTCAGAAAAATTGATCAAGACTAAAAGGTCAAGCTAAGAAATGACAGATGGGTTATGTAGAGACCCTAAGGATGTTTCAGTGGTAATTCAGTTTCTAGCAACTGTGATAAACTCTCAGAACTACAAGCAACAAGAAATTAAGGCTCAATGCTAAGGTGTTGAGAGGATTGTGGGGCCTTGGATAGAGTGTGAAGGAGGGAATACCATACACATACCAACATGACTGTGCCACCTCATAAGGCCAAAATGACTGAATTACACTCTCCACAATTGTTACCCCAAACAAATGGCCTCATAGCTCTCTCCAAAAACTGAATCCATTAGCAGTCAGTCAACTCCAACATAACCTTAGAAATCTTTGAAGTCTGTCATAATCATCCAATTTGGTCATGTCAACCTTTCAGACCTTGTACAGAGGTCATCATCTAATAAGATACATTATTTAGATGTGTCAAGATTATTCATGCCAATTTTTCCTCAAAATGTAGCTCTTTTATGATTTATGAATCTTACTAAATTCATGTAAATGTCCTCAAAGAACTGAGAAAATCAATTGTTAATTTATCACAATTAAACTTATATAATTTCAAAGTAGCATATTCAGCATCAAGATTTAAAAACCTTTTAAAAATGTACAAAATTCTAGTAAAGTGTGTGTGTATTTATACATATACAAGAAAAAAACAGTTTACAATATTTTTTAAATTACTGTAAAATTCTATAAAATGTTTGATAAATAGACTTCCTGTTTCAATTCATGTTTTTTCTTTTACTAAAATTTTTCTTTGAATAAACATGTTGTAAATAAAGGTGCTATACTTTTGCAATTTGACATCTAAAAATTAAACTTTCTCATTGAAAAAATGTTTTAGAAACATGAAAGTATTGTTCAAGTTTTAAACATCATTTATCTTTGAAAAAGTAAAATACATAGACAATAAATGATTGGAAAATGTGCTGATCAAAATGTTAAAGACATTCTTTTGTGTCTGTAGTGAGTGGTGAAAATGATTATAATTTTATTTTTCTCTGGTTTAAGAAAAAAGTGGAAGACAAATGGTTATATTCTTAACTGGACAGATTATCAAGAATGACAACCAACATTTACATGAACAAATGTACTCAACTTGTGTGGGAGAATGATGCCTTCAATCAGAAATACTGGACATACATTGGTTTAAAAGGGGACAAGAAAAATATACAGACATTCAAGAGATTTTTTTTTCTTTTTTAAATACTCAAGACCAAACAACTACTTTGACCATCAAATGGAAAAAAAGAAAGAAAAAAAGCCATCACATGAATGGTTTATTTTTTTTTTTTTTAGATTAAATGATGTTCATTAACCATGAGAAAATAACTTGATTTTTAAACTTTAACTGGGTAAGTAGTAAGTAAAAAAATACCTGATAAGCAAATTTACTAACAAAAGAAGATAAAAAGTTTAAAATAGTCTATAAGGAGGAGGTAGACACTGGTTGTTTATCATAGAATCATCTCCTGAACATGTTAACACTTACAGTAGATACCTTTACAATTAATTCCTATCTAGAATAGCAATTTAAAACAAGAAAAATCCGGATTTAGTGCATCTAATTACAATTATTCTACAGTTTGATAATTTTTATTATGTACACAGAACTAAAAGGTAGTTTTCCCCTAGGATATAAAGAGAAAAAAAATTATTACGGATGGACTGTCAGGGATTTGAATTTACCACTTTTTCTCCACCATTCCATTCACCTGTATTAATATTTTCAAATTGATTACATTACACTTTTTGGATTTTAGTATATTTGATCTATTCTCATTTTGATTACTATAGATGCTATTATAAATAAATACATTTCAGCCAAATACACTCTGGCCATCTTAGGTGTCTTATTTTGGTTGATGTGAGATAGTGTAGTGGATATAGCCATTAGTTTATCAAAGTGAGCCTGTGAGTTCAATCTCTGAATCAAGTTGTGAAACTATATACTCTGGTTCAGTAAGAAATGGCATTACAGGGTGGATGGGGGAATAAATGAACACACATTTCATATCAGCCAAAATAGGCATCTGAAGATGGCCAGAGGACACTTGCCTTAAGTGTATCTACAATAATCCAAGATAAGAATAATATTTTCAAAGAAATCAAGTCCAAATATTTCCAATTTCTTACCTCAAACCAAGAATTATTACACATTTTGTTCTAAACTGCTGCAGTTGCTTCAATACAAACAAGTAGATATTAAACAGGAGACTAATCATAACGGATCTCTAAGAATATTGGTCGACATATACAAGTACAAGAAAATTATTTTGGCAAGAGAAAACTATAAAGTCTTAGAAGTTAGTCTAATATTAATTTAGAGGTATACAAAACCCTTCATAAGATCATAAAAAAATAATTCACCAAAACAGGTTTTCCATTCAGAAAAGTATATAAAATGATAACAAATCTCAGTGGAGAGATTTATTTGTAATGGAGGGGAAAAAGTCAATTGGATTTGGTGAGCGATTCCAATGATACAAAATAACTACAAATTTAAATGAATTCAATTGCAATTTGTCATTTTAGATTTAAAACCATTTGTAAAGAAACTAAAATAAAAAAGGCATTTCAAAAGCTTCTTTGTTTAAATCTATTCTGTATATTATAGCTTCTATTAAAAGATAGTGACTTCACAAGTAGAGAAATATATGAATGAGAGAGTAAGCATAAGGTTGGAAGAATGAAAAGTTCTCATATATAAAATAACATTAATAAAAGAAAAAAACTTATTAGGCACTCTTGAAATGAAGTAAATATTTATGGGTTACAAAAAAAAAAATTTAAACAACTTTTGCTAGTATGAGCTTAAAATACTCCTTACAGTGTTAGATATTTTAAAAGTCTGAGCATATTTAAAAAAAAAAAAAAAAAAAAGCAAAGGATGTTAACAAAAACAATTTAAAGGCAGATTTTTATAGAAGAAAGGCTTAAAAATTTAAGGCAGAAAAGTAGCAATGTGAGAGAGAGTGTACACATACGCACACTTGTATACACATTTTTTTGAAGTTTTTTGTCAGAAACTTAAAAGCACAATTTAATCCTAATGAGCAAAATTATGGAAGGAAGGAAAAACTGAAAGAAAATAGGTTCAATTTTAATGAAAAAAATCTTTCAAGACAGATCAGCAGGTTATCAGTATCTTTTCAATAAGGCAAATTGTGGTTGTTTAATGATTATTTATTCAAACTAATTTTAAAGACAACTAAAAAGGGAAACTTAAAGAAAATTGTGTATTCAGAAATGTGGATGGATGAAGTTTAGAAATTTTTCTTAAAAATAGAATTATAAAACAAGGAACTTTGGTACGGAGATAAAAAGAACCTGCCAAAATTAACTTTTTCATGTATATTGAATAATCAAACCCAAAAAGTTACATTCTTAAACAGTAAATGAAGTTCTGCCATGATTGAAATTGAGCAGGTAAAGCTGGGGGGGTATTTTTTTTTTGTTTTTTTTTTTCATTTTGAACAATAATTTTCAAAATGTTCATTGATTGTAGTACATTTTGCACCAGGCTCTTTAAAGGGGAAAAAAAAAAAAAAATTTGAAAGTATCCTATTTATGCTTAAAAAAATTATCCAGGGTGGATAAAATTCCATCAGGTGTCTAAAGCCATGCATTATATATTTAAAAAAAAAAAAAAAAAAAAAAAAGAAAAAGAATTTCATTTATAACAATGAAAAAATAATTCAGTTATGCATTCTCTATTCTCAATCATTCAAAAGCAAAAGTGTTTTTTTTTTCTTTTTTGCATTTTTCCTTAAGCAAAATTTTCTATCAAATTAGTTCAAAGTGAAATGCAAAAAAAAAAAAAAAAAAAGTGAAAACATATCAACCTTTTTTAACTTTAAAGTTAACTTGCCTCATATACACTCAATTCATGGAAAAAAAAATGAAAATCTGCAGGCATATACAAAGATTAAGTATTCTTTGTTATTTTTACTTTTGTAAAAAATTTCTTATTTCAATTAGTAATTCATTTATGAAAAAAATGGTTATAATGAAGCCTTAAAGTTCATGACATTTAATTGGATATGAAGTGAAGATGAGCAGAATTTTTTTTTTCTTTTTTTAATTACTTTTCTAAAAACATTTCTTAAAATAAAAAGTTTTCCAAAATTCAAAATAGCATAGTGCAGTATCAAAGTTTCTTACACTGACCCCAATCCCCTACCTACAAGATCGGACAACTTTCCTCTCATGTATAATATAGTCACAATTTTTATGTCAACAGCCAATGTCTATTATATATTTTAATGACTGAAAATTAAAGGTGATGGCAGAACTTTGAATTATGCTCTATTAACTGCTTATCAAAAAAACAAAAACAAAAAAAAAAATGAAAATAAGCATTTGTAGCAGTGTTTCCATGTTGAAGAACAGTCTCCAACTAGCAGCAGATGGCAGGTAAATAGTTCTGGAATCAGTTCTTATAATGAACCAGTAAGACAAAAAAAAAAGTTAACTCAGTTTTTTTTTTTTATCACAAAGCAGAAGAGTTCGTTTCACATGTGTGTGTGTGTAGTAATTATGTATCATGTAAGGAGACAGAGCAAGATGTGTGAGGAAAAGTATTTAATATGGCCAAGAGATTGTGTCTTGGAAAAGAATTTTCAAGAAGTCAATGAAGAAAAAATATTTTTCCTTTGTAATTTTTAAAAAAAAAAATTCTTTCAAGAAAGTCAGTAGTCAAAGTTCCAATTTTTTGTTGTTTTTTTTTTTCATTCGAGTAAATTTACTTGCCATAGAAGTTTTATGTTCCTGTGTGTTTTTGTGCTTATTCAAGGACTGGTCATTGTTATTCAAGAACTCTGGCATTTGTTACATTCCTCAAAGCGTTCGTCTTTACAAAATCAATTTCCCGATATTCACATGAGGGTGGGGGACCGCTTGGTGTGTCTGCATTGTCATCAAGCCGCAAATCTAAATATTTCAGTTCTCCACAATCTGTTTTTCCTGGAGCAGGGGGTGCCATTTGCAATATATTTTTCAAACCCTTGACAAAAAATAAAATACACAAATGCATATAATCAAACTAGTTCAACAAAGAAATAAAAAAAATACATAAGAGATACAAGGTTTTTTTTAAAAAAAAAACAGATTAATCTTCACTTATTAGCCCTGCTTAATGTATAGAAATATTTGAGAGAGGGATTTTCATTGTCATTCTTACTCAAGTGTTAATATATATTTTATACAATGGATTGAATTAATTTTTATTTCAATCAAGTTTTTGGCATGAATAAATATATTCTTGCTTCATAATCAAACTATGAACTAAAAATATTTGAGCTTTTCCATTATCATGTAACTTCTAAAAGTGGATATAAAAAAATAAACTAATGCCAAAGTTTCCAAAGTTAAGCAGTTGAACAGGTACTGGGAATAAAAGAGTTTAAGTCAATCATTTAATAGTTATCTTCTAAAAATTTATAGAATATTTTGACTTCAAAGGTATGCCTATAAAAAAGAAAAGGCTACATTTTAGTAATCTTTACAGAAGAATTTCTAATGTCTCTCTCTCCCTATCAGCAAGTGTGGGTTTTGGTTATTCACTGGACCATAAATAAATGAGGAAAAGAAAACAAAAAATAATTACCATAAAAGTACTTAAAAGTGTAATTTGATTAAGCAACAAATTTTCAAATTTTTAACCTAAGAAATTGTTTGAACAAATTTTTAATCACCAAGAAATAATGTTAGATTTAATGACAGAAGTATCTGTGTGTAATACTGAAATTCTTTAATGAAGTGTTTTAAATTTTTCAGCTGATACATTTGAGGAAGGCTAAATAATGTGAAAACAAAATACTAATCAAATTTTAAAAACCAGATGTAACATACACTTGAAGCTCAAAACTATCAGCTGAAAATAGTTCAAATAACATGACATGATTACCGCATTCATTCAGTCAGTCAGGTGCCATGCCCGATACACGCTTGGGCGATCATGTCTCGAAAGAGACATGACTGACTGGGCAGAAGGTTATCCCGCAGTAGGTTGCCATTGCTTTCTGCAGTAGACTGGTTGCCGACCAAGGCTATAGAACCCAATCTGTCCTATTATTTACCCCATAACTGGAGGGAAGAGACGGATTAATACCTTTCCCAAGGGTATTTGCGCGTAAGTGAATGCAAGGAATTCAACTGGAATTCGAACTCGGTTCCCCGATTTCTCGTTCTGAGCCGATATCCACTGCGCCACAACACACATCCGATTACTGCATTACAATAATGAAAAAGCAAATAAAGTGTTACAGCCATTAAAATATAGTAGCATCTAGTTAAATCGCAAATTCAAGTTAAGCAAAATTGATTCGGTTCAGAAAAAAAAAAAAAAGTCCAGATACCGAATTCTTTAATGCAATTTATTTGTACAATTTACCAAGGAAATTAATGTCTGAGAAAGCAAAAGTTATCTCCCTTTGCAAGTAGTGAGTCGTGAAAATGTGTTGGTTAACAACGCAGAAAAAGACAGCAAATTGACTTCGAATTTCAGTTGAGACTATGATTATGAAGTTATACTAATTTCTATCAGATATATAGATCAATTTATAAATAGAATTAAGATTAACAAGATAATGCATGGGTAAATGAGTGAGAACTTTGGCAAAAATCTTTCGTATATGTTACAAGGTAATAGCAAAAAAAAAAAAAAAAATGCTCACCCCTGTTGATTCCCCATCATCTTCTGAAGAGGAAGAGCCATCAAGGTAAAGGCGCTTGTTTTTTTCGTGGCAATTTTGGTTGCGTTCTCCTGAAATAAAATTTCAAAATTATCCATTTGCACAAAATTTTGTAGTACTCATATTTTCATAAAGGTGTGAAATAATATAGAGTCTTTTTTTCATTTTCTGTTTATAGTTTTTGTCATTTTTATAATTTCACTTTGAAAAAATTTTTTTTGCTTTGACTAATAAATTTTGTTTGGTATTCTTTAAAATAAACCACATTTATTTTATGGAAGATATGAAATACATAATTTTAAAAGAGTTCATTACAAAACCAAACAAATGAGAAAATAAAAAGCACACAAAAATGTTTTCCAAAACATTTCATAAAGCGTTTAAATACATATTTTTAAAACTCTTGTACCTTTAATTCTTCCCCTATCACCTGAACAGTTTTATTTTCAAATTGGAAAATTTTCTTGTACTCTCCAGAAAAAAAACTTAATACAATTTCAATTTAACAAAATTATTAAAAACAATATAAATATTTGTTTTATTTTTCAAGACTTAAAAATCTCTACCTCCAGCTTGCTTGACAGAAAGATCTTATGCTTATGCACACATTTCAGATATTTTTATAGCAAACAATCTTGAGGATTTTATAAATTAGAACGATTTTAATACTTTGAAAGCTTTCAAGATATGCCAACTATTAACTACCGTGACAAAATATAACATTCCATTCTTAGCCAATTAGAAATGAGATTTTTCTCAAATTTGTTTGAATTTCTGGAATTAAGAGATTTTTCTTTTTTTAAAAAAACAAAAAAAAACAAAAAACACAAGAACTCATCTTTATTATCATGACTATCAGTTATCAGTACTAAATAAAAATAAAACTAGATTACCCTAGATATGGACAGCAGAACGAGGACAGACTTATGACTATCACCAAAGTCACACAATATCAAGCCTAGATGAGTGACTGCTTGGGAATACCAGGTGCTGCAAGCTTGGATGTACAGGTGGTGTAATGGATAATAGCTCAGAATTGTTAATCAGAGAGCTGAGTTCCAAATCCTATTGGGTTCATTGTATTTATATGCAAATACCTTTGGAAAAGGTATAAATTAACCTTTTCATTGACCAGCTATGGGTTATAATTAGTAAAACTTGCATCACTAAACCATTATTATATATAAAATAAAAACATCTTACAATCTAAAATTTTCTGGTTTTGAATAATTTGCAAAGGGTTGATAATCAAAACAAGAATAATCTACCCCCATAGATGAAATAAAGGGTTCAGTTCAAAATTTCCTGGCTCAACAAGGATCCGATAAAGACAGAAAGGCACAATGGACCACAAAATTGTGATAACAAAATTGGGGATAACAGTCTGATGTAAATAAAGCTTTACTTTTTTTTTTTTTTTAACATTTCCTGTTTCACATTATTTTTTTGTAAATTGCATCAATTTAAATTCTATGCTAAATTTAAATCAGATGTCATATCAATTTGAAAGTTTAATTTATTCCAGTCTTCTATAACAGACAAATATTTAATAACATTTTTTAACTGTCATGTCCACTAGTTAGAGAAAATCTATTCTGAAATTGAATAGAAGCAGGAAATTGTAATTTACCAATGACTTCACAAATACACAAATGAGGTAACTGTAGAGAATACAATGTGAAAAACATTTCCTAAAAGTTTATTTTCAGATGTAAAATAAGTGTACATACAGCTAAACACTATTTTATCAAACATATTTAAACTGCAATTGAAAATATCAAGAATGATCACTAACATGTACAGCAATGGTGCATATTAATTTCTTTTGTAAATACATTTTTAAATGCTGATAAGTTGCCTGAAACCAGACAATTTTAGTCACATTTCTTCCTGTTTTTTATCTTATTTTCTATTTATATCAAAAGTAGATCAAAGTAACCAAAGATAAATAATGACCAACCTATCCTCAACCTCCATCAGGCATGACAGATAATATTGCTGGTATAATAGAAATTTCTTTATCTTTCAAAAAGTGTGTGTGTAAAACTAATTTTCATTGTCAAAACAGGTCACAGCCATATTTGCATGTGTTGACAACACCTACTTGCTATTCACAAGACAAAACTGATTCCACAACACAAAGTAAGCAATCTTTAAGTATATAAGCACATTTGCATGTAATGTTTCAAAATACTGTTTTTTATGTATTCCTAGAATTCTCTGTAATCAATTGAGAAATTCACTATAGGTCAAAGTTCTTTTGTAAACTACATCATCTTTTATTTCCAAAGCCAGGATACATTATTGGGTATCAGAGATTATAATATTCAATTCCACGAGATCAAAATATTTTTGAATTCCTGATATATCTACCATGAATTGGCAAAAACAAAATGTAAATGTGAATAAAACCTCTGGATCTTATTTTGTCTAGATTAAAGCGAGATGTCAGCACTTGTAAAGTATTTACTGATTTAAAGACTATTGAATGTAACAAACTGATAAATACTTTTATGACTCTACAGATTCTGATACTGGCTTCTTAGGTAAAATAGTATCATAATTTTTCAATATCTGCAGAGGCCACTGATGGCAGGAAACAGTCTGTAGCTAACAAGTCAAGTGAGTATAGTAGCACATGTAGAAGAACTTCCCATCCTAGCTCCATTATTATAATTTTTGCCAAGGAAGTTGTCAAATGTTTTCTAGTGCATGCTGCATATCATGAACCTTATATAAGTGGGCTGGAACAGTTTGTCACCAGCTTGTTACAGAATTGGAAGCAGTACAGGTTAAAAAAAAATCTTCTGGACAGACATGACACTATCATTATCTCTACAAACACCAAAGGCAAGTAAGAGGTACAAAATGGCACTCCCATACTATGATACCAGAGCTTTGGTCTATGCAGTATAGGTAAATAAACTTTGAAAGGCATCACTCCACGGGTGTAAATGGCATGAAGATAGAACCTGCTCCCATCACTGAGTGAAAGAGAACTCAATTTGATCATCCAAGTGACCCCCACCACTCCCACCACCATGTCCCACAAAATCTACTTGAGAAGTGAACAACAATGTCATGCTTTGAGTGAAAGTTTAGCGAGAGGCATACATGCTTGTAACCCTGTAGCAAAATAATTTATTCCCAATGATCTTTTTTAACACTCCTAAAGCTACATTAAATGTGTGTTGTGGTATAATGGATATCAGCCCAGAATGAGAAATTGAAGAGCTGAGTTTGAATTCCAGTTGAATTCATTTCATTCACTAACACACAAATACCCTTGGAAAAGGTATTAATCCATCTCTTCTCCTTCCAGCTACGAGTTGAATAGCAAGACAGATTGGGTTCTATATCCTTGATTGGCAATCAATGTACCACAGAAAGTAATGGTAACCTATAGTAGGAAAATCTGCTTCGCCAGTCATGTTTCAGAAGAGACATGATCACCCAAGCGTGTATCATATATGGCAATTAACTGAGTGAAAGCTACTTTTACTCTGATTTGTGGGCACAGTATAGTCTGCTACTGTTGTCCTTACAATGTGTCGATCTTGGCAAGTGTCTGTACTACATGGCAATCCTGAATATAGGATGTAGGCACAAAAGTGTTAATTTGACCACAGTTAGCACCAATGATGCATCACATTCAAAATGCACAGCAAATATAAAAAAAACACAGACTGTCCAGTCTTCTGAGAGTCCACAAGCCAATACTTCCTCAGAAATGACTAACTGAACTACATGGCATGACACTTGGTTGCATTGGACTCTTTCACCATCAGTCAGTTAAGTGCCATACATGATACACGCTTGGGCAATCATGTCTTGAAAGAGACATGACTGACTGGGCAGAAGATTATCCCGCAGTAGGTTGCCATTGCTTTCTGCGGTAGACTGGTTGCCGACCAAGGCTATAGAACCCAATCTGTCCTGCTATTTAACCCATAACTGGAAGGAAGAGATGAATTAATACCTTTCCCAAGGGTATTTGCACGTAAGTGAATACAATGGATTCAACTGGAATTCGAACTCAGCTCCCCAGCTTCTCGTTCTGAGCCGATAACCTTATTTCACTGCATAAAGCTCAGACACAGATGACGCACTGGTATGCGTGTAGCTGCATTATAAAATGGACAAAAACTTCACAATTTTATCAAAATGCCTATTACTCCTTATGTAAATATTATGCCAAAGTCAAAATCAGCACCATTCCTTAGAGTACGAGTTTTGTTTAATGGCATATCAATATCTGTGGGTTATTTAATGTAAATAAAAAGTAGGGTTTTAAGGTATTTTTTAATGTTCAGTTATAGTGAGAAGGTTGATTTAATCAGATTTTAATGAAAATTTTTGTTTTTATTCTTTTTTATTTGAGAAAACTGAAGATGTCTTCTTGTTTTGTATTCAAAAATGTTTTGCTGAGAATATTTTTTTTTTCCTTCAAAAATGAGTTATGGTAAGATTTTTCCTTCAAAAATGTATATTTTTCTATACTTTCATAGTGTTTTGACCCCAGTTTGAGGGCTAACTATTTGCCCATAACAGGTGCTATCACTCCGGGTCAGAGTGGACCTGGGAACAACAGCAATTAAGAGGTGGTTCTATGTTCCTCACAACCTCTCAATCAGAGGCCTCGCTGCTGGTTTACCGTCATGCCCAGGACCCTCCTTAGAGTATAGTAAATCTTATTTCCCCATAAGAGTACATGAACGAGGAAGGGAGGTAGGGAATATTTATTGAATAAGAAAGAATTTATAATTATTTGAAGAGATTTTTTTTATATATCAAACATTGTTTATTGAAACATTACTTCAATTATTGATGACAAATTTCTGATACAAAAGTTAAATTTTTAATTTATACAACATATTTACAGGTTATTTCTTATAAAACAGAACGTTAAGAATAAAGAATTTGATGTTCTAAAACAATTATTTTAAAATCTAGAGCACCTTCCATTCAGGGTTACACTTTGATACAAAGTAAAAAAATTACCATCACAGTTAAATTCTAGTTTCTGCAATTTTTCTTATTTATACAGTTTCAAAACTGCATCAAAATTGTTTCAAAATAACTCCTGCAAAAAAATATATTTATCACGATTGACTTGCTTGTGTATTTATCTATATTAGTTATTCCCAACAAAATGATTAAAGCAATCAACTTGCAGTCTAAAAATCAATATTACTATAAAATTTTAATAAAAAGGTATTTTCAACAGCTTTAAAAAGTTTACAAATTATGCAGAGAAATCAATTTCCAATTTGTATTAAATTATTTTTTCTCTGATTGTTCCATATAAAATGAATATAATATAGAATGAATAACTCATTTTGATGGCAAAAATCTTTACCTTAATCTTCAAAGATCTATGACGCAACAAAAAGGTAAGAATTGCCAGTTTTACTAGTCAAAGAAACCATTTGAAAATTCATTTTTTCTTCTTTTTAAAATAAACAAAAATGGCTTCTAATTTCCATACTTTAATTAATCTTTTATGAATAGGTTTTGTCAAGTCTTTGGAGGAGGGGGAGGAAACAAAAAACAATGTATATTTGAATTTGAGGAATTTGGTGTGTGTGACCTCATGCTACATGACATTGCACATTTGGAATGTTCAGCTGAAGATGGAAAGAAGTGTGAGGGGGAGGGAACAAGAAGACTTATTGAAACTAGGTCAGTGGCACAACACACAGACAAGAGGGAAAGAGAGAGAGAGAGAAAAAAGAAGGGTGATATTTTGGTCAATTGGGAACAGTTTTCTGCTTAATTTTCAAGTTTGTTGGTTGGTCACCAGGGAAAGAAAAAGGGGAGCTTAGAGCAACATGCATAAAGCCTCTCTCTGTTCTAAGAGATGGAGAAAAGTCTTTCACATCCATTTTATATATATTATTCATATTGTCTTTTTACAAATATATTTTTTTAGTTATATTTCAATTTTTACAGTGTGTGTGTGTGTGTGTGTTTGTATATATATATATATATATATATATCGAGCACTGTTTTAAATTAATGTTTTGGACGTTGTAAGAATTCTTTCTTCGTTCTGTATTCACTCAGATATATATATTTTTTTTTTTCACTTTGCAGGATTTCTTGTATTAAGAAAAATATAAGAGTATCAAAATAGGTATAAATTATTTAAAATTTTAACTTAAAGTTCCCAAGAATTTTATATTAAAGGAATCAATGTTAATATCAAGAACAGAAGTAATGTTTACCAATTTGGCCTACTCTTTGCCTTATACAGAAATATCTCCCATATAATGGTGAGATATCAGTGACAATAGTGTTTTCATTTAGCTAATGACTTACCATTACGTGATTGGTATTTCTGCCACACACTATACAAGCAGTCCATGTTCAAATTTTACATATCCTCAAAAATCTACACTTCCTCCTCTTACATTCATACAACACTACCTTGAGTGGCTCTTGGGCCTTGTATTGGGTGAATATTTCTTAATATTCAAAAAGAAAATAGTTAGGATTTTAAATGCTGTTTTCAAAAGCTCTTTTCACTTGAAAGATTTGTCAAACAATTTTTCTAACTCATTTGACACTGGAGTTCACTAACTTAATGTTACCAATACTTATTTTGTTAAAACTTGGAAATTGACTAATTTATGTACAAGTTTTCTTTCCTAATGATAGTTCTTGAAAAGTTGTTAATTCAAATTCTGCTTCATTTATAGAAATAATTTGCAACAAACATTTTCTTAACTTCACAAATTGTTTTCTTTGAAAGAACTTCAAATCAAATTATGTACCCAACAGTTGTATAGTAAACTAACTAAATAACACATATGAAAACTCAACTAATTGAATTTGAACTATGAATTGAAAATATTTAACATGGTAAAATAAAATTTTTATAGCAGTTATTTTTTCAGGTTTAACCGCTTGTTATCAAAATACAATGAAAATACCAAGTCTTTAAGCGCCCCCCACCCCATGGTAAGTGTCTAAAATTCAAATAGGAAATTAACCACAACTTTATCAAAACTAAACTCAGGCTTACTGGTGCTAGATTTTAATGAAAGAAAACTCCAAAACTTTAAAACTTTAAATTCTAATTTTCAAAGCAAAAAATCTATAATTTGAAAAAAATACAACACAAGCTTTTTTCCCCACTTAACCCTAATTAACCTTGTGCCTTACTAAGCTAAGTAAACTTGTTTTAATCCTTGACCTGATATTGATTGCCTATAAATTCTACATAAAACACTTGCATGATAGTAAAAAAAAAAGAAAATATGCACAAACATTGCTTTTACTCTAATGACATAGAAATGCACAAAGCATTTAAATATATAAAAAAAAAATAAACAAAAATTCAGACCAGATTTGTTTAATTTCTTGTAGAGATTTACCCTATCTGCCAGTGAATATTTAAAGAAACCATTGCAATCATTTTATCCAGAACTATTTTTCTAATATTATTTTGGGAACAACAAAACATTCTCAGAAGTCTGTAGAGGCTGCCACAAGAAGTGACAGTACATCTGAGACACCCACTCAGAGAAGAAACCTGGTTTGTAGCAAATAAATTGGCACTTGCCTGTGAATCAAAGAAAAATAAAATGGTTACAAGCATTTAATCAGTAGTACTAATCAACTATGGCAGAAATTTCCAGAACAGACACTCACAATGCACCCATTGTAGCTTAGTTATTATTAGTTGAAAGAACATTAGGTAGTAAGGATTTGAGGCAGGGAGAAAAATTAAGAGAAGTGAAGAGTTTGATGAAATGAGTTGTTCCTGAATTTGGATAAATGAGCCAGAAAGTATGTGAGACAAGGAATATTGTGTGGAGAGGAAGAGGAGGGGGATTGTAGCAGAAGCATGATATTGAAAATAATGTGGGGAATTTGCAACTGGGACTATCAGATTCCCGAGTACTCCATTTGGTGTCAAGTGCAGAGTTAACAAAAGACTAATATACTAAGAATAATGGAGTCTCTATTCTATGCATATCAACTGATAAGGGACAATAACATTCTTCACACAACTGATGTATATTTCTGAAGCAAATACCGAAATGAATTGACAACATGTACAAATATTGTAAAGTTGGTGCTTATACTCCATTTCCCATGATTCTTCAAATGAAGAAATTACTACACTCAACAAAAATATTATGAATACTGAAGTAATTCTTAAAAAAAACAAAAAAACACATTGCTATATAGTTCTATCCCTTTAAACTTTATTTTTAATGGATATATTTGAGTAGAGACAGTTTATTTATTAAACAGTATATTTATTTTTACCCTGAATATTCAAAACATTTTATTAAAGAAAAATAAGTGATCTTCAACAGGATTCAAACCTGTGTCCCCCACTAGTTAGATCTGACATGCTTTAACTGACTCAGTGACAAAGAATCTTTGCCAATCAAACAAGACTGAATATGCCTTTAAACGAAATCCTTTCCAGCATAGACTCACGAAATTTCATGTCTGCTCAGTTTTGTATTCAAATGTAAACAAAGCAATTTTCTAAAGTAGTAATGGATTTCTTATTTCTTAATCGAACGACTTTTAATAAAGATTTTAATGTAGGTATTTTTTATTAAAGTTACATTTAATCAATGAATTTTTGAAGAAATATTTTAAATTTGCCACTTTTATTAAATATTATCACACGTAGGAGTTACTAAATAAATTAAAACTTTCATTCCTTCTGAATCTAATACAATAAATTCTGGCAGAGAAGGACAGGAATCAATTATGTATTTAAGCACCAACTGTATTTGAACCAGACAAGATTTCCAGATTTTTTACCCACTGACTTTACGAATATTCTCACATTTTCCCCAGCATAGCTTAAGTATTTCCAATGATAGTACCCCCCCCCAAAAAAAAACTGATCAAGAACAAAATTTCAACGTTTTTTTTAATCCTTAATCTCTATACAATGAAGATCAGTAAAATAAAAAGAAAAAAGAAATTGTTGGCTGTCAATAACTAAGGTAAGCATGACAAAGCTATCATATCTAACAATGGGTAGGTCCATTCTTAATGCCAGTTACGCAATGTGGTATGGGCCTATAAAGTACTGTCCTTATTACATGGGTATATTTATCCAGAATATGTTCCACAGTTGTCCATAAACAAATTAGACAATGCATCTTCAATGGGATTTAAATCATCATACCATACTACACAGAATCTCACCTGCCAAAAGAAACTGGAAACAAGGTTCATCTGACCAAGTGATTTGGCACCAGTTTTCTTAAATTCAATGGCTATATTCTCTGGCCTATATGAGATGCAGTAACTAATGTTATGTCAATAATGGTACTCTTGTTGGTCAATGACTGATGCAATATATGCTATACCTTATGTTGAATGATGACATCAGTGCTTAAACAAAATGGGATTTGATGCAATATTGCCTTTTATTGAGAGATTACTATTTTTGTCAATAGTCCTGTTTTTGCATTGCCACAAAGTGCACAATATTCACATGCCATTGATGTCTATCCTGAATTCATATATTCCTAGTATAGCTTTGCTTCTGTTGTCACCTCAGAAATAATATGCATCATCATTCTGGTCCCAACAACCTGTCTGCAGTCAGCATTAAATAATTTACCCACATCTCATAGGTACTGCAGCTAAGCTACCTCTTTACATAATACACCACAAACTGATCATCTTGCTGGATCCATTTCGGGACACACACACACACAAAACATTTGATAGACTGCCGAGTAATTGCTTGGGACTTTAGAGACTCAATTTTTTGGATGTGAAAGTAGCATAAAAGTTACTGGTAAATAAAATGCAATTGGCAAGCAGAGTCAAATTCTAGTAAAGATTACTGTGTTCCCTTTGTACTAATGCTTACACTTCACCACTACCTCAGCCCTGAATAAAATAGTAGGACTGACTACTCACTAGCTTTGGCACAGTAACCTCAACACACTGCAAAATGTTCAATTTTACTAGCTGTTACAGTTATTAGACTCACTGAACATCTATAAGACATGATGGGAGGACAGCTGACTCATTCAATATGCCCACCTACAACTCTTTACATATAGTGTCAACAGGTGCAAGAGAAGTGTAATAATATATCAAAGGATGTAATGTCACTATGAGATCTAACATCTAGGTCAAGTTATAAAATATTTGAATATGACTAAAGATCTTGTAAATAACCAAAAGCATTGCTGAAAGTACTTGATGGGTAAAATTTGAACAAAATCTACACTCATTGAACTGAAATATACGCTTTTGTATGTAAACAAGTTGACTAAAAAATTAAAACAATCCTTTGTTGGATCTGATGAAAAACTGCTGCTGAAATATGTAAGTTCCTGCATTGTATAGCTTTAGCAAATTGCGAGGAGTTAAATTTAAGTAGCAAATAAAATAGTAATAGTTCAAGTTCTATATAAAAATTATTTTTTTAAATTTCAGCATTTTTATTTTGACACAAAAATGTTGGAAATTTTTTAAAAAAATTCTCAGAAAAATATCTTCCTTATAAAAACTGACATTGGCATGATATGTGTGTCTACTAATCAAAAATTAACATAATAAAAATGACCATTTTAATGATTGTAAAATATTTACACCATGAAGTTTGTGAGTATAGTAAATAAATGCAGATAATTACTACTATAGTGAATTCAATCCTCATTTAAAAATCTGCATATACAATTTTGTAAAAGAGAGAGAGAAAAAGTACTAATTTAGAATTAGGAAGAAAAATATATTTTCCATTATGTTCTTTCAGTATTGATAAAATGAAACCTAATGGAGAGGAGATCTCATAAAATCTATAATCGTAATATTGAAAAAAGGTAAAAATATAAAAACAAATCAATTTACACAAAATATTTTGTTAATATATTATTTAATACCAGAAATTTTAATATAAAAGAATATTAATAATATGATTATATAGTATGTACTTCTCAAATTTTAAAATATTTTCATCCAGGAAAAATTGATTTACTTATTTTTATTATTTGAGCAATTTAAAAATGTTAAAAAATATCAATTTCTGAATTGTGTAAGTAGATACACATTTTAAAAATACAGTAACAAAGTAAAGGCATTGACAATTGTTCTACATTGACAAATAATCACTTATGGGTAATGTTCAAATTGTAAATATTGCTTGGCTAATGTTATAATTAAGGTGAGTTGTCAATTTGAATATATATATATATATATATATATATATATATATATATATAAATTATATACATGTTTTAAAATATAATTTTTTTATATATATATATATATATATAAATTATATTTTAGAACATGTACATAATTTTTCTATATATATATATATCCATGACAAAGGTACATTTGTTTCGACATTGAAACTTCAATGTCTCATCAGGCAGCATGTAAAGGGATGGAAAGCCTCTTTTCTCATATTTGGTCAAGCTGGGACATAAATTTTTTAAACTGATAAGCATTTCCCTAAAAATAACCCTCTAAGCAAAATCTTCAATAAAAATACAATTGAACTAAGCTATAGCTGCTCCAATAATCTAGAAAAAATAATTAAAGTACATAACAGCAAAATATTAAAAGCACACAACAAAAATAACTCCAACACTAATATAGAACTAACATTACAATCATGCTAAAAAATACTACAATAGCCAGAGCTAGGACCCCATAGAAAAATTTTTCTAAAACAAAATTCTGTAGAAAAAATCGAATTACTAAATTCTAAAGTAAGGTTTAATATTCATAATTAAATTAGAAATTTTTCTCTAAAAAATTAAAAACTTTATAGATGAAATCGATTTACTAAATTCTAAAGTAAGGTTTACTAGCCATAATTAGATTAATTATATATACTGTCCTTAATACACACAAAATTTCAACTATTACCTTAAATACACACACACACCTATTACCTATTCACCTATTACCTTAAATAGAAACATTCAATCTTTCCTCCTACATAAAATTCTACTTATTATGCACTTATTACCTGTGTTTGCCTAGTACCTAAATAACCCTAACATTAAAATTTACCTCTTACATTAAATTTTACCACAGATGGTGATATAATTAAAATTTGAAATTTAATAGAAAAAAATCAGTTTCCAAACTGATTAAGATTTAAAATTTAATTGAAAAAATCAACTTCCTAAATCCAAAATTATGATTAAATATACAAGTTTAGATTTACAAAAACCCTACTTAAATACAAAAAATATTCCGTACTAAATACGCATCCCACCCCTAACTTGTTCCTCTAAGAAATCCTAAAGGACATAGTCTAGTCACAAGATATATATAAATAAAACTTACACTCTAGCTACCAATGGTAAATCTGTCTAGAATTCAAAGACACTCATTAATCAAACATACTCACTACCCACACCCACACAAAATCCAAAGTTAAGATTAAATATACAAATTTAAATTAATTATAAAAACTGCTTAAATACAAAAATATTCAGCTCCACCCCCTACTGGCTCTTCTAAGAAATCCAAAGGATATAGTCTAGTCACAAGATAATAAAAACTTACATTCTAACTGCTAAGATTAAATCTGTCTAGAAATCAAAGACTCATTAATCAACCACTCTAACAACACTCTCTCCAAAATTCCAACAGTCAGAGACTTGTTCCCCTGTCACTAACCCCCACCAACACCTCAAACACAACTGACCAAATATAAGAAAAGAGGCTTTCCATCCCTTTACATGCTGCCTGATGAGACATTGAAGTTTCAATGTCGAAACAAATGTACCTTTGTCGTGGATATATATAGAAAAATTATGTTCATGTTGTATAATTTATAATAAATATTCACAGCTCTATATATTATATATCAAACACTGTTTTAAATTAATGTTTTGGACGTAAGAATTCTTTCTTCGTTCTGTATTCACTCGGACATATATATATATATATATATATATAAAATGCTGAGAATTCTACAATGGCAGTTAGATAAAGACCTTTAAGTTGGTTACTTCAACTAAACATTTAGTCACACTTAATTTGAGATTTGCAATATATATATATATATATATATATATATATATATATCTTTACATGAAGACAAACAGAAAAATTGCCTTGAGATTGTTTTATTACTAATGATAAATTTAATAATATCCATTATAATAGACATATGCACAAATGAATAGCTGTTTTTGGGTGGGGAGGATTTTTTTTTTTTAAATTGCTTGAATATGAATATTGAACAAATCTATAATTTTTTTTTTTTTTTTATATCTGTTACTAAAATTTCTCAAAACAAATGCATTAAGAAGTGGGGGGGATTAATTTATTCCAATAAAATATGAAATTAAAAATAATTAAGAAATGAAGAATCTTTAACATGATTTTTTTTCTTTTTTCTCCATATTTTGATTTTCCTGTACTATGATCCAAATAATCATGCAAAAACAAAAATACGAAAATTAAAAAAAAACATTACTTACAGAGAATTATAACTCATTTGTGATGCACTGCAATCATCAGTTTTACTGGGAACTTTTTTAAAGCTTTTGGTTTTCTCTGTTCCAAAAATACTGTACGTATCTAACATAAAAAAAAAGAAACCAACAATGTGAATGAAACAACAAAAGGTAAAAAAAAAAAAATTTTTAAATTTAAAAATTCTTAAAAAAAAAAAAAAAAAAAATGAATCAAAAAGGTTATTTACATTTTATATTTACTTTTCAAGACAGACTTTATGAATTTTTTTTTTTATTACCTAACAAAATCTGACTTTGCATTTAAGAAAAAAAAATTGGGGGCGAAGTGGAGGAGTCCCCATTCTTTTTTCCTTAAATGCATGATTAAATGGAGTATCAACTGAAAACTATTCCATACACAATCATTTCAAAATACGTAAGTCATGAAACACAAAAAAAGAATGACTAAATTTAAATAATAATTAATCCCCAACCTGGAACTGGAGATATTTGTTGGTCTAATACAGTCTGTAGAGCACTGTTTAATGAACACAAGTACTAAAACAGCATGGTTAAAAACATCATTAGCAAATGCTCAGGTTGAAATGCTGTATATTTTGGGTGAGGAATTATACAAATGGAAAAGATTTGTCATTTGAAAACCAATGACTCTCACCACCTCTTTTATGGAAAGTATAAAGATTCTTATCACAAAATTCTCAGATCAGTTGATAAGTAAGCTGTATCATAAGTTAGCACTATTTTCTAGATAACTCTAGATTGATTTGTTGTTTTTTTTATGGCTTTTACAGGTTATTTAAAAGTCAGAAAATATTTTTTTAGATTGCTTTTGAAGATAATGATTCTGAGCGATAAAAGTTCTAATTAACCCATAGCTGGAGGGAAGAAGATGTGGATTCACACCTTTCCCAAGAAGAGTGGGTGGGTGTGTGTGTGTGTGTGTTTGTGTGTGTGGGTGTGGGTGTGTGTGTGTTTGTGTGTGTGTGTGTGTAAATGAATATCACAAACCTGACTAGAAATGGAACTCAGTCCTTGGATTTCCAATTCCAAACCACCACCAACATATTCAAACTTACAGTAACTGGTATTCTTAAGTCCTCTAGGCACTCATTAGTCTCAATGTTGCTTAACTTTAGAGATCATATGAGAACCAATGTTTCAGCATATGGCCTTAAGCTAGCTAACACTAGAAAATAAGCCTAGGATTTCATGGGTTTGTGTCTTATGCTCTACAATTGGGCTATGTATTGAAAAGTAAATGACGCTGAAATGATTAGCATTTTTTTTTTAAATCGTAAGTAAATGCATTTAAGTAAAATAAAATTCCCCAATTTAGCATAGAATTAAAACTTGTGGCCTTCTTAAGAGAAGACAACAACTGCGATTTTCTCACCAAATCAATATGAGTGCATTAATTAAACTTGAGAAAGCAGCATGTGAAAAAAAAAAATCAATCTGCAATACAAAATATTTTAAAAATGTGACATCAATTTTGTCATAGCAGACTTTAAGTAAGCATCTGTACAAGCCCTTGACAGAAAAAAGAAACATAATTAAAGAACGTTGATTCAATAATTTAAGCAGCATGTTTTCAATTCATGAATTCGTTGGTGTGTGGTTACAAAAAAGTTGAAAAACCTGAAAACAAAAGTCAAAGTACTTCTTTACGTTTTAAAAATAAGAGACATTTTAATTGCATACTAGAAGATAGCTTTCAGAATTTTCTAAATTAATATAATTCACTATTTTGATAAAATCATGTTTAGACTATCTCCATATTAACTTTTAATGATTAAGTTTGAACAGATGTTTGATAAAAGGATTAAAAATTTGTTCTTTGAATCTACGTTTTACTCAGAACTATTAAACAGAATAAAATTAAATTTCTTTTTAACTTTTTATGAAATAAATATCGTAAAGAATTTTAAAACCTAATATCTTAGTAAAATATAAAAATGACATTGAAATTATGAAATTAGTATGAATAATCAAATTTTTATAAATAAACCCACAAAATAATTACTGTTTAAAAATAGAAGTGTATAAAAAGCAACTTCAGAACTGGATTTTATAACTTTCACTGCTTTTCTTGTTTCACTTCTAACAACAAAAAGAAAATGTTTAAGAATTTACTTAATTCTTGTACACTATGGTAAGGGTACCCAAAACATGGAAAAATAGAACGAGAAATGAGATAAAGATAAAAAGAAAAAGAAAAGAAAAATGAATGTAAGTGGATCAACTTCACCCTCCCTGCAAAACACTTATTTTCAAGTCACAAAGAAATAACAGAGATTACAACTTAAGTTAAAAAAGGTCATATTATATTCTTTGATAAGAGAAATGAAGTGCAAAGGACATCTCACTCCAATACAAGTAGAAACAAAACCAAATATTTTATTTACCCAATAATCCCATCTTCACAAGATCTAAAGAATTACATTTTCGGACATAACAGCTGGAACGCATTATAAATCAGGGCCAATCATTATTTGATTGTTTCTAAGTCAAAAATATTTTATTCAGTCTTTCTTTTTGTAAAATCTGATCTAACTGGAGTGGAAGTGAATTTCAGTATTATATATGCTTCTTTTAACTTTTTTCTACAACTTTTATACATAAAACATTTAATTTCCTGTAACAGAGCAAGTTATAGATCATGGAAATAAATTTTGAAAAGCATGGTTTAATTCAAATCTAAGGTAAGTTGTTTCTAAATTTATAACAAATTTGAAATTAACACTTAGTGCTCCTCCTCATGGAATATACATACACAGCTGACAACACTGTCACCATCTGATATCATACTTTACATAATCCTGGCAAAGAGAGATTCAAAAATAAACATGAAGCTAACTGAATTCACTTTATGGCCCTTTCTATGACTATATAGATCAGTTTCATTGCAATGTACAAGATCTTAGAATATTTCTAATAAAGCACATATATAAAGATGTAAACAGGATAAATGTTTGTATGAATAAAAGCAATGAAAGAGTTGGAGCTGATAATTATTTATACCATCCAAACTAAACACCTTGCCATTTTTAATTAAAATATTTTAGAAAATACAATTCAAACTTTAAAGAACAATATTTTAGTACTTATCTAATTTCTTTTTGTTTTACATTCTATCTCAAAAATAAATAAAAAAATCTAAATGCCAAGTGGAGAGAGAGAGAGAGAGTGTGTGTGTGTGTGTGTGTGTGTGTGTGTGTGTGTATATGTTTCATTAAATAATTTCGACAAGTTTTGTCGATTTATTTTATGTAAATTTTTTTCATATCGTCTGATAAGCTTAATAGCATTATCGTTGAAAGAGGAAAGAAAATCACAGTATTGATACACGTTTTTATTTAATCCTTTCTGAGCTTTCACCTTACATCAGCCATTATCAAACATGAAAATAGTGTTGATTGTAACAAGCAGTTCACAGAAATATATATTGAAAAGGAGCAGTCTAGACTGTAGCTCAATGAACTAGCACTTTCCAGTTAAGCTTGAAAGAAGAAACCCAGTATTTCCCAAACATATAACCTATATTTTCAAATTTAAAAGTTGAACTTCATTCTGATTAGTTAAACACACATAAAATCTAAGTTTTCTGTCTTCCGCTCTCCATATTAACTCTTTAAATAACAAGTGTATTGTTTTCTACACTCACATGTAAATAATTTTCATAATGAGTCAACATTGCCTGATGATGGAATTTTAGAACTGTTGGTTCTCTTCAACTGGATATATATAATTTTTTTTTAGAGGAAAATATATAAATGGTCATAAATCCAGAATTCATTTCAGCAATGTAAAAAAAAAAATTTTGGATTATCCTATCTGCCTTCATGAGTTGCCATTCTCACATGTGTGTGTGTGTGTGTGTGTGTGTGTGTGTGTATATATATATATATATATATAAAAAGTAGATCAATATGTCTGCAGCATAGTAGTTCAATAAAACATATCTAATATATTTTATTGAAATTTTTTTTGCTGTATATGTGATCTGTAATTAACGAAGATGCACATTGATAAGATCATATTGAATAACTTTTTTTTAATTAAATTCTTTTCATTATTAGGTCATAGACTTATCAATGTACTTTACTGCTTAATCATGATTAATCCATAAGGTGTGTTTGCAAAAAGAAAAATCGTTACCTTCTTCCTACATGAATTTACTTTAAGGATTTTCAGCCATGAAGTAAAAACAATGAATTTAATATTCTCTTTAAGAACTAAGATATGTTAAAAGCTTACTTTTTATTAATCTATAAGGTAGTCAAAACATCAAGGCAAAAAGGAAATTGGTTTTCTTAATTATTCATTACTACTACAATAATTATTTTATTGTATAACTTACTCACCAAACTGTGCAGATGTGCACAAAAGCACATCTGCACTCAAATACAAACAATATGGGAAAAACTTACACCAATGATAAGTGCATGAAAAATTTTTAAAAAAAAAATGTAAGCAGTAAATTGTTGATACCCCCTAAAGAATGGATGGATAGGCCCACCTACAAAACATTTAAGTCAGGATGTTGAAGATATCAATTAGCTGACAAACTTTTAATTATGTGTGTGTGTGTGTGTGTGTGTGTGAGAGAGAATTGGAATCAAATACTTCCCATTTGCATGCAAATCAAATTCATAAAAACTTTCTAAAGTTCATGCTTCAAATATTTTTGACCATCACTAATCATTATCAGAAACATTAATAATCAGCTATAAAAGTTTAATTTCATCCTCAAATTTTTAGAAATGTAATAAAGTTATAAAATTAACATTTTTTCCATGTGGCTGATTATAGTTAAAAAAAATTGAAGTATATTTTGATAGGAAAACTAAATTTTAAAATGCTAAACAAAGACATTTACTAACCTCCTCAATAAACAGTTTAATAAACTTATCAGGACTAACAACACTGAAATCAAATGCATTAAACTATAAAGTTGTAGGTGATTATCATCCAAGTTAATGATATGGGAATGTAAAAACATTCCTGTTTCACTTTTATCCCTCCACCCAACAACAGTTTTACATATCCCTACTTCCATATATCAATTAACAAAAACTATAATCCAACCATATGTTAAAATTGTATTAAGGATTTTTCATCAAAGACTAAATTCTTTTGTTTTTTATTTTGGTTCTTTTGCAATCAGTTAAGTGCCATATGTGATACATGCTTGGGCTATCATGTCTCTTTCAAAACATGACTGACTGGGCAAAAGATTATTTCTCACTTTCTGCGGTAGACTGGAACCCAATCTGTCCTGTTATTTAACCAATAACTGGAGGGAAGAGATGGATCAATACCTTTCCCAAGGGTATTTGTGTGTAAGTGAATGCCAGGAATTCAACTGGAATTCAAACTCAGCTCCCTGATTTCTTGTTCCAAGCTGATAATCACTGCACCACAATGCACATATGCAGTGGCAATTTGTAGTTGAGTTTCTATCAAAGTCCAATGTACTCAACTCTAGGCAGCACCTTTTCCTTTGAACTAAAAGATGAAAGGTCAAGAAAATCAACCCCTGAGGAATCTCAAAAGTAAAAGTAGCGCCAAGAAACTAAGCCATTTTTATCATCAATCTATGTCTGTGATTATCACTCTAAATACAACCTTGTGTCACATTCCATTCAAGTGGGTGTGCAGACGAATGCCATCTTGCATTTTCCTGGTAAACCTAAGACACTGTGAATTAAAAATTATCTACTTACTCATATTCTCCCTTTGAACATGTTAGTGAATCTTTATGTAGATTGGCTGTGTTTTCTTTAAATTCAGAAGCTACCAGTCTTAACTTTAGTAATAACATTATTGTTCCTTTTCAGTAATCACCCATCTCCTCACACACATTTTCACCTTGATCTTCAACTTCATCATATACATAATAATCCTTCCAGTTTTTACACTATCTTTCCTTTGTTGCCATTAGTTTCATCAATATTAAACATCACAACTATTTCCAAATCATCAGGCACAACTAATCAATACCATTAAGCAATGTTATAGTATTAAATATGATTCCAGTGTTTATATTTGCCAGTAATTTTCCTATCCCTACTCAACATTTATATTATGTGTATTCTGTTACATTTGGACTTATATCCTCATCTTTGTTGTTATTATCACATTATACCCATTTTTTTCCCTCCATTAATATTTTAAGCTTAATATTTTTGTTAATATTTTCACTTATTAGCCAGTATTCATTGAATGGTTGAACCTTTGAAATTTAACACACATTTGCAGTTAAGAAACGAAACACAGAAATGGATATAGTTTTTATAATACAAAAGAAAATATTTTACTGATATTCAACAAGCTTTGTTTATAATGGATAAAGATTGTGTGTGCCTGCCTTAAAAATAAACATTATAGCTCCAAGTTTTTACTGGGGTTCAAATATCAATCAGTGGTGATAATGGAAAATCTGACAGGACTCCAGCCACTGAAATGTTTACCAAGCTCAGCTTATTCTGCTACAGGACATCAGTTAAAATTTAAACTTTTGAGATAGTTAAAAAGCCCTTTTGGCAGATCATCATACTAAAATAGGTGCCTAACAAGAGGGGGGAAAAATATTAACTGGTTGAAACACTGAATACAATATTTGATTATATAAAACCTATACCAATTCTCCCCTCCCCACCACAAATATTAGAATTTTAAACATTTTTAATAAATGCACAAAACAAAAACAAAATGGTTTTGAACTAGACCAAACAGAAAAAAAGACTATGAGCATTCATTGTACTATCTGACAAGTTTGTTTTTTTTTTTTTTTAAATACCTGTTGAAATAAATGCTACATAATATAGTAATTTTAAATTTGTACATCACTGATAAGTAAATATCTTTAACTTTACAAAGAGAATATTTTATTAGACTTTTTTTTTTGTTTTAAAGATGGGGTAGTGGTTCATCTTCATAAAAATTAATTTTTATTTTTGGAAAATTCTATTTGTGGATGAATCAACAAAGTTACTCATGATTAACACACTTATCAAAATCAGTAAAATCTGTCAAAGTTTAGCTTTTAACCTTATCAAAAAAAAAAAAAAACAGACTGAAAAGCATTTTGTTTCACATTAATAAAATAATCAACAAATCAAAGGTTAGAAACAAATGTGACAGTTAATCTATCTTTTATCTTGACAGTAAGAATACTGGAAGTTTTACACATGTCATATGTAAGTAGGTAAAATATATTCAGATATTGGTATTTCTTATATTTTTTGATACAGTTTTTATTTATTTGTCAAGGTGTTGTGGCAAAACTTCACTGCAAAGTTATAGTGACCAGTTTGTGCCGGATGTAAGACACGGAACAAAAACGTAGGTTCAAAACAGTATATTAATATAACAAGGAACAAGATATTTAAAAGAAGTGTTAATAATAAGTAACTAGAAATAAGTCTGAAGGTATGATTACACTGTTTATTACCTGACTAGTAACTGTTGTTAACTATTCTCTGGAAGTCATACAGGTAATTACATATACCAAGAAGAGTCCATTTCTCGTAGGAGGGCACCATAATGCCCCCACTCCTAAAATCTCAACTCCGCAGAAGTCTACAAAAAAAGTTTTTTCATTTTTTTTCAAATGCCTGCTGGCATTCTGCTGTCCAAATCCAAAGCTTGTCTTTTTTTAATAGATCATTAAAGGGGGGCACATAATCCATGATATGTATTTATACACAATAATTTCGAACTCACCTCTTCAACAGGAATTTGTTAATAAGCGTCGCTAAGGCCAATTTTGGTAAAAAATTTCCTCCCATTAAGCTTCACAAAAATGTCTTTGGGACTGGGAAGAGGGTAGTGATAGTCCTTCAGAACAGTATTTAGTCCTGTTGAAAAATCAGTGCAAACGTGTATGTTCTTGGATTTCTTTTTTTATATAGACTGCAGGTGCAGCCCATTCACTGTACTCTACTTTTGATAGAATACCAGTTTTTTCTAATCTATCAAGTTCCTCGTTAATTTGTTCCAATGAGGTAAAAGGTACATTTCTCTTCTTTTTAAATACTGGCTGAACATTGTCTTTTAATTAAATTTTTGCCTTCATTTTGGTACATTTGCCTAAACCACCAGAAAAGAATTCCTGGATAGGCTTCCTTTAATTCTTTTTTTTAATTTATCAGCTTTGGCATTCCAACTTTCAATTTTTTGCCAGTACAAATTAATAAGTCCCAAAGCTGAAATTGTGTCATCCAATCAGTACTAAATAGGTTGTTCATATTTTTCATGACAAACAATTTTAATTTTCAAGTCTTACCATTGAAAGTTGCACTGACAATTAATTCTCCCTAAAATTTATTTTTTTCTCCAGTAACAGATCTTGCTAGATTTTATCATGGTTGGTTTGCCCGATTTTTTCCATGTCTGTAAGTTAATTATAGTCAAGTCAGACTCCGAATCTAATTGAAATTCAACACTTTTGTTGAATATTTTTGCATGTACAAATTTCCTGGTATCAGCACTGTCTAATTCGTCTGACCTTGTATTTTTTTAATGTAACTGTTTTATTTTTAGATCAGCAATGCAAATTTTTGTGTCCGACTCAGTTACATGTATAGCATTTTTTGTTTCTGAAGAAACAGTCTTTGTACCAATGTATGGCCCCACATCCATAACATGGTTTAGGAGACAATTTATTTTGCTTTTTCTTTACTTTGTTAGTCTTCAGAGACTGTTTCTGTTTGTAGTGTACTTTTTTTACTTGAGCAATATCCAATTCCTCAATATTTTTAGAATCCCGTTTTATACTGACGTACATTTGGTATTCTTCGGCAATTTGCTGAAGAGTTATATTTGGTTCATTCTCCAATTTGATATGAATTCTTCATCTAATTTTTGCATGTTTTGTTGAAACTAGTCTTTGTACAAATATCAAGCATTTAAAGTTGTTTGCACTTAGCACCACCAGCCTAAAATCATGACAGTGTTTGTTAACTATTGATGCAAAAGTGGTACAGTTGTCCAATTCATTCTTATTTAGATTAAAACATTTCCGTCTTTTATGAAAAAGAGATGTCTTCGGACTGAAAAGCTCAATGAGTAAATTCACTGCTTTGGTGAATGTCAATTCACTAGCTTTCCACAGCAGAATGTAATTGATGAATTTTGTATGCTCACTTGTGCCAAGTTTTCTTAGGAGATGTAATTTGTTATTGTCGCTCCAGCTTTTACAATCAATATCAAATGTCTTCGTACCTTTTAAAGTAAGACGCAAAGGTTATGTCTTCCTCAGGAGTGTACGTAAAATTTTCTATAGCACTCCAAATTGTGTCGTGTGAAAAAGATGAATTTTGTTTTTCACTGGTTTTTGTTTAACTTACTAGTTCCAATACTTGCTTCTGAAATTTGATCTGTTTTTCTTGATTTTCCCTCTGTGCTTGGAGGAATAATTTTTCCATTTTTTCTTATTGTTCAGTCTAAAACTTTACCAGCTGTAATAAAATATTCTTGAAGTCCTCCATTTTGTATCTTTCCTTTTCACGTAGTACTTTACAAAACTCGTGTTGTCTGAGGGTTTTTTTTTTAATCCCAGTTCTCACAAATATTTGTTGCAAATATTTATCGCAAATCTACACCACCAATTTGTTGTGAAATTGTGGCAAAACTTTCGCCGCAAAGTTGTAGTGACTGGTTTGTGCCAGAAGTTAGACACAAAACAAGAAGGTAGGTTCAAAACAGTGTCGTAGTAAACAAGACATTCAAAGAAAGTGTTAATAAAAAGAAACTAGAAATAAGTCTGAAGGTATTATTATGCTGCTTATTGCCTGACTAGTAGCTGTCATCAACTGCCTTCATTAACTGCTCTCTGGAAGTTATGAAGGTAATTACATATAACAAGAGAAAGAGTCCATTCCTCATAGGAGGGCACCATAACACAAGGCATAAATTATTATTTACTCCCAGTACCTGCGGTCAGTATTCAAGACCAGACAAAATTCTAGATTTAAAAATGTTGCAGGCTTTTCACCTAAAATTAGTGCAATATCTTCCTAGGTCCTTTCATTTGGCCTTTTGCTGGACAAAGCTAGATTTAGTGAATACTTAAATGCTTGGTGAATTCAATCATTCTTAGAACTTCATATTGTAGCTTTCATGCCAGTTAAATTTGATCTTAGTCAATAGTTTTACTATGAAGTTCAACTATTTTTAATATGGCTTCACCTTCCACCAAGTGCAAGAAACTATACTATTTAAAATGCATTTGAAAGTTACTTCCTGATATAGCTTCATTTGATTCTTTCAGATCAGATAGCAATCTTTTATTAATCACTAAAAACCTTATCCTCATCTCAGTGCTCTGAAAATATATTAAGTTTTAAAAATTGAATAGATAGTTTCAAACCTAATTTTGTTTTAATAAAAGTAGTTAGGTTTGAAATGAGTATCACTTCTTCCACATAAATCAATTAAAAGGTTTCAGTTGACAACTGATATGCTAACATAGTAGTTATTTACAATGCAGTACTGAGACATGCTAGGTCTGACCTAGAAGGAAATTTATTTCCATATTCAAACAATGTCGAAATATACTAGATAATGGCTGTTTACTAATTTTAGTATAAAGTATTAGAAAGAAAGAAGAAAAAAAAACAATTTTTTTTTTAACTTGAATATTATGATTATACATGAATGTAACTTTGTACTCCCTTCAACCATCGATTACACAAACTTTAGTTTGCTCTTTGTGGAGGAAATTATATATATATATATATTTTTTTTTTAAATAATGTCACCCCAAACAAGGCGAAAACGCCACTGATGCGCAGGGGGCTACGTAAAAATGAAAAGATTGGAAAAGAGAGAAACCGGAAACCACAACCTAATCAGGAAACAAGGGATGAGCCTCTTCACCTGTTCAATAGACGTGGGTGGAGTGTGAACCAGGTGATAGTTTAGACTATCTACTCCAATTGAAAAAAAAAGTGAGAAGATTGGAGAAGAGAAAAACCGGAAACCACAACCTGAACAGGAAACAAGGGATAAGCCTCTTCACCTGTTCAATAGACGTGGGTGGAGTGTGAACCGGATATATATATATATATATATATATATATAAAAACAGTTTCCACTTCGGCTATAATGCGTGACTCTTCAGAAATGAAGAGAGTTCTCTCAGTGACTGGCGTCTGTATACACTGCTTACATACAAGACATTAAAATTTCCCTTCTCTGACTCCATGCGACGATGGCTTAGGGAGTAAAGACTCTGACTGACACCAAATCGGTTGAGTTTTTGATCCTGGCCGGAAGCAAGTGGATATGTCTAGCCACACTGATGAGCTGTGATACAGCAAAACAGGCTTGTATGTGGATGACTAATATATATATATATATATATTCATCACTTCATTATACAAAAAAAAAAAAAAGAACTCTAGCAGAAACTCTTGCCATCTTAATTTTAAGAATGAATGCCCACTTAGATATAAAATAGCTATAAAAAATTTCCTAAAAAGAGCACACAAAAATTCATCCTCTCGTTCATTGTCCCTCTTTTCCTTAAAGAACTCAATAATGTAAAACATACTAGTTAACAATGGTTTTCCTAACTACCTAATCAATCACCAGATTAAACAATTTCTTTCTAAAGTACAGGGTGCAATGGATAAATTGTCACTATTTTATATATTTTATTTTATGCATCCATATTGTTTGTTTTTTATTTTGTCTATTACAAATTATAGTAGGGCCAGTTGGGCACTGTTTGAGAAAAAGAGCACCATGACAATTCACTGACAGAAATTTGGAAATGGCATGCTGTACTGCTTACCATTTGCACTGGAAGCTCTAATGAATATTTCAGAATGTTTGGGTGTCAATCTGAGGACAGTGCAGAAGATTCGGGAAGAGATGGATGAATCTAATAGTGATTACAAAGATACAGCAGCTCGGAAATCTCACTCTGATAAGAAAAGAACTCCCAAATTTATTGGTGAGGGCCTCACACTCAACACAGAAGCCTACATCAAGTGCGTTGAGGATGTAGTACTACCCTGGGTTAAGAGGGTGGCTGCTGGAAGACTATGTCTGGCAACAGGACTCTGCACTATGCCACACAAGCAAGAGAACCCAATCATGGCAGTTGAACAATTTCTGTGACCACATCACCCCTTACATCTGGCCACCTAACTTTATAGACTGCAATCTCCTTGATTATTATATATGAGGCACAGTTGAGTAAGAGATCAACAAAACTCCTTGTAACACCAAAGATGAACTGAAGGCAAGCATCAGAGCGGCATTGACCAACTTGAACAGGGAGTCCATTCAGAAGAGAAACAGAAGATTTCAAAGTCATCTGAAGGCAGTGGTTGAAGCTAAAGGCAATTTTATTGAATAAATTTACTTAGTATTTAAAGATATTTTTGTGTAATTTTGATAAATATATCTGTTAAAACAAGATGTTAGTGTTATTTTCACTTTTGCATAATTTAAACAATTTATCCATCACACCTAATAGCAATACTGAACATAAAGAAAAAAACAAACATTAACATCTTCCACAAAAGCCAAATACATAACTAGGAGCAAGATGAAATATCAAGGAAATACACAACTCAGCAGACTTGAACAAGAAAATTAAATTATCTATTACAAAAAAATAAACTTATCAAAAATAACAACACACCTACAAAATCAAAACTACAAAGAATCAACATTATTTACAAGTTTAAATGCCCCTTAAGGAACTGTGTTCCTCATCAAACCAAACTTATAAATAATTACATTGGTCATGCAACTACATGCCTATCTAGATAATTTGTTACACCAACCTTACTATGGCACAATTATAATTCATTTAAACACCTACCAAAATCCATCCAAAATATACTAATAGAAAATACAAGTACCGTAGTTATATCTACATGGAAAAAATGATTTAAAAATCATGAAAGCCTTAATAATAAAAAAGGCCAAGCCAACATTCAATAACATTAACTGTGAACACAGCTACAATGTGCTGACTGTGTGTAGAAAAAAAAATTCCTATAATTTAAAACATAAAATACTCCACACATTTAGTTAAAAATCAAAATTGCCCTTGATAATGGCTAATAGAATAGCTGAAAGCACTTAGATACAGAGCTTTTGTAGTTATTTTGCATGCATTGTGTCCAGAAAACACACACATTATATATATATATATATATATATATATATATATATATATATATAAAAAATGTATGTATGAAAAAGAAAAGTGCTCAATGCACAATCAACACAAATAAACTGAATATGCAGAGCTAACAACATGTTAAAAAACAGAACACACATCACTTGCTACAAGCTACTAAGCTTGCCTGAAAAGACCTGCATGGCCAAAACCTAGGTAGCAAGTAAGTGGCATGTGTCCTGTTCATATGTGTATGTGTGTGTGTGTGTGTGCATGTTTTTGATGGATGTATAATAGTATCTGAAACAGAAGTGGTGATGAATTAAAAGAAATGTCGGGTTCAGCTTCTTCAGGTCAGAATGAAACAAAGCTGTAAGAGCAACACATTGGGATTTTTTAAGATAACAGGGGCAATAAATTGAATTACCTATCAGATTTGTCAGCCAAAATCAAGAAAGTTTATCAGGAAAGAAAAAGATTCACCAAAAAGAAAACGCATTGAAAGTGTGCCAATTTAAATAATCCCTGTTATTTGTAGGTACAGGATCTTGCATGCAAATGGACCTCTCCATCACATCCCATAGCTTACAGCCATACAACGTTGAAACAATGGTTCTTATACAATCACCAAAGTCAAGCAACACTGAAGCTGGTCTGTACCTAGATGAGCAGCCACTTGGAAATACAAAGTGTTGTATGGTGTAATTGATCACAGCTTGAAATTCAGATTCGTTATATTCATTTACATGCAAGTACACTTGAAAAAGGCATGAATCCACATCTGTTTCCCCTGTTATGGATTAATTAGTAGGGCTTGTATCAATAAATCAGTATTATTCTCCCCTCCACTACACACAAAAAGAAAATGTTACAACCTAAAAATTTAAATAACCAATAAAATGTCCAACTGAACAGATGCAACCTCACAATTCACTTGTAAATCATCCAAACTTTTCTTTCCTTAGAAATATCTTAATTGAGTACTTCTTCGCCTGGATCAAAGGAAAATATCTGTTCTCATTTTAGACAGAAGGTTGCCAGGTCCTTGGGATTCCAATCCTGCAGCAAACCTTCCCTATTGTACTAAGAGAAGTGAGGTTAGTATAACATCAACACCAGCATGAGTGGTTGCAGAGAGTGGACAATTTTTGACCTGGGCTAATATGTATGCACATGGGCTCTTCACATAAAAAAAAAAAAGACCTTGTGATGTCAGGTAAATAAAATTTAATTCTTAGTTACAATACACTGTTTCTATTACTAATTATATATGGATTTATTTATTCATATAACCACACACATCTCAAAATATTCCAATTAAGAATTTAATAAAACTATCTGAATTCAGTTCAAACATTTCAAAACAATTCTTCCCTCCACCCCACATATAAGCTTCAGTATACTTGGACCAAAATCATTGTTTCTGATATGTAAAGAATTATAATCTTTTATGAATAAAATATCACGTAATGATATCTAGACAGTTCATTTCTCGTGTTGATCTTCACAAAGCAACAAAATTTTTCACATTTTTTTTCTTTATCTCTTCCTCACTAACAATGTTTTTGTCCTTTATAAATTATCCTGCCTTTATAATAGGTGATTTAGCATAACATTTCCAAGAAATATACTTGGGAAATTATCCTACTTTGGTAAGTGTTGTCGCTTATACATTTTCAGCTTCTGTGAACAATTTACACTGTATAAGGTTACAAAATTTCAAATAATTCTGCAACAGATGTAATTCCTGGAAGTATTCATGTGAGGATTTAAAAAACAATACAGTTTCTATGATAGGACACACTAGCTATAATGTGAAAATTGACTCTTAACAGCTGGACATAAATTATATTTTTTTTTTATTATTACTAAAACAGGAAACTGAAATAAAAATTTAAATTTAGCTTCAAGCTTATATAGAATTTTTTAAAATTATTATTGTCTGATTAATTAGCAACAAGTAAATTTTGCTCCGGTAATGTTTATCAGTGCCTGTATTTAAAAATAACAATTCATATTCTTGAAAGATTAATATCTCAAAGACAAATGAATAATGTAAGCAGAGTTGAGTTACACCACTACATTATGCAAAGGACTAATGTTTTAAGGGAGAGAAGAAAAAAATTAGTATGATTTGGTACAAGAATCAGAATCCCCATTAGACTATTGGTCTGACTTGTGAAGATAAAAAAAATTTAAGAAATATATAATATAAACTAAGACAAATGGGAAATGATAATATCAGCAGTTTCTTTATAAGAAAACATTCAACATTCATTGACTGAACATCAAGTGCCGCTGTTGGTTGAAATTTATAAAATATCTTAAAATAATTTTCCAGGAAAATAGGTTCCTCAAATCCAGTAGCTGTTATTGCACTTTCTAGCATTGATGGGGGCTTCCTTTCTAATCTTTTGTTTGAAATGGTGTGTAATGTCAGTATTTTGATTATGTTATTTTCTCTTTGAGTTACAAGTATAAGCCATTTTAGTTGTTGCTGTGGTTCAAAGACCTCCAGAGTAACAAGTTTTCTGCTATTTGGTAATTTTTTTTATCGACAGTTCACAAAGTTCAAAGAAAAATGGTCCTCACTAAGACGTACAGTTTTAATTTACTCAAAGCCATTTTTAACCATTAATCTGAGAAAGTGGTTGTATACAGCTGACAGTGTAGATATTTCTGAATGAGTTTGGTGCCATATGTGACATCCAAAGTTCAATCTGATGAGTATTAAGAAGAAGAAAAAAAAACAGTTGAGAAATAAGATAGTTGACAATAGATGATCTAGTTTAGCTCTCATCTAAATTGTACAATGAATTAATCCAGAATCTTTAATTTTTCATAAGATAAATTGTTAATATAATAAAAACTAGCACCTACTTTTTTTTTTAAAATTTCCAAGCAGCTACCTTCTTACAGTAATACTTTGAAAAAATGTTATACATTTCTTAATTTACATCTGTGAAAAACAGATTTGTTTTCAACTAATGTTATCCTGAAATAATTTTGCATTCTTATTAAAATTTACTTTTGTTTTGTTGGCCTTCAATTTACTTCTAAAAACCTCAAAAGACAATATTCCTGACTAATTTCAAAAGTAATTTTTAATGTTGGACAAAACTTCAAAAACACTTTTTCAATCAGCGTTCATAACAAAAATTTGTAAATATATTGACTTAAAGCAAGTTGGATACAAATCTGAAAACAGTACCAAAATAAAAAGTAGCTTATATGACTTGTCATGTGCATACTAATAATACAAGTTACTACTGATGAATTTTTTTTTTAGCAGTTCTATTTTTAGTTTCGCTCATTTTAATTTAATATGAAATTTCTATCCAGAATAACATTTCTTAAACCTTTTCATGGTTTAGTTCTATTCCAGTAAAAATGTAAAATCTCTCATCTTCATGCAGAAAGCTTTCAATAAAAGGAGAGAAAACAAAAGTAAACATTCAAAGAGGGGGAAAAAAAAAAAAAAAACTGACCTGCTTGAGTTTGTGTTGACCACATTGAATCCTTGCCAATGCAGGGGCCTGGTTTGGACATGTCTGTGTAAACACTTTCATTTGTACCAACACATTCAGTCATATCTGTGTAAGCTTTCTCCCCACCTGTCCTCCCAGTACGGGAGGAGCTTGCTTCCGAAGTTGGACCCTCCATAGGTACATAAATCTCATCTGGATTATCTGGACTGAGAGAGCCTGAATTTGGACCTACAACAGGTGCATTTACATATCCATGTGAAGGCTGATCATCCCTCGACCCACAGACAGGTGGAGGGGGTAGGCACAAACCTAAATTAATACTTTCCCGTTCCATGGTAGAAGACTTCCAATTATGACTGATTGACCTCTGTGGGTATCCGCGCAGACTTGAAGTTGAAGATGGGGAGGAAGAAGTATTGCTGTAGCATTTACTGTTGAATGGTAAATTCTGGTAAGCCTCAGAGCTTGATTGATGTCGTTGGGGTCGTACAGGTGTTTTCATGTCAGCAGATTGTGTCCTTACCCTTGGAGTATCATAACACAAAGAGTCCATTTTCCGAGGTGGGACATCATAGAAAACATCTTTCATTTCTGAAGATGATCTCTCTGAAGAAAAGCGGTCCCTACTAAAACCATTTCGAGCAGGCGGTGGGACATCATACATAGTCACATCTCCGTTATTCCAGGTTAAATTCCTACTAGGAAGCATTTTATACATTCCATCATCTTCACTGTTGTTCATATCGGGTGATTTTGGATGGTCATAGTGATCATCATTAACAACCTCTCCTGACAGGCTGGGTTTTGCTGGAGGTGGTGGAGGTGCAGGCTCCTCAGGTACACTGTCAACACTTTGCCGGCGATTATCTCCTGAACGGCACTGTGATATAAAAAGGTAGGGAGAATCTGGTTGGTTGACAGGTGTTTTCTGAGAACTTTGATATTTATTTGGCTGCATGGTCACAGCACTGTTCCCTTGCGGGTAGCGAACGGAATCAGACCGCATTGGCGGTCTTGGAGGTTGAGGGAGATCTGGTGCTGTAAAGAAAGAGGAGAAAAATAAGTAAAATAATTGTTGATTATTTATAGTTAAATAACAATAAAATTGTGCTATAAGTATAAATATACTGTATGGTACTTATCATTAAGCTACTGAACTGATAATGTAGCAAGGTTTAACTTCTTATAAAGTAATTCACTGTAGTACCTACAGTGAATTGCTATTATAGTCTTGTGCCAGATTCACTTAGTAACTATCTAATCACCTTGCCATGGGGGGGTCGTAAGTTAGTCTTAGAAAGTACTCTATATTTGTGACAATGTACCAGACAAAGCCAAGTTTAATAAGACCTATAGTAATTATGCTAATTGATAAACCTTCCAAGAATCTATCACCCCTGTTTAGTCAGCTATAAAAATACACACCAATTTGATTTTAATATTTCAAATTGAAATTCTTTTTAATAGAACCAATTCAAATTTCAAAATGCAACTTTATAAACTTAAAACACATTTAAATTTTTTTTTGCATGTTTTTAGCAAGATCCTAAAAAACATCTACACTTTATGTGACCTTGGCTGAAAAACCTTGACCACTGTATTCAAAGAACTCAACCTTAGCCTGCATTTGGTTGAATTATATTTCAGTTGAACTATTAGTAGTTTATATTGTGTGTTTAAAATTTGCTATAGTTCCAGAGGAAGAGTATTCAATGTTGAAGATTAAGCATTTATAGATATAGTGAATGCTGACAGAGGGATCAATAACATATAGTGACTGTCAGTTTCATGCTTCAATGCATTGAAGATCACACTGAGGAATGAAATTAATAGTCATTGTGTGTGTTTGTCATATATATCATTTCACCCCAAACAATACCACTAAGATGCAATGTGTGTGTGTGTGTGTATGTGTACATAAGCATTTGCTAGTCTCACAACACCTTCATACCCTAAATTCTTGAACATTATTACTAAGAGAAAACAATGAAAAGACTAATTTTCAAAAGCTTCATGTGAGAAAATATTCTAGTTTGTCTGTTCTGCTCAGTTACTTCAAAATACATTTTGCAGTGCCTTAGATGGGTAAGAAAGTTATACACATGGTCTAGTATGAGCTGCAACAAGTGCATGTTGTCATTAAATTGAGTTTTGTCTTTATTGTTAGTGAATGACATTGCTAAATTTCTTTATTCCAATAGAATTATGAATGAATGTTGGGTGGAGTATAGATAATTATGCTGTTGTTACATAGGTCAATAAGTTTGAACAAGCATTGGTACATAGATTTTCATTTCTCTATAACAATCATGTAGCACCAAACAGGTTTTGATCTTGCAAACAATACACACTGGTCTTTCATGGTGTTTTATGAAACTGCAAACAAATCAATGGAATGTTTTATTTTGTGTAAATTCCTTGAGAAAACGCAAACAGAAAATAAATGGCTCAATTTTCTTGGATAAATTTGAATAATAAATTATGACACTGAAAAGTAAGGGAAAAACGGTTTTTCAGTAATATCAGAAAAATGTAGACATTGCAAAATAAATGTAAAACATTATAGCAAAATAAACTATAAGATGACAATATTCATAAAACAATGATATAGAAGTGGTTACTTGATGTTTTACTGTTTGTTTTTTTTTCTTTTCTAAAACTCATTTCAACATATTCCAGTTTTGTACTATTTAACCTAAGTAAACAGTTAAAGCACTTCAAAAATTAAATTTATCAAATTTTTGAATCAGCTTAAATTAAAGAAAGATATTCAAATATGCATTATACACAGGTAGGATTTCCAGGTTCGGTTTACCATCTTTTCAGTATTTTCAAAAGGAATATTACAGTAGAAATTATCACCTTCAACCTTCTATTTTGATGTAAATAGAGAGTTTAATGCTATATACATCTTACAAGTCAGCAGATTGTTATGCATTTTACCTGATCCCAAATGCTTTTATCCTACATTGATTTAAAGATTTAAAGGGACACAGAAACTTAATGGCTTCAGCATAACCATGAAAAGATTTTCTTTTTAATTTGCTTTGTAAACAATGTCATATGTTTATTGCATTGAGCTCAAGAACTTAGAACTAGACATAGGACAAAAATTTGCATTTTTACAAGAGAGCATGTCAACAAATGAATGCACAGATCATTTCACATGAAATGAATGCATAAAAACTAATTACAAAATCTTTCAAAATATGTACACAACCTGAAAGTGATTTTTCAATTTTTATACAAATGAGTTTTTAATAGTGATACAATTATTTTGCTAATTTATTTTAAAGTAACATATCCATACAAAATCTATCAGTTTTTTTTTCTTTTACATTCTATAAAAATACAAATGCAATATTTTTCATTAATTACCAATTAAAGTAATAACCAACAAGAAAAAATCTTGCATTTAATTTATAAACAATTAGGAACCACAAGACTAATTTTGAGAAATAATTATTAAGTTAAGTTGGCATAAAGCCATAAGAAATTCAAGAATCACTCTCACTACACTAATGAGATAAGCTTGCTATCATTATGCTAAATCTCATAAGATTAATTGCAACCCATTTTGTTAGAAGTTATGTTGATTTTGATGACTAAGTTTTGATGGCACAACTAAAAAAGGTGACGGGAGAAGGGAAAATAACACCTGGAAATTTTGGTCCTTAAATTCAAATAAAAGTTATTTACAAAAACAAACTAAGATGTTCAGATATTTTTTAATATCTCATTTTTTAATATCTCATTGAAGCAATTTGAAATAGAACAACAACTTGTGATAATTTAACAAAACAATCAAGAAAAAAAAATCTTACGGTTTTCTTCTTGTTTCATGCCACAGGCATGACACAAATTCTGTACCCATGTGGTCATATCTTCTTCTGTATCAGTGGCCAAGAAGTAGACCCTTTCTCTGCCCTTATGGATGGTCTTGATTGACAATACAAATTTATATTCCCCTACATCCAAGGATTCAATAATCTGTTCACACTGATCGAGGTCTATGTAACCTTTGCGCTTCCGGCATTGGTCATCACCATAGTAGTTCAGAACAAACTGTCCAGGAAGGCTTCGGGCTGGCTTAAACAAGACAAAAAATCTTCGTTTCCATTTCTGCAAAGCAAAAAGTAAAAATCAGAATTTCTGAAATTGCCAGATTTGAAAAAAAAATTTTTTTAATTTAATTTTGCATTTCTCTGGAAGAAAAGTTTGATTTTTTTAGAAACAACAGCAAAATAAACAAAGATCATCAGCAACTAAACTCATGCAGATCATATGACAAAGTAACTCAATGGCTTTGTCATATGTGTGTGTGATTAAATATAGTTTTATGGTATGCTATATTTATAGGTTAAAGTGCGCAATATTAGGGATAAAGTGTCTGTAAATATAAATATAAAATAAGGGATTAAAGCCAACACCCAGCATCAACAAGGTTTCATGCTTATACACAATTGTCAGCTCTGCATACAAGCATATTACTGCCATTTGGTGTTGACTTTAATGTACATGCAAAGTGTGTGTGCGTGTGTGTGTGTATATATATATATATATATATATATACACACACACACACACCAGCAGTATAGCTCGGCGTTGCTTGGGTGTAATGAAAGCTTTAAAACTAATCCATGGTCCTGGAGCACAGATTCTTTGGACGTTGGCACAAAAGACTAAAAAGCAATAGTTGTTTCTAGTTAAAGCGAAACCGTAGACTGAAAAAAAAAAAATGAATGGATGTAAATCAAATTTTGATTTCCTGGTATCGATATCAAATAAGTTTTTTTTTCATCGTAACCTGAATTTTGAAGGCTAAATAAGTCCTCTGAGTAAATGGTATCATGGCTAACTACAATTATACCTATTTAGAGCCAAATCCAAAGCAAAAACTAAAATAAAAAGGCTGAGGAAAAAAAAAAAAAAGACATACAGGCAGATAAACAGACACACATACAAACATCTTGCCTTTTTATATATATTTTATCGATTTTCTGCACTATTGTAAGAACTGCAACCTTGAAACTTCTGGATATCATGGAACACGCTCTCTGTAAGTCGTTCTGGTTAAATATTTTATTTGTAGAGAAACTATTCAAAACTAAAATAAAATTCACTCAGTCATATCAAGGGAGACATTGATTCTTCAAGGAACGAACTTCAAAATACAGTGTCATTAATCACAAAATTATTCCATTACTCTTGCCGCTGTTCTGTTTCCCTAGTGCTTAAGGTTAAATGTTTATGTGATAATAATGGCTGGATGTTGGTCACATGAAACAATTGCAGCCAATAGGTTCTACCAGATTCAAATATTTATCTACATATGTGGAAATAAATTTGACTTATCAGTAAAAGAAAATTTAAATTGTAACAACTGAGAACTGGCACAACCATAGAAAATAAAATTTGTGTAGGTACCAAATGAATAGATGAATTTCTTTGCATTCTATCAGAAAAAACAATGTAAACATTCTATAATATGCTTTTTTCTAATAATCATTCATTCTACTTGTTCTTACTTCACTACACAGTTCCAATCTTGTTCACTGATATTTAAATTTCATATTAAATGTGAACAGACATGATGTTATGGTGCATGTTCAATTTGGTTGAAAACCCAGGTTTACCAATTTTACCTGTTGCTTGTAAACATTTTTCAAAGGAGCTGCAGTTGGCTGATAGTGAACAGGAATTAGATTTTTTTTAATCATCCAGCAACAACTAGAATTTAAAGGTGAAACTGTAAGTGTTCTTTCCATATTCTTTACAATGTCTTGAAAGTTATTTTTTCCCCCCCATCCACTTTTTATAAATGTTAAAACTGACTTCTCAACTATTGCACTTTAGCTTAAAGCTTTTCATTTACTTGTGTGTGTAGCTAATAAAGCTGCCAACTTTTAATTACATTTATCAAAACAAGAAATTTGGAACCATAATCTGAATGATCAGTGTTTTTTCTTTTAATGTTATGTTCAAACTTCTTACTACAGACAACCTCAAATAGACGTCATCTTAAACTGACTGAAATGTTAATCTTCAAACTGTTCACTGACCATATTCAGGTACTTATAGTTTCATCTTGTAAAAATGAACTTCAAAATAAGCTTATACTAGCTAAGGTCACACTTGGGAATCCTATATTTTCTTATAATTCTTGTTTTACCTACTGAAACATTATCTAGTATTCCATTAGATGTGTATTGCATATGGTATTCCTTCAGATGTGCTCCTCGACTCATTCCCAATTCACAGACATGTAAGCAAGATTGAGTGGCAGAGAATCTAACCAAGCTCTTGACCTCTTCTTGATCACATTGAGAAAAGTCCAACGCAAGCACAGAATGACAAAGACAAAACTTAAAAAATACTGAATAAATCAACTGAGTGACCCATCCACCATGGATCACAATGACTGGAAACTGAAATCAATTATTATTTCAACAAATTCAATGGATGCTATTTGAATTCAAGTATATCAAAGTAAAGTTTTCCTTTCTTCATCTGTACTGTTAGTATGAGCTCTGTGTGTGTGTATGTATATATATATATATATATATATATATAACAATATATATATATGGAATACAAAAATGTTTTCACCTGACTGCATTAAACCAGAAGAGCATTTTATAATAATTCATGAAGATCTGCCATTAAGATACGTGAATTCTTTTATAAAATTCTTTTTGTTAAATCACTGAAGATCAATGACAAAATATAAAATTGATTTCATCAATAAGCATGAGATATTCTTTTCACAAAGAATCATAACACATTACTCAATAAGTCCTGAGCCTGACAAATAGATGGCGCCACTAATAAAAAAAAAAAAATCCATGATTTTTATAAAGTACTAACCTTCAAATGGCATGTGACAAAACTTCAGCCTAATTGGAATATTAGTTTACCAATTACATTTATTTAAGTGAAGCTACTGTTGCAAATTTTCAAAACAATAGAAAAATCTGAATTTCGTGAGTCGATAAAACATTGTTTTCTAATGGGAAAAAATACTGTTCAAGCAAAGCAATGGTTTGATAAGTTATTTGGACTGCTCCATCAGAAACAATGGTTAAGAGGTGGTATGCTGACTTTAGACATCATCATACAGAGACAAACAACACAACTGTTGTTCCAGAAAACACCAAAAAAATCCACAAATTTGTTTTGGCCGATCATAAATTGAAGTTGCATGAGATAGCAGAGGAGATGAGCATATCAAAAGGTTGTGTATTCGCCATTTTGCATGAACATTTGTCAATGAGAAAACTGGGTTCAAAGTAGGTGCTGTATTTGCTCACAGTCTATCAAAAACAACAATGTGTCAATGATTCAGAGCACTGTTTGTAACGGTTTCAATGCAACAAGAAGTTTTTGCATAAATATGTGACAATGGATAAAACATGGATCCACCACTTCACTCCAGAGTCAAATCAGCAGTTAGCCAAGTAGACAGCAGCAGGTGAAAGCCGTCCAAAATAACCAAAAATGCAAACGTCAGCAGGCAAGGTTTTGGTCTCTGTATTTTGGAATATGCAATGTATTTTGTTCAATTACCTTGAGAAAGGAAGAACCATCCATAGCAAACATTATATAGCATTATTACTGCGTTTGAAGGAAGAAACTACCAAACAACTGGCACAAATGAAGAAGAAAAAGGGATCTTCCACTAAGACAACGGACCATGTCACAAGTCAATCGCAATGATGGCAAAACTACATGAATTGCATTTTGAATTGCTTCAGCATCCACCCTATTCTGCAGATCTGGTCTGCAGCAACTACAGGCTGTTTGCAGACCTCAAAAGTAGCCTCCAGGGAAATAAATTTGGCTTCAATGAAGAAGGGATAGTAGAAACTGAGGGGTATTTTAAGGCCAAAGACAAATTATTTTACAAAAAAGGCATCAAATTGTTAGAGGAGCATTGAAATCAGTGTATCACCCTAGAAGGAGACTATATTGATGAATAAAGTTGAATTTTGCCTAAAAGTTGTTGTTTTATTAGTTAGGCCCAGGATTTATTGGGTGATGTGTTAAAAGGCCAGAAAGTAAATTGGCTGAAATGTAATGATAAAAACAACAAAGGGAAGCACATAAGTTGGAAATAATCATTACGTGGTACCAATTATCTCAAATTCAAACAAATAATCAGTATTGTATTTTACAAAGGGTTGGTGAAAAGTTCTTGGCCTGACCATGAAAGGATTTTTTTAAAAATATTCTCATATTTGATAATTTTGTCAAACTTTTGGAAATTGGTTGAGCATAGGAATTTTTCAACACCTACTTTGTACAAAATTCACTGTAAAAAAAGGAAAATATATATATATATATAATGGCCATAAAAGAGGCACTTTTTTTTTCTAATTGAAGTAAATAAAAGAAAACCAAAAGTCTATAAAAATTCATCTACCTTATCAATCAACAGTACAATGTCAACAATAAGCTGATGTTACCTATGCTAAATTGATTATATATATCACACTTTTTCGTCCTTCCTCCCGAATGCGAACAATATCAGTTAACTATTTTTCTCAACTACAGTTAATGTAATAATTATATATTAATCTAGCCAGACTTTACCTTGGTTGTTATAGTTCAATTCTGCTTCTGATCTTTTCCAAGTGTTTGTTTTTTATTGTAACCTACGAATTTCAAACTGAACACAATTCACAGAGATGGAAAGATAACAACTAAAACATTGTGACTATAACAACCAAAATGACAGCACTTGTTCAAACTGATTAATTTTTCATTTTAAGACAAAATTATAATTAATATCATATAAAGCTAACAAAACAAAATCTTAAATGTCACTGTTAAAAGAAAAGACACAAGATCAAAATTATTAAAATTAATGGTCATACATAATAGTCAATTGAGGTTACTTAAAAGATCTATATTGGCAATGAACATATTTAACAATCAATGAAGTACAAATTCACTGTTAAAGTCTTCATAAGACAAAGATCACTAGACTACAGTCAATAGTTTCATAATGACCACTCAGCTTCAACATCTAGAATTTGTGCAATTAAAAAACCTTCTGCAATGGAACTGAAGAGAAAAGAATCTGTCAATTCTTGTATATTTTTACATTTTTTTAAGATTTAAATCACAAATTTAATAAAGAAATTTCAGCAGTCATACTTGTGAACAGTGAGACATGAAAATTTTTAAATGTATAAACAGAATTCAGTGGTAGTAGGATACTTTGCTCTGCAAATCATTTCCTCTTTAATGTTTGAAATTTAAATGTAATTTAAGCATAATTGAAAAAAAATTGTGGGTCCTTTAGATGGAATGGGATACTTTTAAAAGTAAATGATTATGGGTGGGCATATTGAGTGAGGCAGGAGAAAACAACTACCATAATAATGAACATATATTTTAATTAAGAAATAAAAAGAAAGAATTCTTGACACAACCTTACATGTCAAGGGTAATGAAATGATCTAATCTCATTACTTTTAACAGTGCAAAAAATATGTGGTAGAACAGTTTCAAAGCAAGCAGCAGTTCAAAAAAACTGAATGAAAAAAAAAACCTAGTAAGAATAGACCTAGATTTTCAGAGCTTGATTTTAATCCACAAATATACAACTTGTAAAAAGAGATTTTCTTTTCTTTGGTAATTTAAAATGCTTAAAACATACTGGATTGTCATCAGCCAAAATACAAACAAAAAAACTGATAATATTTAAAAAAAAAAAAAGTTATTATTATTATTATTATTAATATTCCATGAGTCAATTTCCCCCTAATTTTTTCCATGTATATAGATAAATAAATCACAACCTCATGATGACAACAAAATGTTTTTACAAATAATTTTTCAACAAATTCCTTTTTGGCAGTGATGAATATTAATCATAGATTGAACATTATACAATAAAAATTTCAGGCCTAAATTCAGATAACTTTCAAGCTATACCCACACCCTCTATAATTATATATATATATATATATATATATATATATGCAAGCAGAGGTGCTGAAAAGTTCTTGCTCTAACAACTTTTTTTTATCAAATTAAGCTAATAAAAACTTGGTTGGTTGGGATGAGAACTTTTCAACATCCCCATTTTCATATATATGATGATATACGTGGAATAGGATGTTTAATTTTTTTTTATTATTTCCTTATTGATGTTTTGCTTAAAACATTCAACTGATTTTCATATATTCTATCTGATATACCGTGTTTAGATATCAATCGTGTGTGTGTGTGTATATACAAATATATCAAAAAAGTTTAAAATACTCAGGCTGTTGTGAAAAAAAAAACACACACACACACACACAAAAATTACTTAACTCATTATGCAAAGAATATACTGAGCAAGTTTTACAAGCAGCTATTGAGGCTATAAATAAAATTAACATTTGTAAGCTGTGCATACTTTCAATTTGCAAAGTGTATGTAAAATTAATATGGCAATTAATAGCTAAAATAAACAGTAAAAAAAAAAATTAAAAAAAAAGAACAAATAATAGAGCTGTATAATACCCTCTAACCAAGTAATATTGGCATTAATTTTTAATAAATGAAAATCTTTCTTACTGAGTTTTAAGGAACATAGAATCCCAAAAGTTGATCAAGCAAACTAAGTTAACAATTACAAAATATGTTAGTTAAATTAACTTTCTGAGTCTTAACGCTAATATTATTATCAATTTCATTCCTTTAATAACCGTATGAATGATCTTCACTCATTAAGAGTGGACTATTACAAACTCTTCAGATGCTAAAATCTATGGAAATTTTAGCATCTCATTGCTTATTGAATATACATTTATTTGTTGTGTAACTACGTATGTAATTATCAGAATTAATCAGATAACACCTTTAATATAACAGCTTCTATAAACAGTTAAGCATGAGAAAATATGCTCTTTTTGCATAATAAATCTTACCCATGATATCACAGGTTGTATAAGCAGCCAGTAAATAAAATAAGTATGTAAAATACAAACAGAATTGAGTTGAAAAAAATAAAAAACAACAAAAAAATGTCAAGATTATTCTGCTCACACCCTGAATGACCAGTGACCTTAGTATTACATATCAAAGAAAGAATGAAAATCTGGTCTGCCAGCCACACACACACACACAAGGGAACTTTGTTTTGTCATTAAATTCTTTGACTACTGCAGGGAAATGTCATGGGAGCAGCTAGATTTATTTTTCTCATCAGCAAAAAAAAAAAAAAAAAAAAAACTGGACAAGAACCTGCTGAATACTCGTCTTGCTCTAGTCAGAACTTCAGTGTGAGGAGAATCAATGCAGCACCTAAATAATTGTTATACAGTTTCACTTATCTGATATAATCATTTGTAGAAGTAAAATAGTAACTCAGTAGATTACATGTGCAAATATTACAACTTAATTATTATCCATATCATCAAATAGATTTAATCTGAGCATGGATTTCTTTAATCAGATGAATGTTTAATGCCAAGCACTAGGAGTAATAAAAAATTAAGAAAATAACCCATTGAACTTTAGATTATTTAACATTCTTTAACCTTTTAAGATATGTTTTACACATACATTAAATTGGATCACCCTTCAAAGTGATTTAAGCTAATAACCATTTTAGTTTTATTTTCTCCTTTACCAATAAGAATGTACATCATGTGACATTGTGGTAATTTTTCTTTTTTTGACCTAATGTGCAAACATTGCAGCCCATGCAATTACATACTTATTGCCTGTGTAGTTATGTCTATCCAATAATTTGAAAATGAATTACTAATATAAATATTTTAGTTTATAAATCTTTTAGCTTTAGAGGGGAAAAAAATAGAATAAAACAAACAGGGAAATTAAATAAAGAGTGCCTTTCCCTATTTATTTTTTTAGGGTTATTTCCTTTAATATTAAAAAGGAAAATAAAAGCTAAACCAGATTCAAGGAAACAGATGGCAATGTATTAACTTCATTATATATAATAAATGAACAATTTAGTTATACAAATGTCACTGAATAAACTAACCAACCATTAGATTTGTAAAGATTTCTTACACTTCAATCTCAATGCAATCAATTCTCAAATGACTAGCCATACTAATATTAGTAAATATGAAGTCAAAAATTCATGAAATTCCTCAGTTCTTCTAATAAGAGAAAATAAATGCCATGGGAGAAACCAGATTTCTCTACCCTATCCTCAATTCAAAGCATTTATCCTAAATGTGACTCAACCAACAACAAAATTTGCAGTTTACTTTGGAAAGAAAGGAACACAAATGTAATTTAACTTTTATGTATAAAATTGATCTAATAATATCTCAGAACATTTGAGTAAAACATTAAATACTTAAACAAATTTCTAAATAAATTCAAGTTTTTTTTTAACTATATAGATTTTGTGTTTAATTCCATAGGAGCGTTTTGTTCAGAATAAGTTCTTCAAATTATAGCTAAAAAACATTACACTGCATTTGGGAAAGTAAAACATCTTTAAGATAGGGTTTTTAGTCAATAAGAGATCATGGTGCACTGGATTCTGCTTAAGCAAACTCTATTTTGGACCCAAAATGCAGTTATTCCTTTTAAACAGTATTGCATAAACAACAACTTGATTTTAAAAATGTGTTTTTACAGTTAGTTTGTCTAGTTCTTGCAACTGAGACCTCATTCAAGTAGAATCCACTGATTTTAAATACTCAGAAAACATTTTGAGCCTTCACAAGCCTAACTTAGCCAAAAATTTCCAAAACCTTTACAGAAGCACATCACTAGATCCATAGTAAAAAGTAATTTTTCTTTTTTGCCAATAATTTGCTTCCTTGTCAATGCACTTCATTCAGTGCTAAATTTTCTTCATAAATCAAACACAGTATTTAATATCTTGTAGCTTTAAATTATTTGATGCACTTAAATGATAATTATTCTTTCAATTATGGAAACAAAATAATTCATCACTTCTATTGCTATTTTGATGTCCTTATATCAAACTTGAAACTATTTACATTATTTGAAATTTTTGGAAGTTATAGCTTGTTGAATCAAAGAGTTCAGAGTGTGTAACCATTTTAGAAATAAGAGCCTATATAATGGGTATAAGTTTTCTTTCTAGAACCACCACTGATGACTATGTTAGTAGTTGACACAAATCTTTTCATCATGTTGATATTTGAGTTGAGTAGTTCAAGTATAAAGAGGATTGTAGATTGCATGTTGAGTACCAAGAACTAAATGAGGAAGGTAAAAGGTACAATTTTTCTTAGTCTCTGGAGTTTTTAAAAGAGAAAAACACTTAATCCAAGAAATTAAAAACTGCGTCGATCCTTTGGAAATTTGATATTCATATCACTTGAAAATGTTAGTCTTCATAAATTTACAAATACAGTATTTCAATCTTCTGTTTAGCTACATCACAATAACACAGCCAATTGTAAACCTACCACATCTGCATAAATACAACTAAAAGTCTCTTCACCTAAAAAAAAAAAAAAATAAATAAAAATAAAATAAAAATACAAAAAACAAAATCTGTTTTTAAAATTTAAGAAATTCAAAATCTTGTCTTATCAATCACCTGCCAAAATAAACAATTTTGAAAGGAAAAAATCCCCTTAAAATGAAATATAAAAAATATGAAATTCATGTCAAGTATTGAAAACCTGTCAGAGTTGACAATTAAGAAAATAAAACTGAAAAAAATTGTATTAACATATTTGGTCCTGTCAGTATGTAGGGAAAACTTAGTGAGAAAAAATAGTGACAGAGATTATTCACTTGTATTGCTAAATGTAATCCTGACTTTTTTTAATATGAAAAACATGCTCCAAAATATAGCTAATCTATGCATTTACTTATATATTGTAAAAAAAAAAAAAAAAAAAAGCAGTATTTCTTAATCATATATATGATTAATATATATATATATATATATATATATATATATATATAGATAAGTCCTGAGTATGACGATGAACTATATCTGGCAAATCATTTTATCTGGATATTAGAGGTTTTGATGAATGTGGAACCATCTCTTAATTGCTGCTGTTCCCAGGTCAACAATGACATAGGGTGGCAAGTCTTGTTAGGGTCCAAACTATGGCCAAATAGTGACCCCCATCCCCTCAAAAAACAAAAAAACAACAAACAGTGAAAGTATAAAGATACATTTTTATATAAAAAATTACCAACAATACACATTTAAAGCAAAATGACCAGTACTATATTTAGTAGAATTACCAACAATACACTTTATCTTGAGCAAATTGATTGCACAGTGGGGTTTAGGAGAGATACCAAGAGAAAAATATTAAGAGCAACATGGGACAGGGGCAAACAAAAATCCATGATTGCCTATGTCCTGAAGGGACACTGTACATGAAAAAAAAAAAAAAAAAAAAAAAAAGCATCTGTAATTGAAGGCAAACAAAGCATATTCAAGGTATATTTAGCTGAACCTATGAAATTGTGTTCAAAATATCTAGATTTTGGCATTAAATAACCTATAGAGGCTGATATATCTAAATTAATCAGCCAACCAACATGAAAGAACTCCATATAATATCCTCCACTTAAAAATTAAATTGAAAAAATATTCTAAAATATAGCTTCAACATAACTACGATATAAAACATATCACTATCTCTAGTAACTGTTTACACAAACATGTATATGCACAAAAGCTGAGTAAAATCTACCATGTAATCAATTGTGAAAGCAGAATAACATACTCCTATTATTTCAAGGCTCTCAAGAAAAATAAATTTCGCCATTAAGAGTGTGTGGGAGAGAGTAAAAGAATATGAATGTGGTATATTTGGGCAGCAAGTATTCATCCAAACAGAACTAAATAGAACCAACTAGGTCTGTGTTTAATTTGTTTGTTATACTTTCCCAACTTTCACCAAAGATGTTAAGTATTATGTTCAAGGCTGTTGATAAAATGTCCAATTTTTTTTTTCTAGAACTTTTAACTTTCCAGTCATTATCATGAACTTATGTGGAGTGTGTGGTAGTCTTCTCTTTTGTCTGCATCTTGATATTCATTCAGACATTGGACATCTGAAGTAATCAAACATGATGTCATATGTTACTGCTATTGAGAATGAGGCAGTACAAAAATGTGATTTATTTTATTAATTTGTTTCTTTTTAATACTCATATCTCATATGTGTGCAAATCAATTATATCATATGCACTTCAAGATACCATGTCTCGTGGTGACTGATATTTTACCTAATGTGAGCTGCTTATTTTGAATAGCTTCTAGAGTTTTGAGTTTTTCCTTGATTTTAGGGTGCTATAGAGTATTTTGGTGTCGTCAACTAATATTTGTCTGATATTAAGTTATATTTTGGTCATTCATGATATGTTAGTACAATCCATGTACACATTGACCAAGTTTGAAAAAGACTGGAAAGTCAAAAGTACTTGAACAAAAATAAAAATAAAAAATATGAACTTCAAATAGTTTGTCCACAATTTTGAACATAATATACATCTTATCCAGAAGTCAGAAAAGTATAATACAAAAAAATTCTTGTCAATACTATTTAATCAAACTTGTGTGTGCATATATGAGAGAAACAGACAGTGGGTGCAATGGGTAAATTGTCACTATATTTTTTTTTTTTTTTTTAATTAGATACATGTGCATTGTTTGTTTTTGACTGCACAGTATAGTAGTGACAGTTGGGAACCATTTGTAAAAAAAAAAGAGGACCATGATGCAATTAATGCCACCAGAAATTTGGAAATGTCATGCTTTACTGTTTGGCATTCATGCCAGAAAACTCCAATACAAACATTTCAGAGTGTTTGGGTGTCAATCTAAGGAGAGTGCAGAGGATTTGGAAAGAGTCGGAGGAGTCTAATGGTGATTACAAAGATATGGCAGCTTGGAAAACTCACTTTGATTGTTTTGATAAGAAAAGAACTCCTAAATTTGTTGGTGAGCTCCAGGCCATGATTGACAATGGTCCCTCCAGGTCAATCAGGTCCATAGCCAGGAACACAGGAGTGTCTGAGTTTTTTTGTTTTTTTTTTTGTGTTTTTTTTTTCATCAAGTAGGTATACATGAAGACATTCATACAAGATGAGAAAGGGACAATTTTTATCTCAAGCCATCAAGGACAAAGAGTTTCAAACAAACTCAAGTATCTCCTCCAACAAAACATGCTTTGGTTTATCTCAGACGAGAAAGAATTCTGCCAGGATAAGATGGTGAACATAAAGAAGAACTGTTGGCTTGGTGTCCCCGCAAAAGATGTACCAAGAGGGATGAAAACCAAATATCCAGTCAAAATCATGGTGTTTGGAGTGATCACTAGTGATGGCAACATTATGCCTCCATTCATCTTTCCACGGGACCTCAGACTCAACATGGAAGCCATCAAGTGCCTTGAGGAGGTATGGTTGCTCTGGGTCAAGAGGGTAGCTGCTGGAAAACATACCTGGCAACAGGACTCTGCACCATGCCATACAAGCAGGAGAACTCAATTATGGTTGTCAGATAATTTCTGCGATCATTCATCTGGCCACCTAATTCTCCAGACTGCAACCTCTTTGATCATCATGTGTGGAGTGCATTTAGTGAGAGATAAACAAAACTCCTTGTAATACCAAAGATGAAGTGAAGGCAAAGATTATAGCAGCATTCATTAACTTAAACAAGGAAACTGTCCAGAAAAAATCCAGAATATTCTGAAGTCATCTGGAGGCCATGGTTGAGACCAATGGCAATTTTATTGAATAATTTCACTATCTAGTATTTCAAGATATTTTTACCTAGTTTTGGGAAATGTATCTGTAAAAATGACATGTGAATGTTATTTTCATTTTTGCATAATTCTGGCAACAATTTATCCATAGTGTGTGTGTGGGGGGGGGGGGTGATTGAAAAGTAACTCAGCATTTCTAAAATTCACCTTTCTGACAGAGGTCAAAGGGTTACATCTCAGAAACCCTTTGACACATAAATGTAAAATAAGTATCATTCAATTTGTATCATTAAATTCTGTAAGTGTACCATATTAAAAAAAAAATTTTTTTATTGGTAATGACCAGACCCTCATTGATTTGACACAAAATGTCGTGTGTGTGCATATTAGTTATTTTCATAAATTAAAAAATAATACATTTAAAATAATTAACATTAAAGTAATTTTATAGTATTATGTCTTAGAATACTCCCAATAAAGCTCCTAGTGTAGTGAATCTGTGGTACTATGACACCAAAATCTACAGGGAAGTTTGAAGTTAACATTTTGCAAAAAAAAAAAAATTGTATATCATTCTTTTCAATTGTCTACTAAATATATTGTGTGGTATAATGGATATTAACTCGGAATGAGAATTCAGAGAGCCGAGTTCAAATACCAGTTGAATTCATTTTATTCACTTACAAATAATCTATGTCTTTTCCCTCCAGCTATGGTTTGAATAGCAAGACAGATTGGGTTCTATAGTCTTCGTTGATAACCAGTGCAAAAAGTAATAAATATCTTGTGCCTAGTCAGTCATGTCTTGAAAGAGACATGATTGTCCAAGTGTGTATAACATGTCACTTAACTGACTAAATATATGAACAATAACTAAAAAATTAGATCAAACTGTGTGCATCTATCTCTATCCAGGCACACTCAATAACTACAAATGGAACAGATTTAAGCAAAACAAAACAAGATACCTAGAAACTGCAAAGAAGAGGTTCGAAATGAGGGGAGCAAGCATTTAAAACTTTAGTGCTTACAATTTCTGAAAAGAAATTATTCCAAACTTGCAGCATTCTCATGACAAACCCTTTTTGTTCCGACTCATTTGGCTTTATTGAAAAAAAAAAAAAAAAAAAAAAAAAGACAGCAGCAGTTGGAACCCAATAATTAAAAGATCTCTCTGAATAGCATCCAAGCACATTCTCATAGAGTAATATTTCATAAAACCATGTCAAGCATCCGCACAATGATTGGTAGGAAGTGGTAGATGAGTGGAAAGAAGGCAGGATCCAGTCACTCTCACCACACAAAGTTGAATGAGTGAATGAGGGTAAATCAAATGGAAACAATTTGAAAAAGTTATCCTCCAACCCTTTAAATCAAGTTGTTACTATTCTTTGTGACAAGGGCTTTCAGATTGAACAGTCATCCAAAGGGAAGATAGTGGAAGGGGGAGATAAAGAAAAACAAAAACGTCCATTTTCTTTTTTTTTTTTTTTTATTATTATTTGTTTTCCACTAAAAGTTGTTTGTGTTTATATATTGAATCTTCAATACTGAATCAAGTTCTAAGATTTGAAAGAGTGCTGAAAAGTTCTTGGCCTAACTCACTTCCAAAAATCTGACCAAAGAATTTTTAAAAAGGTAAATTTTTTCAAGCCAAATTATCAGCCCCATCCCCCAACCACATGTGTGTTGATATATCAATTTAGAATGAATATTGTATTCCAAATGAAAATGCTGAAACATTAACACAAAAAGCAAAAGTGAAATAAAATAAGATACTAAATGGTACTATTCACATTTAAAACATTGTCCTAATCTTCATTATTGTCACATTATAGCCAGGACATGCCACAGCCTTCTTCAGGTATTTGTTGACCTATCTATCAGACAATAGCCTAGTGGATTAAAGAATTGATTTATGAATGGAGTTAAATCTCTGGACTGGATAATGCAGACTCAGAGGAAACAAGGAAGCAATAAATGGGCAGTATTAAAAAAGTGAGTGTTACAAAAACAATCTACCCCTTTAGATTAAATAAACAGTTTACTTCAAAATTTTCTGAAACTTAACTATATCAACAAACAACTAAAGAGGGCACCACAGCCAAAATCTCCAAAACAAAACCGTTCTCTTAATTGTCAATTTAAGAGACATGGCTTGTGGAACGAACTAGAACACTATCTTGGTGAACAAAAGGGTTCAGTTTGAAATTCCAATTCCCTGAAGAAGATTGGGGCATACAATATTTGAAACATTGTGAATGTGGCCACAAAGATGAGGACAACAGTGTAAATATTTAATATTACTAATAATAACATTGACATTACAACTAAAAAATCTGAGAAAATTGCGAGAATTTAATGTTTATTTCAGGCCAAGCAAAACATCTGCCAAAAAGTGCTCAATAGAACTCATGAGTTTGACATCAAAATGCTCATTAGGGCAAAATGTTTGATGAGTCTATTGAACTTATTAACAGATCTCATTCTAACCCTGATGCAAAACTCCTGAGTTGGTAAATTAGGTGAGTCACTTGAACATTTTGATTACTGAATAATATTACTAATTTGAAAAAGTGTGTGTGTGTGTGTGTGTGTGTGTGTGTATAAATAAGTATACATGCAAATACACACCCATATATAAATATTTATCTGGTGTTAATAGAACAGTAGTCAGTGTAATATAGTCAGTCATTTAAGTGCCATAGGTGATAAACGCTTTGGGTGATCATGTCTCGAAACAGACATGACTGACTGGGCAGAAGATTATCCCACAGTAAGTTGTCATTGCATTCTGTGGTAGACTGGTTGCTAGCCAAGGCTATAGAACCCAATCTGTCCTATTATTTAACCCATAACTGGAGGGAAAAGATGGATTAATACCTTTCCCAAGAGTATTTGTGTGTAAGTGAATGCAATGAATTCAACTGGAATTTGAACTCGGCTCCTCGATTTGTCATTCCAAGTCGATAGCCACTGCACCACAATGCACATCCAGTGCAATTTAATAACAGAGCAATTAAGTATATATTAATAAATATACATATCATCTTACATCGATACCATGACTGAGTTTCATACACCACACAATTATAATAGGTAGCTGATTATTATGTAGTGCATGAAACTCCAAGTCATGCTATAGACATAGCACACGCACATATATATATATATATATATATATATATATATATATATATATATATTCCAGCCTAATAACACAACTGTCACAGTTTTGAAGCTGGAAAAGCTGAATTATCACTAATTCAACAATGCAATTCTGCCCCATTTATTATACACCTAAAGTAGTCTAAAAATAAGTAATTAGGGATAAAACCATTTCATTATATATGTTGCCTTATACAAGAGAGGAGGGTTCTTAAATGGGGGCAGTGGAATATTTCTCAATATGCAATAAACACCAGGTCTTCCTAAAAGCAGATATTTCAAAATACTTTTATGCTTTTTTTTTTTTTTTTGTTGGTGGGAGGAGAATTTCTTGAACAAATAAACATTTGCCCCCACCCAAGGATATTTGGCACCTAAATAATTTTTGATGACATTACAAATAAGATAAAGTTATAAAATTTGTACCTTAAGAATATCCATTTCTTATCCCTATCTCAAGACCCAAAATGTGCTGTGTTCCTTCAGAACATTGGTAATTATGGCTCTCCACAATTTCTTGTCCTTTGTAACTCTTAATGAATTTTATCTTTTTGTTAATCTATTCTGTGAGTAGTGACATAAAAATAAATTATGATATAGTGTCCATAACAAATAAATTGACCCACATACATTCACTTACATATATTTAAAAAATAATGTACATAATGACCCTTAGTAATAAGATAAATTATCAAAATATATTGTGCAACATCCAAGATACTAGGAAAAAAAAAAAAAAAAAAAAGACTATACAGAAGTTTTTTTTTTTGTTTTACCTTTATTTAAAAACAGCTTAGAGAATCGTTAATATGAAAATAAACTGTTCATCTGGAGATCTAAAGAGATTTTTACTTTTGATTAATTTGCACATACCTGGTGGAGGCGGGGAGTGATAGATTCATACTATTCCCAAGGGAATTTGTAAGTGAATATAACTGACCCAACGGGAAGTGGAACTTGGCTCTCCAATTTCCACTTTGGAGTTATTAGCCATCACATCACATGGTATTCCTAAGTGGTCACCCATCTAAGTACTGACCAGTCTTGATTTTGATTAACTTTGGTGATCACATGGGAACCGGTGTTTTAATGTGATGTGGCCATAAGTCTTTTACTTTGAATATCAACTAAATAACAACACAACCAAGTTATAAAGGAAATTAATTCCTATTAATCACTGACATTTTTAACATCTATTAATTCTCCGTCATTTCATGCAATTTGCTGCACATAAAGTCTATTGGGTGGAGTAATTTAATAAAGATTCTGGATATGAGGAAAGCTTTTTGCTGCCCTCACAATATTTCATGTAGAAATTTCACACTTTGTATTCAGTCAAAGTAATACAAGCAATAGAAAAAACACTAAACGAAATACTAAACAATAATAAACATTGCTTAATAGTAGAGTATGAAAGTCTTCATGTGCCATGTCCCTTCAGGATGTAGGTGATTATGTACTTTTACCTGGCTCTTTTGTCACTCAATATTTTTCCTCTTGCTATCTCTTCCAAACTCAACTTCACCATCCATTTGCTCACGCCCATCAAATCCTACCCATCCTGTGAGTATTAAATTCTCCAGGCCCTCCTTCCTCATTGTGTCCTAGGAAACTCAGCTGTCTCTTCCTGATGTTAATTATGAGTTTTCTCCTTGTTTGCATCCTCTGCACCACCTCATCATTACTCATGTGCTCAGTCAATGGTATCCTCAAATTTCTACTGCCTCAAGCCTCTCCTTCATCCTTGATGAGATCATCCAACATTCACTGCCATACAGAAAGACATATCACATAACAATCCAGCAATCTTCTTTGTTTCTAATGAGATTTTTCTGTTTCTCAGTACCAATCACTGTCAGGACATTTCCAAGGTATTTAAATTTCTTTTCTTGATTTAAAGTACAAGTCTCAAGCCTTGCTCCGATTTTTGAGTGATAAATTATGTTGTAGCTGAGTATGACAAACATGAAAAAAATAAAGGATATGAGATTGTATCAAAGCCATCTTCCAAGTACAATATACTTGCCTTCCTTGAAAATCAGCACATGTAAGCTGGTTTGTATGGGTACATAGTTGTAACATCTTGAAAGACAGGAAATTAATTTTTTCCCTTTTGATATTGCAGATGTAACTTAACATTAAACTTAACATTAAACTTGACCTGTTTTTTTTTTTTAGTGTGTTAGTTTAAAGGTATCAAAATTGAAAACATTTTTATTAAAAGATGTTAGATTAAATTTTGCAAAATGATAAAATTTAAACCTTATTCAAAACTTATCTTCATATATGAATTATAAACTGACTCAATGTTGGAATATTGTGTTTCAATAAAAAGCATTTAAAAAGAATTTTATTTTGCTTGTAGTTGAACTGGTGAAATATATTTTAATTATGTCTGTTATAATTTACAAGTATAATATTTGTTATATCAAAAATTTATATAGATTTTCACAATTGACCAGGATTTTTTTTTTTTTAATCATTTCACCCTAAGCAAGGCAGTACCGCTACTGATGCACAGGGGGCTACATAAGAGCAAAAATTTAGACAAGAGGAGAGTGAAGAAAAAAATGGACAAGTGTTGGAGAAAGGGCAAGAGAAGAATGGAAACACATTTGCAAAGACAGAGAGAAAGATATACAGAGTGATATAGAAAGAACTGGAGTCAAGTGGATAAGAGATGGGTATTTAAATACCTGGAGGTTGTAGCCATCAAGAAAGCAAATATATGGAAGGGAGTTCCACAGGTGGGAAGTGCGAGAAAAGAAGCTGATGGAGTAGAATTGACGGCTGCATTTGGTTGATCCAAGTCGGTGGGACCTTATTACCAGTCTGGTTGCACGAGTAAATTCTAGTGGCAGGGGCACCAGTGACTTAAGTTCGTCAGAGCAGAAGCCATGAAAATATTTGTAGAATAGACAGAAGGAAGCTACATCCCGCTGGTGAGAAAGTGGCTGGAGTCGAGCTGCCAAGTTGGAACCTATCACATTACAGATTCTCCTTTGGAGCCTGTCGAAAACACAGATGAACAGCTGGGGCACCTGACCATATATGACAGCAGTATTCTATGCAAGGATGGATGGTTGATTTGTATATATGCAAGATGAAATCAGGCATAAAAAAACATCCTGGCCAGACACAATGAACCAACTTTCCTAGCAGTGGATTTAGCTATTGACTCAATGTAATGATTCCACTTGAGGTCAGGAGATATGGTAAGGCCAAGGAGGTGCAATATATTGCTTTCAGGGAGACTCGCTTGACCCATGCTTATGGGGGGAGCAAGAGAGGTTGCTTGTGATGGCTGACAGATAACAGTTTCGTTTTTGAAATTTACAAACAACTTCTTACCCCAGTCAACCACTGAGTGTAGATCCTTTCTCAAGATCAGCAGTGAGGTTATGTTTGTCCACCTCGCCAGATTTTTTATTGATGCGGGGGAGTAGATTATGGTATCATCTGCGTAGATGCCTACTCGGGACTTGATCACATCTGGGAGATCATTTATGAAGATCAGGAAGAGTGTCAGGCCTAGGATAGAGCCTTGGGGAACTCCAGTGTTCGTGCAGTAAGATGTGACGGCATACCCATTCAAGATGACCTTCATTATGCAGTTAGAGAGGAAGGACATTACAACCTGAGTGCAAGTACATTTTTTTGAGAAACTCATTTGAAATGATATCTATTTTTAAAATTTCTTTCCTACTCACATGTTTGGAAAGAAATAGGTAAATATTTTTGCAGGAAAAAATCTTCAAAGGTATTATTAAAACTGAAGTCCAATCACCTTTCTTCTCCATACAAAATTTTAGCCAGTTTAAATGATGGTTAGAGGAATTGATCTGAACCATGCTACTAAATGGTGTACTTGCCATAGAATGATTGCTTGCATGTGATCTCTAGCATTGTGTTAGACTAAACTTTATAAATGCTTAGTGCTTCAGCCAGTATGAAAAGTGTCAACACTTAAAATTTTTCATCTAATTCAGACAGTAAGCATTGACAAATTCAATACACAAATATTAGTGCATAAAACAGAATTTTATTTAAATGAAATTATTGCAGCCACTACATGTTTTGAAGCTGTATACCAAATCATTTACTTTGACTTAATAAAATGTAAACTTCATACAATTTAATAGAAAGAAAAAAAGTTACTGATCATAAAAGTAAAAACAAAAAAAATTTTTTAAAATATACAAAACAAAAAGTTTACGTGTGTGTATATATAACTAAAAACAAACTAAAAAATAAAAAATAAAAAAAATAAAAAATAATTTAAATGACAAAAATTAAAGGTTTGTGCAATTTAAGCAGTATTTAACAGGAATAATATCTTCAATATAGCTTTTAGTGAGAGTGGAAATGACTTAAAACTCAGATATAGAGAATAAGCCACTGGAATTTTCATGTTTGCAATATTGCCAAATTTTAATAGTGACATCACTCTGGATGAGCAATTCAATTCATTGTCTACGTAATAGAAAATTGTACCAATCAGTGCCTATGGCTGGTCTGCACATAACAGTCCACTCAAACCAAAAGTTCTTGTGTACATTCTTACATATAAAACAAAAATATTGTGTACAACAAATCAGCCTGTTTGTCAATTTGGTTGCATCTGTTAACATTCTTCCAGTTATAAAGCCACCATGTTATAGCACTGGATTTAAAACTTCAATTCATAATAAAGAAAGTCTCATTAAAATATCAAGATATTTCAAAGATATTTTCACTTTTACTTGCTTTATGTATTATACAGAGATAAATCATATTTTCCCTTTGAAATGACAATTTTTAAAAGTGGGGACAAATTTACAAGTGAATATTTGTAAACAGTTTATTTTAAACTTCAAAGTATTGATACAATTACTCAAAACTTAAAGTGATAATAACATTAGAAAGATCAAACAGGAGATTAACTTGTGATAACTGGATTGATACACCAAAAAGATGGGTGATCTTTGTAGATTTTCAACATAATAGTCAATGCATACTATATGCAATGTACTATCACAACACACTTTAAAACCAGGGTTACAAAATCATATTTTAAATGTCTTTGCAGTGCCAAAAAGCTATCAACCTAAGAAACTTAATTAAAAAAATAAATAAATAAATGAATAAATAAAATAAAAAGGCCTGATGCATGATCATCTAAAAATTGAAAACTTTTCAACACACTTTTTATACCTTACCAATCCATTTCTACTGGTCAACAAGTTTAGCATTATTTTGTGGTGGTGACTGTTCCCCTCCAGAGCAGAGACAGACAGAAAGACAGAGACAGAGCAGAGACAGAGAAAGACAGAGACAGAGACAGACAGAAAGACAGAGACAGAGACAGACAGAAAGACAGAGACAGAGAGACAGAAAGACAGACAGACAGACAGAAAGACAGAAAGACAGACAGAGACAGACAGAAAGACAGAAAGACAGACAGACAGAGAAAGACAGACAGAGACAGACAGAAAGACAGAAAGACAGACAGAGACAGACAGAAAGACAGAAAGACAGACAGAGACAGACAGAAAGACAGACAGTGAGACAGACAGAAAGACAGAAAGACAGAGACAGACAGAAAGAAAGACAGACAGAGACAGACAGAAAGACAGAAAGACAGACAGAGACAGACAGAAAGAAAGAAAGACAGACAGACAGACAGAGACAGACAGACAGACAGACAGAAACAGGCAGAGAGACAGACAGAAAGACAGAGACAGAGAGTGAGAGACAGACAGAAAGACAGAGAATGAGTTCGGAGCTAGCGAGAAGGAGACAGCCCGAGACCGAGACAGAGAACAGACAGCCGAGACCGAGAGTGAGAATAGACAGCCCGAGACCGAGACACAGAGAATAGACAGCCCGAGACCGAGACAGAGAACAGACACAGTGAGACCGAGACAGAGAACAGACAGCCCGCGAGACCGACAGAGAAACAGACAGCCCGAGACCGAGACAGAGAAACAGACAGCCCGAGACCGAGACAGAGAATAGAGAGACAGCTCCGAGACCGAGACAGAGAGAATAGACAGCCCAGAGACCGAGACAGAGAAGGGACAGCCGAGACCGAGGCAGAGAACAGACAGCCCGAGACCGAGGCAGAGAGAATAGACAGCCCGAGACCGAGGCAGAGAATAGACAGCCCGAGACCGAGGCAGAGAATAGACAGCCCGAGACAGAGGCAGAGAACAGACAGCCCGAGACAGAGGCAGAGAAACAGACAGACAGCCGAGAGAGAGGCAGAAACAGACAGCTCCGAGGCAGAGGCAGAGAAACAGACAATGCTCCGAGAGGCAGAACAGACAGCCCGAGGCAGAGAGAGAACAGACAGCCCGAGAGAGGCAGAGAAACAGACACAGTGAGAACAGACAGCCCGAGGCAGAGGCAGAGTAAGACAGCCAGAAAGAGAGTAAGACAGACAATGTAGGCAGAGACAGAGTAAGACAGACAGCCTGTAGGCAGAGACAGAGTAAGACAGACAAGCTCGAGAGAGAGACAGACAGACAGCTCCGAGAAAGAGACAGAGAGTAAGACAGCCGAGGCAGACAGACAGACAGCCCGAGGCAGAGACAGAGTAAGACATGCTCCGTAAGACAGACAGAGTAAGACACCGAGGCAGAGAGACAGAGCACAGACAGCCCGCAGGCAGAAAGGGAGCAAGGAAGGCCCGAGAGAGACAGAGTAAGACAGGCAGAGACAGACAGACAGCCGAGGCAGAGACAGACAGACAGCCAGAGAGAGAGAGTGAGACAGAGACAGCCGAGTAAGACAGACACAGACAGCCCGAGGCAGAGACAGACACAGACAGCCCGCCGAGGCAGAGAGAGACATAGATAGCCCGCAGGCAGAGACAGACAGACAGCCTGTAGGCAGATAGATAGACAGTGCCCGCAGGCAGAGAGAGAGTAAGACAGACAGCCCGAGGCAGAGAGAGTAAGACAGCTCCGAGAGGGGGAGACAGATTAATAGACAGCCCACCAGGCAGAGACAGAGCATAGACAGCCCGAGGCAGAGACAGAGAGACAGCCCGAGGCAGAGACAGAGACAGACAGCCCGAGAGAGACAGACAGCCCGAGGCAGAGACAGACAGACAGCCCGAGGCAGAGACAGAGTAAGACAGCCCGAGGCAGAGACAGACAGCCGAGGCAGAGACAGAGCAAGGTAGCAGCTCGAGAGAGACAGAGCACAGACAGCCCGAGGCAGAGACAGACAGACAGCCCGAGGCAGAGACAGAGTAAGACAGCCCGAGGCAGAGACAGACAGACAGCCCGAGGCAGAGACAGACAGACAGCCCGTGTGAGACAGACATAGAGACAGCCCGAGGCAGAGACAGACAGACAGCCCGACAGACAGACAGACAGACAGCCCGAGGCAGAGACAGAGTAAGACAGCTGTAGGCAGAGACAGAGCATAGACAGCCCGCGAGGCAGAGACAGACAGACAGACAGCCCGAGGCAGAGACAGACAGACAGCCCGAGTAAGACATACATAGACAGCCCGAGGCAGAGACAGACAGACAGCCCGAGGCAGAGACAGAGTAAGACAGCCCGAGGCAGAGACAGAGTAAGACAGAGAAACAGGCAGAGACAGAGACAGACAGGCCCTAGCGAGAGTAAGACAGACAGACAGCCCGAGGCAGACAGACAGACAGCCCGCAGGCAGAGAGACAGACAGACAGCCCGAGGCAGAGACAGACAGACGGACAGAGACAGACAGAGACAGACAGAAAGACAGACAGACAGACAGACAGACAGACAGAGACAGACAGAAAGAGAAAGACAGAGAGACAGAGAGAGAGACAGAAAGACAGAGACAGAGAACAGGGACGGAGACAGAGACAGTGAGAATAGACAGCCGAGAGACAGAGACAGAGAATAGACAGCCCGAGACAGAGACAGAGAATAGACAGCCCGAGACCGAGAATAGACAGCCCGAGACAGAGAATAGACAGCCCGAGACAGAGAATAGACAGCCCGAGACAGAGAATAGACAGCCCGAGACAGAGAATAGACAGCCCGAGACAGAGAATAGACAGCCCGAGACAGAGAATAGACAGCCCGAGACAGAGAATAGACAGCCCGAGACAGAGAATAGACAGCCCGAGACAGAGAATAGACAGCCCGAGACAGAGAATAGACAGCCCGAGACAGAGACAGAGAATAGACAGCCCGAGACAGAGACAGAGCATAGACAGCCCGAGACAGAGAGAGCATAGACAGCCCGAGACAGAGACAGAGCATAGACAGCCCGAGACAGAGACAGCCCGAGACAGAGACAGCCCGAGGCAGAGACAGACAGACAGGCAGAGGCACAGACAGAGAGAGAGACACACGCACAGACAGAGAGGGGCAGAGACGCACAGACAGAGAGGGGCAGAGACACACAGCCAGAGCAAGAGGCAGAGACACACAGCAAGAGGCAGAGACACACACACACAGAGCAAGAGGCAGAGACACAGAGCAAGAGGCAGAGACACAGAGCAAGAGGCAGAGACACAGAGCAAGAGGCAGAGACACAGAGCAAGAGGCAGAGACACAGAGCAAGAGGCAGAGACACAGAGCAAGAGGCAGAGACACACAGAGCAAGAGGCAGAGACACACAGAGCAAGAGGCAGAGACACACAGAGCAAGAGGCAGAGACACACAGAGCAAGAGGCAGAGACACACAGAGCAAGAGGCAGAGACACACACACACAGAGCAAGAGGCAGAGACACACACACACAGAGCAAGAGGCAGAGACACACACACACAGCAAGAGGCAGAGAGACACACACACACAGCAAGAGGCAGAGAGACACACACACACAGCAAGAGGCAGAGAGACACACACACACAGCAAGAGGCAGAGAGACACACACACACAGCAAGAGGCAGAGAGACACACACACACAGCAAGAGGCAGAGAGACACACACACACAGCAAGAGGCAGAGAGACACACACACACAGCAAGAGGCAGAGAGACACACACACACAGCAAGAGGCAGAGAGACACACACACACAGCAAGAGGCAGAGAGACACACACACACAGCAAGAGGCAGAGAGACACACACACACAGCAAGAGGCAGAGAGACACACACACACAGCAAGAGGCAGAGAGACACACACACACAGCAAGAGGCAGAGAGACACACACACACAGCAAGAGGCAGAGAGACACACACACACAGCAAGAGGCAGAGAGACACACACACACAGCAAGAGGCAGAGAGACACACACACACAGCAAGAGGCAGAGAGACACACACACACAGCAAGAGGCAGAGAGACACACACACAGCAAGAGGCAGTGACACACACACACAGCAAGAGGCAGAGACACACACACACAGCAAGAGGCAGAGACACACACACACAGCAAGAGGCAGAGACACACACACACACAGCAAGAGGCAGAGACACACACACACACAGCAAGAGGCAGAGACACACACACACACAGCAAGAGGCAGAGACACACACACACACAGCAAGAGGCAGAGACACACACACACAGCAAGAGGCAGAGACACACACACAGAGCAAGAGGCAGAGACACACACACAGAGCAAGAGGCAGAGACACACACACAGAGCAAGAGGCAGAGACACACACACAGAGCAAGAGGCAGAGACACACACACAGTGCAAGAGGCAGAGACACACACACAGTGCAAGAGGCAGAGACACACACACAGAGCAAGAGGCAGAGAGACACACACAGAGCAAGAGGCAGAGACACACACACAGAGCAAGAGGCAGAGACACACACACAGAGCAAGAGGCAGAGAGACACACACAGAGCAAGAGGCAGAGACACACACACAGAGCAAGAGGCAGAGAGACACACACAGAGCAAGAGGCAGAGAGACACACACAGAGCAAGAGGCAGAGAGACACACACAGAGCAAGAGGCAGAGAGACACACACAGAGCAAGAGGCAGAGAGACACACACAGAGCAAGAGGCAGAGAGACACACACAGAGCAAGAGGCAGAGAGACACACACAGAGCAAGAGGCAGAGAGACACACACAGATCAATGGAGAGAGATACAGAGCAGAGATAGACCAACAAATACAATGAAACATAGAGAGAGAGGGTGATGTCACTGGTTGTTGGTATAATCACAGAAATGGAAAACATGTCCTAAATGAACTTTGTTTCATTCAGCCTATTTGTTTTCATTCATTTTATCAATGTATAACCCCATAAACATCCCCCACATCCAATTGCAGCAATTCATTCAATTGATTCATTCATTTACAGAAATAACATACACCTGTTAATATTTTCTAATGACCAATATTATGATGTAGTGAACAACTATTCCTTTTTACAATCCTGTCAAAAGGGAACCCCTACCCATTTATATAAACAAGTATTGAATAATAGATATGTAAAATACTGACAAAAAGAAAAGAAAAAAAACCTTTTAGTCAGTCAGTGCTTTTTCTTCAAGCCTAAATCCAGGGTTCTTTACAGCTCAGTTTAGTAATAAAAAATGTTTTAACTGATTTTGTAGAGAAATCAATAGAGAGCAAATGGTTACACGCAATTTATAGGCCAGAGTAACATAGTGACCACTTTGTCCAAATAATAATAATACTAGGAGTAGTGCTAGCAGCCTCAAGAGAGGACAAGAATAGATCAAATTGATATAAAAACATGAACCTTTTAAAAGGTTTGTATAAAATAAATTAAAAACAAAATTGATTTTAAAACACAAGAGAAAAAAATAATCAGTTGAGTAATATTTGCTACTAATTCAATCATCTTATGTTAATGCTAATGTTCTTAAACTAGAAAGTACTTGACTATGGTCTTCTAAACAGTTATAAAGGATTGTTCAAAACAAAACTGTACTGAATTAAAAAAAAATAAATAAAATTGTAAAAAGTGACTATCATATTTCATGTGTCAATTTCAATGCCTTAAAAAAAAAATAAAAAAATAAATAAAAAGGAGGAGGCCTTCAATAGATCTGTAGGTTTGTTTTTAAAAATTAAGATATTTTGTCTTTACAATAAACACAAAAATTTTCATTCAAATATTTACAAAAGAATTCCATCAGGGATATTTTTTTGTTTACAGCATCTAACAAAGATTTCAGTTGAAAAATTAGTTCATTATTTAGAAGTTCATAAAAAATTTTTTTTTAATTTTAAGTAAGGAAAAAAGAAATGAGCTTTACATTTCTATAGAAATGTGAATTATATAATAATACCATGACCACTTGGGAAATACCATCACAACAATTAAAGATAACCTCAAAATACTAGCAGTAATACAATGCTACAGGTAGTTCCCCCCACAAAAAACAAACTTGTTTTAAGTAGATCCCTATTAGGAACAGGAATTGATAAATCATCCATGATAATTAGGAGGTAAGCAATAACAGCATATTTTACAAGGGAGATTTAAAAGCCACAGACTTAATTAGAACCAAACTGATATTGACAACTAAAGAATCATGAATTAATAAACAGTAAACAACAACACTTACTTTAAACTTGTCTACCAGTGGTGTTGAATTGAGTAAATTTGAAGATAGTAAAAAAAAAAAAATTTCTGTAGTGGTACAGATCCTAGGACGGTGTGGAAGATAGGGAGACGAGTAAAGTAGGAAGTAGAAGAAAGCCTGAATGTAAAGATGATGATAATGATGACAGTGTTTTCCTTCAATGACTACAATAATGACAACAAGCACTATGCCGACTGCTACAACACGTGTGTTCACTAGATGGCTTCAGCATAGCTTGACTGGGTTTTCTCTTTATCCAATGACAACAGCTACCTCCACTTTGTTGATTGCTGCTGCAGAACCACATCCATCACTGCTGCTGCTGCTGCTGCTATTACCTCAGCTATTACAACTACAATGAGTACAACTAGTGCTGTTTCTTGCTATCTGAGTCATAACTTTATACTACAGTTATAAATAACTATACTTTATAACACTACCCAAACTTGTGGACAGATGGATGTAAGCAAAAAAGTATCAACTGGTTGAAAAAAATTTTTCTTTAATATTTAAGAGACGGGTGTTACCAACTTTTCATATTTTTTTTTTACTCGACAATTTAAAAATAAAAATGAAAGCAATAAGGGACAGGAAGAAAGACTAAATATCTATATAGCCACATACGATTTTTTTTTTTAATTTAAATTTTAAGAGTCTATCTACAGTGTAAGTTTGAAAATTGGCTATCAGAATGGAAGCAAGTGTTTCAAAAGAAATATAGAAACTAGATAAAAAATAAAATAAAACCAACTGCTAAAATAAAATAAACCCCACAGCCTTGGCATTGGTAATAACAGCATAAAGAGGCCATTGTTATGAGAACCAGAGTGGAATGAGGAAGGGGATAATTTACACAACAGTTTCCTTATATTATTTTGAGGGGCAGAAGGGTAAAATGTAGCTTTCTCTAGACAGTAGCAACACATCAGCCTTCCTGTTATATTCATATAACCTAAAGGTATTTGTCAAGAGAGTCAAATCAGGAACCCCCCCAACAATTCTACCATTACTAAAAACTGAATTGTGCATGAATCATGATAACTCTTTATTTTTGAGCATTGCTATTCTTTGATTTAGTTATAAATTAAGGTTTTATGTTGCCTCAGTTGATTATATTCAAGTTTAGCTAATAAAAAATAAAGCAAAGCATTTTTTCTAATGATAAAATTTGATAGATATTAAGTCAAACCCTAAAAATTCTGAATAAATATTTTAAATTCTATAATTTGCACTGAGTGATATACAGTCCCTTCTTATAATTGCCTATTCCTCCATTGTACAACCCAAAACAATTTGTCAACCATCCAAAGATAAGTCTCAAGACAAGAAATGAGAATGTCACATAGCACAGAAATGCTAAAAGAGTCTATATACTATAGACTGTTCCATAGACTCTATAGGCAGTCAACAGCAACAAAAATATATTGGGGAAAAAAAAAAAAATTATATATATATATATATATATATATATATACAGGGTGTGATGGATGAATTGTTTAAATTACACCAAAATTGAAATATTACTGACATCTAACAGATATTTTTGTGTAATTTTGGTAAATATATATCAAAATACTAAGAGTAAATTTATTCAATAAAATTACAATTGGCTTCAACCATGAATTTCCCACAACTCTTCTGGAAATTCTCCTTATTTAAGTTGGTGAATGCTGTCATAGTTCCTGCCTGCAATTTATCTTTGGTGGTAACAAAGAGTTTTGTTGGTCTCTCACTCAACTGTGATTCGAAACATAAAAATCAAGAGGGTTGCAGTCTTGGGAATTAAGTAACCAGATCTAAAGAATGATGCAGTCACAGAAATTGTCTAACAGCCATAACTGGGTTCTCCTGCTTGTGTAGGATAGTGCAGAGTCCTATTGCCAGACAGAGGGTCTTCCAGCAGCCACTCTCTTGACCCAGGCAGCACTAGCTCCTCAAGGCACTTGATGTAAGCCTCCATGTTGAGTTTGAAGATTTGTGGGAAGATGAAGGCAGGCAATACTCCAAATACCTTTATAATCACTATTAGACTCCTCCAACTGACACCCAAACACTGAAATGTTCATATTGAAGCTTTCAACACAAATGCCAAGCAATACAAAATGTCCAAATTTCTGTAAGAGTGAATTGTGTTATGGTGCTTTTTCTCACAAATGGTGCCCAACTGATCCTACTATACTGAGCAGTTGACAAAAAAAAAATGCACAAAATTAAAAATATATGGTGACAATTTACCCATTTTACCATTCTGAAACATGAAAAGTTTTGTGTAGTCATATAATGCTTTTATAAACCATTGTAATAACAAAATCACACTCCACCCACATCTATTGAACAGGTGTAGAGGCTCATCCCTTGTTCCCTGTTTAGGATGTGGTTTCCGGCTTTCTCTTTTCCAATCTATTCACTCTTACGTAGCCCCCTGCACACCAGTGGCCTTACCGCTTTGCTTGGGGTGATGTGATTAAATATATATATATATATATATATATATATATATATATATATATATAAATATAATAAACGAGCCAAGCTGTAGCATAGTTTTCTTAGATACAAACCAGAAACTGTAGAAGTGAAAAGTATTAATTAGAAAGAATGAAAACTTACATGAGAGAACGATGATGAGTAGATAGGAAATATATAGATAGAGTTGATATATGTGTGTGTGTGTGTGTGTGTGTGTGTGTGTATATATATATATATATATATATATATATAAGGTGTAGAAAAATAGAATGTGAAGAGATAAGTGGAGCATAATGAAAAGACAAAACAAGGAGACTAAAAATTAAAAAAAATGGATAAATATTTTGCATGAGAAGAAATGAAAAGAAATCCTTTACATTCACTAGTGCTAGCCAATTTTATTTCTAACTCTTAAAATATTTCCTGTTTTTTCAAGAGAGTATATATATATATATATATATATATATATATATAAACTTCAAATGGGCAACTAACTAATAATATTGTTGCAACAATGACCTAAAATAATCACTTTCATTTTACTAAATCCATTCTAGAGCAGAATAAGTGGTGTTTTAATATATAAAGTCTTACTTTGGGCATTGCAAAAATTAGCAAACAAGAATTCTGTTTCGTTCACTTTAATAAATTAGTTTATAGGTTAACATATTAAATATATATTTACAATGGAATATAAATTTACTTAATACTTATCTGCCTTACTTCCTAGCTACTGAATATATGTTCTTGATTTTTTATTAACATACAAATCAAATACCAAAAATATACAAAAACAAATTGTATAGCCCTAATTGTGATAGATATATATTAAGCAAGCTCTCTATAAGGTTTCAACCAAAATGCTTCATCAAAACCAACTCATTGAACAGCTGTGCAAGGATCCATGTAATGAATTGTATTGCATTTTATTGCAGTTTTAAGCAAAACTGATTTCAAATTTTGGCAGTTAAGTTTTCCCTCCCACAAAAAAAAAAATACAATTACTTAAAAAACAAGACAAAAGCTCAATAGAAGTATGATCATGTATCAGTAAAAATCAATGCACAGCAAACAACAGCTGAAACCTTCCTGGTATCTCTTCTATGGATCAGATCCCTTCAGGATACGAATGATCATGGCTCTGCACAACTTCCTATGCTTTGTAGCTCTTAATGTTTTTCTTTTTACTATCCCAACCATTTCCTCTTCTGCCAGCCATTTAAAGCTTATTAGATAGATTACTTGTAATTTTCTTCTAACTTTAATGTCCTGGGTGTGCCAAGTTTTTCCAAGCCTTCTTTCCTCATTATGTGAGAAATTTCATCTCTCTCTTTCTGATTCTAATTATAAGTGTCCTTTTTTGTTTCCATTAAAGTTCAAATGCAGTTGGTGCTAAAATACAAGTGAGCATTTAATTTTTCTCCACTATATAATGTCATGATTAGATTGAATAAATCCTAACACTAGCCATTTCCTGAAGTTCTAAGTTGAACATTTTAATGTATTTGTTTTGTCTTAAAATAGAGAAAACTACAGAGTTGCTAAACTTGTCAAATTCAAACTCTTATTTTTTATATTGTTACCCTCATTTTAGTTGAATGAACACATTTCAGCATATATATTTGTTGCTCTTAGGCAGATAAGTATTAAGCAAATTTATATACAGTTCACTCTGCATTCAAAAAAATCAACCCACTGTGAATAGAAAATTCAATTGAGAAACAATATAAAAGTTTGAAAAAGCTAAATTTAAATTTAGCTTTTTCAAACAAAAACTTTTCAAACTACATTTGTGTAGATTTTGTAAAAATCTACACAAATGAGGTTATACATTGTCATACTCTATCCTGTAACTTCCTACCATTTCACAAACAGCCTCTCTGTAATTCTTGTTTGCTTTGCATTTTGTGTGTCTACTACCTGGATTATATGCACTGTATATTTTTGTGAAATAATTTACAAGTGAAGCTTATTAGAAAATTTTTATCCATTATTAAATAACAAAAATTTCATAACAACTTAATCAGTTGATAGTTTTTTGGGGTCTTTTTTTGGTGGGTGGGGGATATCAAGTTGGTTTTCACTTAAACACTTTAAATTGCAATATTTTATTTTTTTTACAGGTTTAAAGAAATTTCTTCTATAAATTGTACAAAATTCCTCTATCAGAAATTTCTTCAATCTTTATTAATGATAAAGATTTCAACTAAATTTTATTTAAGTTGCTTCGCATCAGGTATAAATTACTTTTTTTTCATACTTATAGTGTAACAATTACTTACCTATAAATTCTCATACAAAATGATCTAAAGCTGATTTAAAGTATACAAAAGAATGAGCATAGATGTGTATGTGTGTATGTATATATCTCCAAAGAATTAATGGATTTTTATTTTTTATTCAACATTTTATTACTTCTAACATTTTTAGTGTATACACATTTGAGCAGAACACCCCCCCCCCACAAATTTTTTTTTAAACAATGGGATTAAACAGCAGGACTCAAACCTGCATTATTCTTCACAGGAGGAACCACCTATCTGATTCAGTGTGCTTTTGGACATTCAACTAAGGCACACCTCACAGCCAAACAAGGTTCTATTTGACTTAAAGCAACATCTTATACAGATTTTTCATGAAAGCCACATGTGCTTAGTTTCAGATCCAAAACAAATTTGGAGATTGCTCTGTGTACATTTTGGATAGAAAACTAAGCAGCTATGACTTTCCTAATTAGTAAACTACTCTTATATTATTTTCTTCTTCCATTTCACCATTGTTATAAGGACACTGCCACCTTGTATCACCAGTGCAAGAGTATTATCTAGTTATCTCCCTTGCACTAGCAATATTAAAAGTTGCCAATATTACAAACAAACAATATTATGACTTATATAGCAAGATACAGCTTGCATTTATTCTTTGTGATCATTTAGTAAGGTTTATAAGTGCACATTCAATTTCATAGAAAAATTTGAATAAATAAATCACTAATTGTAAAAATATCACACCAATAATAATAATAATGGATGGCTGCTCATATCTAAGTATGCCTGTCTACTAGGATAACTAACAGATCCCTATTGAAGACGCTTGCTCAGACACATTCTAACCACTCATCCAATTCCCCCCCATACAATAATAATATCTAAATAACTACAGATTCTCTATTTTAATTATGTTATATTAATAAAGTAATTTTTTTGTTTTTCTTTCTTCACCTCTTTACTTCCCCATCCATCCACAGATTTTAATTAAATTTTCATCTTGACCATGAAAAAGATAAATTTTAACCTAGAAGCTGTGTTTTTAAAGAATTTGAGTCTAAAACTTATTGGGGTTGTTTTTTTAAATGCAAAATTGTAAACAGCCTTACTTATTTCAACATCCAAATAGGGAAACTGCAGTTTTTATCTTTCTTGTAATGGTCTGCTGCAATTTGCATTTGTATGTGTCAGAAGACAAACAAGTTAATTTCATTATATCAAAGTCACAGAATCAGGAATTGAGCTAAGTCATGACATCTTTGATTTGCTGTATACAGAAATAGACTGCATGAAGGACATGAAAGGTTTAGGAAAGCTGTGGATGATTGCTCCAAGGTTAGAAGCCATAACAAACCATGTTGATTCAATATGACTAGTTAAAACACATGCCTTCACAAGCAGACACACCCAAAATTAGACTCAGTATTTTTAAGTAGTATGAAAAGATTCATGTCAAGTGGTAATTCCAACCATTCTTACTTTCAATATAAAGATTTATTCCTGGTATTGTTCATTTTCAAAGAAAGATTATGAAAAAAATATTTCCTCCCTGGAACAAAGTTCTTTGTTGAGTAAAAGTTTTGATTTTTATAGAAAAAAAAAAATCTAAATGTTACTATTTATACGAATCATACTGAATAAAATTTCTAAAACTGAGCAGACACTCCCCAGGCTCTAATTTATTTGTAGGAATAAAATGTACTTGCTCTGTGGAGAATAAATGCTTAGAAGTTTGTTTCTGCAAACAGACGAAGTTTATTAACATTAAAATTCATACAGAAAAAAACTGAAAATTAAAAACAAAATTTTAAAATATGAAATACTGGTCAAAGTATCCAAGTCATAAGTTATGTTCATTAACTGTTTTCTATTTTTTTGTTCTTTTTTTTTTTTAGACTTACCTTATATTTCAAATGCAATAAAAATTTAGTATTTTAAAATTCATTTCAAATATGGACTTGATTATAATTTACAAGTATTTAAAAATTTATCTTTTCAGCTTTTGTGATAATGAAATTAAATAATCAGATTCTATTTCATTTAGACAAATTTTAATCCTAATATCTGCTTTTACCATATTTACACCCATATATTTATTGTAAACAATTCTGTTTGCTTGTTAAACAAAAAAAAATTTAATGGCAAAAGAAAAAAAAAATTAATAGAACAGTATGTTACTGGACTTTCTTAATTCTGAAAGTGTTGTGAGGTTATATTTTTGTTATACATTAATCAAATTAAAGCTGTCTATAGTAAACTATGGATTAAAAAGTACTTTCTGGCACCACTAAGCCTGTATCAGTTTTTTTTTTTTATATAATCATGTCGCCCCCAAGCAAGGCATTTTACTGCCACTGTTGAGCAGGGGGTTACATAGAAGGTAAGTTATGAGAAAGAATAACAGGTTACAGGGGGGTGTCAGGGAGAGGGTAGGAGAAGGATGAGAATACTGCTGAGAGTGGAGTGGAGTGGATGAAGAAAGAAGCATCAGAGAGAGGAAGCAAGTTAGTGAGATAGTAGATGACTATTGACTTTACATTTGAATTCATAAGATTGTAGCTGTCAGGAAAGCAAGTAAACGAAAACATGCGGGAAGTGTGAGAGAAGTAGCTGCTGGAGTAGAATTTGCATTTACAATTTATTGGTTTCACAGTAGAAGGGTGGGACCTAGTTGCTAATCTTGTGGCTTGAGTAAATTCATGTATGAGGGGTACCAGTGAGCTAAGTTCATCTGAGCAGAAGCCATGAAAGTATTTGTAGAAGAGACACAAGGAAGCCACATTGTGCCAGTGAAAAAGTGACTGTATCTGAGCTGCCAAGTCAGAATTGATCACATTACAGATTCTCCCTAGGATTTTGTCAAGGACCCCGAAGTGGATAGTAGGGATCTGTTGATAAATTCTAGAAGAAACTGTTTTGGGAAGAAAAATTTTAATATGAACAAAGCCAGTATAAACATTTTCATGTATTCATTTGTTTTCAAGAATAATTACAAAGATTATTCTGATTTTTAAACAAAATCAGAATGCAAGAACAAATACCAGGTGAATGAACACTTTTAGAAAATCTCTTGGATCTTTTCCCTTAAGGTATTTTCAAATTTCTCACTAATACCTCCTCCATCCTTGAGGAGGATCAAAACTCTTGAAACTTTAGAATTCCCTGAATAATTTTAATTATCTAAAGTAAATCAGTTTTTTTTTTTTTTGGAGTGGGTGGGGGGAAGCAACATTAAATGGTTTTCTAGACCTAAAACTATATTTTTAAAACCAAGTGGAATAATTTATATTAAAGTATTATAAAATATGAAAAAAAATCTAGACATGACTTTTCCCTAAATTGAATAGAACAGTGGAGGAGAGCCTTTTTTTAATGTCTAAAACTAATTTAAGGATGAATAAAAGTTACATTTGAGAAGAAATCTAAGTGAAAGTTAATATCAAATTTTGATTTGAAGTTAACATGAAAATAATAAAAATGAGAAAAACATTTTCAGAGAAAGAAAACAAAAAGAAATGATAAAATAGAAAGCTAAAAAAGTGATGTCAAATATTTCAAAAATAGAATTTCTTAAACAATTTCATTAAAAACATTAAAAACACAAAATTCTAAAAGAATTCTTGAAAAGAAGATGATCCAATAACAAGGAAATTGTTTGGTAAGGGAATAAAAAGAAAGAAACAGTCATACTTGAACAAGTTACATTTTTGTTAGAGTTACGTGTGTTTATTATCACTCTTAATCCAAGACAATATGAAAAAAAATTCTGCCTGGAATTTAAAGTTTGTATAAAAATGAAAAAGCAACCTAATAATGTAACAAAATAAAAGAAGTACTTTCATAATTAAATTTCTTGGAAAAAATAAAAACAGAAGAAAGCAAACTAGAAATGTTTGTGTTTTATTGTTAAAAGTTGATAAAATTTTTAGAAATATTGACAGGTTGCATACATAAAATTCAAATAAAAAAATTGAGGTGAAAGATACAAAATTTCTCATTTTTAAATTAGAAAGAAATATAAAGTTCAGAAGTTCTTTACATAAAATATTTTCCTTTAGACAATCAGTTAAATTTTGCTATTAATTTAATTCTGACCTGCTGAAAGAGAAATGTGGAATTCAACCTTTCTAAAGAAAGAAAAGTTTGTTTAAGTAAGATTTTACAAATAAACTCCAATCAACTAAAATATACCTTATTTGGTAAATATTTTTACCTGGATGTTTTTATCTTACCATAGAACAAGTATTATAAAAATCCTTGTGATATCAAGTTATCAATATGATTCATACTTAAAAACAAAGAATGAAGTGATAATAGTAAGCTTGCTTGTTTCTAAGTTTACTTCAACTTAAAATAAATGGATTGCAGTAAAATTGTCTTAACCTGTAAATATAAAATCACAAATCACCAAGTGTGTGTGCATATATAACAAATAGAGACTATAAATTTGCTAATTACAAGTAGTAACTCCATGCAAATTATAATCAAATGTCTAATATGTGTGTATATATATTTTCATTTTTAAACAAGTTATATTACACTTAATATAACTCATTTACAAATTAAAAATATTCAAAAGTTCTACAATTGTATTTAACACAACTGTGTACTCTAATTTGATTATGACCCAAAACTAAGTGTGTGTGTATATATATATATTTATTATAAACCATATTTTAGAACATACTTTCTTTTATATATCCACTACAAATAGAACATTTGTTTCAACATTGAAACTTCAATGTCTCATCAGGCGGTGTGGATAGGAATGGAAAGCCCCTTTTCTTATATTTGGTCAGTTGTGTGTAGGATGTTGGTGGGGGGTTAGTGATAAGGGAACAAGTCTTGTGGATTGACCATTAGAATTTTGAAGAAAGTGGTGTGGGTAGTGAATACGGTTGATTAATGAGAGTCTCTATATATCATATATTGAGCATTGTTTTAAACTAATGTTTTGGACGTTGTAAAAAAAATTTCTTCGTTCTGTATTCACTCGGATATATATATATATATATATATATATATATATATACATACATACATACATTTAGTTTTTGGTCATAATCAAATTAGACCAGTACACATTTGTGTGTGTGTATATATATATATATATATATACATACACACAGATTCAAGAAAAGAAATTTCATCCAATGTTTACTCATATTTTCAAGCAAAAAGAGAGACATGAAGAGGAGTGACAGTCATTTAATTTGACAAGGGATGGGTGGCCTAAACCTCCCAGCTGCTCCACCCAACTCTGAGAAAGGGTATTTTCTTCACCCAGATATTTTTGTTCCATTTCTTGCTCATATACCTGAATTTTCCCCTATGAAAGTACCATTATTTATACTCCATACAGCATCCAAGTCACCCCTTCAACCAAGTATTACTTAAAAAGGTTACAAAAAATAAAAAGATAAAGTTCAAGTGAATGTAAAACACAGAGCAATGAAGTAGCAGAAAGTGCTTCAAGTATTACTCAGAAAGAATTGATTATTGCAAACATTCAATTTCATTAGGCATTTCTGCTTCAAGTTCTACTCCCACTAGATCTGACCCCCAAAGCAAAGCAAGCTATATTAATTCTACACTTCTCTATCAGTCCCTCAGTCTGTAGTCTGACTGGGTTTCTGCAGTGACTGGACATTGGCAATTAATTGATTTCCATCCTTTCACCTAATTGTAGGTACCCCCTACACACACACACACCACCCAAAATAAATAAATCATGACAAAATACAACCACGCCTTGAGAAATTATTTTTTATGCTTCCTTCTCAAATTTTAAAAGGATCTTATTTTCCTTTTTATTAACTTGAATATATATATATATATATATATATAAGACAAAAAACAGGATCATTCTGTTTTGGGTTTATTTCTTCATAATGAAGTGTTAAAAACTAAAAATGACTCACTTGTTTTCTAGCAATATCAAGGAATTTTCTTTTTAAAATTAGCTGATCAAATTTACTCAAAAACTAGATTTTTTACATAAGTAAAGCTATCAAGGTTACTAGGTTAAACAAAGCTACAACATCATCTTGCAAGTTGCATGATAATTTGTATCATTAATTTAAAATTTTATAAACACTGAAAATAAAGAAATTAAGAAAAATTACCTCATAGGATTGATATATAAAAAGAGTTGATAAATAAAACATTACAGCTTCTGCAACAGATTTGTTGATCAATATAATAATTTCTATAAAGTTACAAACTGAACAAAAAAAAAAAAAAAAGGAAAAATAATTCAGATCTTATTTATATAAAATAAAACTCAGCATTACTACAAAGTACAAAGACAGGCTTTAGAAGATAAACAATATACATATATTGTTGAGCAAAATGAGTACAGTTCAATAGAGAATTGACATCTAAGATTACTGAGGTTTCATTTTAAGTGCTTTCTTAAAATTAAAAACTAAATCACCTTTATTAACTCTAAAGCAAACAGTCTTACTTTTAAAACACAACATAAGCATCTTATTACTTATGCCTAAATGAACAAATGAAACTGTCAAATTCCTTGATTAGATTTAATAAAATTCTTTTTTCTAAGCAACACTGTTGTATCTTTACAATAATGATTAATAGAATGAAAATCTAAAAATTACAAAACCTTTTTCAGCATATAGTTTAATTTTTTTAATAGATAACTAAAATATATTGTTCATAGTACTTTTATGCAAAAGTAATTTCCAGAATAATTTTATCTTTGCACACTCATTAAAAGAAATGGGTAAATTCACCTTCAAATAAATTTAACTTTTATAAATTTTTACAGAACAGTAAAAATGAAATTCAAATGTTATTCCTCAATTTTGAGTATAGATGACCAAAAAGCATCATAAACAAAAAATATTTTTGCATAATTCTAGTAATATGTTTGGCATGGGCGTCTCAGAACAATGGTTAGTAAACTAATTCAGTGGGTACCTCCCACTTATGACTTTCTGTCATATCAAGTTAAGCTGAAAAAAAGTCAATATGGGTTTGGCATGATACAAGGAGATACTGTAAAGTTTTTTGCCCAAAATATTTCCCAAAATCTAACCAAACATTTTAAATTATTTTCTTTGTCAAGCCAAGAACTTTTCAGCATTTCTTTGTACTTCGTTATAAAAGAAAATTTCAACTAGAGGAAAGGGTCTCTCCCACCCACAGCAATTAGTCTTCTTTAAAACCCACAATATGCACAGTGAGCATTTATTGGTATGCAGCTTAATTTCATGCAGTGAAGTGTAACTTTGGCCAGAGTGAACTAACACAGATTATTTCTGCCATCCAAAAAGTTTCATATGTAAGTAATAATGAAAGTGAATTTGCTTGTTGAGATATTTGAGATAACTGAAATGGTTTCAACTAAAATTAGAACATTTAGCACTTCAATACTATGCCGGCTTTCAAATGTCAGAGTATTATTACACCAACGAAATTTCATTGAGGAATTCAGGAAGAACTAGTCATGATCTACTATTGCTTTAACTCTATTTATAATTTATTAAATTGTAATCGATATGTTTTCTCACTCTTTAACTGTATGTGCAATTACTCCACCCCACCCAAGAAAAAAAAAAAAAGAAATAGAAATCTTTCCAAAATGTCAGTCAAGTCACTTAAGTGCCTTACGTGATACACGCTTAGGCGATCATGTCTCGAAAGAGATATGACTGACAGGGTAGAAGATTATTCCACAGTAGGTTGCCATTACTTTCTGTAGTAGACTGGTTGCCAGCCAAGGCTAACCTAATCTGTCCTGTTATTTTTAACCGATAACTAGAGGGAAGAGAGACTGGTAATACCTTTCCGAAGGGTATTTGCGCGTAAGTGAATTCAACTGGAATTCGAACTCGGCTCCCCGATTTCTCGTTCCGAGCTGATATCCACAACGAACGCACATCCAAAATGTAATAATTTAAAAAATGTCCTGTTAAAAGTTTAATTAAAATTAATCACAAGCTCAGTGTACATACACAGAAACAAGATACCAATAATGTCTTTGTACACTTTATTTTTTAAATTAAAAATTTTAATGTATCAAAATAGAAACATAATAACAGCTAAGTCGCAAGTTTAAAGAAAATGCAGTCTGTTCATTAAACTTAAAAAAAAATATCTTTGCATTCACAATTACTGAGAATTGTTGAAATTTGTTGATGTTTAATAAATCTGCTTTCATTTTACTACTTTGATCGAAGCAGCTCATGTAGTAGTTTGTTTTTTTGTTTTGTATTTTTTTTTTCTTTTTAAAATCACAACTGAACAAGAAGAGCGAGAGGTTGAAAGACATAACAAAAACTTAGTATCGATAAACGTTAAACAATCAACAGAATCAAATACTGAACGATACATGGAAACTGAACAGGAAGAAGTTGAGAGCTAAAGCTATAAAATAAAAAATAAAATTGTTCTTACCATAGAATCGTTTGTCAATTTCGTAAATGTTAGAATTCAATATTCTGAAGCCAACAAACCTAGTTCTTGTGGCAAAAAGCAGTTGAATAAATGGTATACTTAGTATTTGTTGTTGTCTGGAATTCATGTCCACATCTTTTAAATAAAAAAAGGAGGAGGGGGCTTTTTTTTACCAGTAGAGTCTTGAGAAAAAAAAATGTACACAACAGTCACACTAACAAGTTCCGATGGACTTTATGAATCTAGAAAATTCGAAATGTCCCCTGAATGCTATTTAACAAGAGAGAGAGGGAGAGAGAGAGACTTTTTTTATTTGTATTATAACGTGTTTTTCTTCTTTCTTTTATTTAAAGATTAGATTCTCAGTTAAGAGTCAATTGCCGCTCCTACAATAACAAAAACAAGAGAAAGATCATACCAACAGGAAAAGCATACAGTTACAAAGAAAAAACAAATATAAAAAAATGCGTTAACGATAGAGTCAGTTTATCAAAGAACTGGTGGACAAGGGCGGACGGGGAAAATAGATTTACATGATCTGTCATGAAAGTGGTCATCACTTTTACATAATTCCTCCCACGCATCCCTAGCAACACCTCCACACCCTACAATGAGGCAAGAGTTAGATACACAAAATGTGATAGGTGGGCGTGTTCAAAAAGCTTTCACGGTTTGGCTTTTTAGCAGGTAGCAGAAGGGGAACGAAAATTCTTTAAGTGTAACATCAAAAAGAATATGCAACTGAAAAGGACATTATTGTGGGTGTAGAGAGGGTGACGCGCGCGCACACACACACACAATCACCAGAAAATTTAACTTTAGGGTGGAGCCCTATTGAGGGAGTAACATTTTGTACACACTACAATATGAGGAGTAAAGGTAGTAGTGATGGATATTTTTTTAAAGCAGAGTTAAAAGTACGTTTAATTGAAGAAAGGAATGAAAATGCATTAACCCCCCCCCCACACACACATCCAATTCACGCACAAATGTTACCACTGTCTTACAGATTTTTCAGATACCAAATTTTAGTCTACTGAATAATAGTATGATTTTAATTTAATTGATTTGTTTTTCTATTCAATGTTATATATCTATATATCAAACACACTTCTTGCCCTGTATTATTAATTAACTAGTTTACTCATTTATCACTGGATATATTTCAATTTTCTGTATGAGCAATCTAATATTTGTATCTATATTATTGCCACATTTTAAGAAAGAAATCATGCAAATAAAAATATCCATCTCCATCAAAAGCTAAGACAAAAAAAAAAAAAAAAAAAAAAAAAAAGATTAATATTTTACAAGATATTCACTTATAAGCACTTATAATAACTTACCATAATATTACTAAGAAAGTGTGTGTGGTGATGGGACAGATTATCTAATTAAATATGTAAAGTCACAGTCCATTTAATATCACAGAATAGGTAACTTATTAATTGCTTTATCGAAGCAATTAATAAGTTACTTACTGCAGCACTTGTTTATAAAGAAAGATAATTCTAAAATTCCCCATTCTTGATGATTTTACCACAAACTGTAAATAAATTTAAGGTTCAATTCTTATTCTCTTAAATCATAGCTCCTTACACCTGCAAAAAAAAAAAAAAAAAAAAAAAACTTGCATAATTATTTTTGTAGACTATCTCAAAAACTGCTTGATACCCAAAATAACTTGCATAATTGTTTTTCAGTGTATGAACAGAAGGATATCTGGTTTGAGGATGACACAAAAAGCAGTCTGGATCTGTCCAGGCATTAAATATATGCTACATTCCATGTCCAGACACTGAAAGATAATAAATCTTAAAATTCAACTATAAATAAACTTTAAATTACTATATTCAATCACTGAAGTATGTTTTGTTTCAGCATTAAAAGGTTAATTTAATTTTGAGATGTTCACATTGAAACTTGTCCTATCACTGAGAAAATTTGAAGAAAGAAATGCCTATGTTAAAGTAAAATTTAATTATACAAACAATGCTGATAGCTATATTGTAAATTGTTGAAAACATTTAAGTATTTTAAATGTGAAACACTACATTTTATTCTTGATGTAAACTATTTCCCATTTTAAGAATGAAAGAACTCTTAGAGTTATTGGCATTAAAATTATTTATATATGGCTCTACACCAAGAAGCAATTTTGGAAAATATACTTATTTGTTTTGATGATTCACTCATTGAATATTCTTTAAATTGTTGATCTGGTTCAATTTCTATCTTGCTGGATCACCCATTTTGTTTATAAATATTAAGATGATTTATTTACTAACAGCCTAATCAATTGTAATGTTGAAATTTTAAATAACACACTGACTCAGGAAAAAAAAAAGAAAAAAACACTACCAATTATACTTTTGTACTAACGTGATCAAAATTGTTTTGAAATTTTAAAAAAGGTAATCTACTAAAAATATTTACAACTCTACCGATGAGAAACTAAAGATGCTTCAAAATCAACAAAAAAAAATTGGTAAATAAAACTTGCTAAATATTTTTAACTATGTTTTTAAAGTTGTTTAAATGTTCAAGCTTAGCATTTTTATAATACCTAGGTGAATGAATATTTTAAATTCATTATTTGACCACTAAAATGTGTTTTTAAATACCCAAATAATTAAATTTATCATCCTTCAGTTTCTAAGCATTTCAGTGCTCAGATCTTGCAATTTAGCATATCTTTGTGCCTAGACAGTTTTTTTGGTGTTACTGTCTGCACTGATTTATTTGTTCTCACTGGGCTTAAGCTACCAAAATTTATTACCCCACAGAGACAGTTAAGATCTTTCAATTCTAAGCTTCATAGATTTTTTTATTACAGGTTTTATACTCCTTAATTTTATACCAAAATTAAGATTTTACTTGTCTTTAATACTTTATGAAGAGGTTTTGCAAAATTGAAATATTTTATTAATTTGTTATGCTTGAGGACAAACACTTTATGGTTACTCCTACTTCAAAAGTAGTCAAGATGACATGGATCAAGATTAATTTATACATTAATTTTTAAAAATCTGTTTTAGTGATAATTATGGAAAAACATTCATTGCAATAGTAAACATCTATGTCAAAAGTAATTATTAGCAAACAAATAAGATTTCATCTTCACATGTCACAGTAAATTTTATATATTTTTACATTCAATATTTAAAATCCTTGATACTGTTAAAATGTAGTAATTATTCATTTATGATTTGATGCATGCAATCAATTTGATTTTTGTCTTTAGTTATGAATAAAAACTTGTCTTCAATGATTAACTTTCTGAATGTTGTAACAATTCTTAATGCTTTTCTATAGACAAAAGGAGTTATTTGTCAGCATTTAAATAGTTATATAGAAAATCATTGTAGGTCTTGAAGAATTCCAAGGAGTTAATATAAGGAAAGGCAAGGGTTAAAAAAAAAAAAAAACATTTCTTAAATATTCTATTTACTAATTTGTAGCATTATTACTTAGTCTTCACATACTAAAGCGGCTTCTAATGATATATGAAATCAAACCAAATAACCAAAGTTTACTTTTTTTTCTTGGGGGAGGGGAGTGTTTGAGCAGAGAACTTTTTATTTAGTACCCCTTCATATATGTTTGTAAATATCTATCAAGGCAAGGTTCTATATAAACAGCTAGCTAAATTTTTTCTGTTTAAAACATTTAGATTTTGATTTCATTTTTTTTTAAACTTCCTTTATGCAAAATACAATAAAAGTCATCTAGTAAAAATGTGATTCCCAATTATTCTGTATTCTAGCATGTCAAGTTATTAATATTCACTATTACAATATCTCATAAAAATTCTTTAGTAAACAAACTTGTGAAGAAATACACAAAATAAAAAAAAATTGAACATTGGAAATTTTGTTTCTTCTAAACAAAAAGTAATCATATTCAGCTCATTAAAAGTATTTTGTTTTTAGAAATCTAATTTCAAATCAAATTATTTCTCTTACTAAACACTTTTGCAAGTGAAAATTTGGTGAGTGGTATCAAGTTAATATATATAAATTACACAAAATAAATAAGTAATTGATAGTAAATGATATTGTGTATAACAAAAAATAGAGATGCAATAAAAAAAATTGTTTTAAATTTTCTTTGCAATTCAGTAAGAGAAATGTTTGAATTTTTTTTTTATAATTAGATATAATTGAAAAATTTGAAATTTTTACTGAGGACTCAAGATTAACCTCCAAAAAGATTTGAAAAGGGGGAAGAAAAAGAAAATTGAAGAGAACTTAAATGTACCAAAAAACAAAATAAACAATGTCTATTTTCATTGAAGATATTAAATCACATTCAAAATAAGAGAGAGAGAAAAAAAAAAAAAACACCCTCAAAGCATGCACTGATAAATTCCATATTTAGGGTTAGATTTCTGTAGTTGTGTTAGAAATTATGACAGAAAAAAAAATTGTATTAGTAATGAGTTTGTCATTTCAGACAAATTTCTAGGCAAATAAAAATGGCTGCACCTTAGATTTCATAAAGCTGCATACAAATGAAAAAAATGTGATGAAAAGCACAAGTTGACTACACTTTTTTTTTTTTTTATTAAACTAAAAATGCCCCCAAAATAATTTGGCAAAAAATAAAAATTTTAAAAAGTGAAAGTGCCTGAAATTATCACAGTAAATATATGGTGCTCTATGAATGATTTTAAGTTTTTGATCTTTTAACATACATATGCATGCCAAGTCTTACAGATTGTTTGTATGTCCTATAGATTTTTGAAGTATAAATCAGGGCTTGCATGCGGCTGATGACAAGTTCAAGTGCATCTTGAATGAACTGAAGAAAGAAAAAATAATAAACATAAATTTGTTGTTTTCATTGGTGCAGCTTTCAATTTTTTTCTTCATGAGGATTTTTTTCCAAGTCTTATAAAGTTGGACAATGATTAAAAAGCAACAAGACAAAAATAAAATAAATGTCATTTTAAAAAAATCTTTGAAAAAAAGTCACTGAGTAAATAAATTTCAAAGATATGAGAATTTGCTTTCTAATTAAATAAAAAAAATAAATAAATAAATAAACTACCTTAAATACATATCTGTACATTGACATTCCCCCACCCACCAATCAAAAGGACAGATTTCAATATATTTGAATTTTGTAAGATTCTAATAAAACAATGTTGTAGTCACAATACCAGATCCATTTATCTTCTAAATAAATGGATGGCAAATTCTGTCTATCCATGTGTCTGAAGCCCCTTTAACCCAGACCATACTTGCTCTACGTAAACATATACCTTTTTAGAATCAGGATGATCTCAGGATTGAAAATCTGCCCTTCAAGTTTAAGTAAAAGAAAACCAAATCTTCTGAAAGAACAAGCAAACTTAAAACAAAAATTCTTGATATTGCTTATATATATGAAAAAATTCATTAACATCTAAATTTTGTTTTGATAAAGTAATTTTTGCATTCTTAATTACACTACAAAAAGAATTTGGTTTATCTTTTTAACCATCATTGCATATGATCTATTTTAAAACAAAAACAAAAAAGGGGGGGGCTAATTCTTAAGTAATCGTCTTCTTTCAAAGACTAGATTCTCTGAAGCGTTCCAGTAACAAAATACAATGTAATTGTCTGAACAATTTCAATCCCTAATTTGCTTTTCTCCCCCCCCCCCCAAAGATTTATCGGTGTTCAGTACTAGAGAAAAAAAATTTTTTTTTTTTAAACTGCAACTCCAAATAGATGTATCCTTAAACTGTTTTTATCAGTAGAAATTATTCTAGTCAAATTTTTATTTTGACATAAGCAAAGATTTTTTTAAAATATACAAATTCTGAGTTCTGGCTGGGAATTGGTAAGACAAAAGGAAAATATTTCTAATTTAAAGTTTGTGGAGCTACAGACAGTTGTTCAGGTTGAACAATTCAATAAAAAGCAGTAAACTTTCAAATAATCAAATAATTTTTATACCATCCAGAAAAGAACTTCATCAGTTTTAGGATTAAGCATTAGCCCTAAAAAGGCCCACATCTAAACTTGAACAGTTCTGATAATATTTGCTTCTTGAGACTAAAAAAGTTTAACAGATGACAACAGACCACCCAATAAAAGTAGAATATACTGCATTATCAAATAAATTTGTTTTCTCCAATGTTATTAAAATTAACAGGTAAAATATTTTTAACATAGTATTTTATGAAGTTTTGTAGCTCTGTTCTTTCCTCTACAACTTTTGTTTATCATTTTACATTTACTGATTTGTTAATTTTTGATGAATAATAGTATTAAAATAAATAGAAAAAACAAATTTATTTGAAAACCAATAAACTCAGAATGAAATGAACATATTCTACAGGTGTAATTATTATAAAAACGAAGGATTTTTTTCTTATTTTGAATAGTCTAGTCCATAAGGAATAATTTAATTTCAGAAAAAAGACAGACATTGATTTAAAGATATAAATTAAAATCTTAAAAAAAAAATTGTAAAAAAATAATATATATGCATGTTTACTTATAATGCATTATTTTCAATTTTACCAATGGAGAAAAAAAAAAAGCAAATCATCATTATATAATAATAGAATGAGCAATAGCTAAGCTAATAAGAACTAAATGAGTTATTTCTTGACATGAGCAGTGGAAAGAACAGCCTACCCACAGTAATTAAATAAAGAATTCCTGGTAGGTTAGCTGGATCAGGGAGATGGAAATCAGGGGGTGCAACAGATGAAATACTGTGATAACAACAAAGATGAGTACAATAGCCTGAATGTAAATAATAATACCTAACCACCCAAGAAATTTAGACAGAAATAAATAGTCTGATATTAATGTTCTTCCAATCTCATTAACGACTTAACAAAATATGAATGAATTGTCCCTTTTAAATTTACTTATAAACATTAGATCAAACATTTAAATATTGCAAGCTATTATATATATATATTTGGAAGCCAGAAAATTAAATATATAAACTTGGTTGTTAATGCATGCAACTGTTACATAAATCTGTAACAAATATATTCGATTTTATTATTCATATCTATGAGGACATATCTAATTAAGTAGCACTTGATTAATAGAAGTAATTATTAATTATTTTTCTTTTGTAACTTATTTCCCATCTTTGTGATCATCATAAGTATATAATTGTTAAAAATAATTTGAGAGATTTTATAATTAAATTGTTTTGTCATTATTAAAAGCCATTTTCTACTCTAAAAGTTGTGAATTTCATTTAGATCATAGCTTAAAAATAAAGGGAAGTAAGCAATATTGAAGCTTTTAGACAATTTATATTTGTTATGCTATTATAATATACTGTATAAAATATGACTAACAAATGAGTGAATATTTGAAACTGCTTTGTGATTTCAGTAATACCATTTTATAGTGCATATAAAAAATGAACAAACAGCAAACATATCTCAATCTAACACATTTCACTTTTATTAAAACTTCTTCAGAGGCCAAAAGAAAAAAATGAAAACCAGACAGAATACTGGTATATTATGATTTTGGGTTCTTATTGTTCAGAAAAATTAACCCAAAATCATAACATGGCAATTATGAAGATGTTTAGAGTGATCACTAGTGTCACTAGTGATGGTGACCTGACTGTCTTCCCACAGGGCCTCAGATTCAACTTGGAGGCCTATGTCAAGTGCCTTGAGATTGTGCTGCCCTGAAGTCAAGAAAGTGTCTGCTGGAAGATCCTATGTCTGGCAACACTTGTGCACTATGCCACACAAGCAGGAGAATCCAGTCATGGCAGTCAGACAATTTCTGCGACCAGATCACACCTAACATTTGGCCACTTAACTCCCCAGAATGCAACCCCCTTGATTATTATGTGAGGGGAGCACTTGAGCAAGAAATCACCAACACTCTTTGTAACATGAAAGATGAACTGAAAGGAATGGCAGCATTCACCAACTTAAGAAAAAGGAGACTGTCCAGAATAGATGCAGGAGATTCTAATGTCGTCTGAAGATGTGGTTGAAGCCAATGGTGATTTTATTTAATAGATTTAATCTTTAGTATTTAAATATATTTTTGTGTAATTTTGGTAAATATATTAAAATGAGATGTCAATGTTACTTTCATTTTTGCATAAACGACAATTTATCCATCGCAACCTCAGTGAGGGTACGTGTGGGTGTGTATGAAAGGAATGACTAGAGAGCAGAGCAAAGTTATTATGTATTATTGTTTACATGTCTGATAAACTTGTAATCTACATAAGAACCTGATGAACAAGTATTGTATAACCAGGAGATCAGAAGGAGTTACAGTTATCAAAACCATTTCCTTGTAGTAGATGTCATATGCAGATGTATATTGTCGTGTCATGGATATAAACTTGGAATGAGAAATCAGAGAGCCGAGTTTGAATTCCAGTAGAATTTGTTTTATTGACTTAAGTACAAATACCTCTGGGAAATGTATTGATCCATCTCTTCTCCCTCTAGCTATGGGTTGAATAGCATTCAGAATATATTTTCTGATTTCTGTATGAATTTCTGGGATGAGGAATTATTTACATTCAGATTATGGTCTTCATCTTTGTTGTTATAACGTTTCGCCTGTGGTGCTCTCTGGTCTTCAAGTATATATATCAATCTGAAAAACTATTTATGGGAGTAGACTGCTCATGTCCATGGATATCTTGTTTATTTCTTATTTTCAGTACTACTCAGTTATTGCTGCTTCCACTGGGTCCAAGTACACAATACCTGGCTCAGAGATTGAACTAATTATCACCAAATTCATGAACCAACACTTTCATCCACTCAACTACAGTCCTGTAGGAAATTCCTCGTAGGTTATCCAAATTGACATATAGCGGATGAAGGCCAGTCGGCATATATATATATATATATATATATATATGTGTGTGTGTGTGTGTATATTCTGGTTAAATATTTAGGCAATTTTTTCATTTTTGTAAGTTTAAATTTTCCCCCATGTTTAATCTGTGAAGAAAAGTCTAAAAGTAATTTAACTCTTAAATCTTTATTTGCTTTTCCTCTAGTCTTCACTTGTTATATTTCATCATGGTTACTGCAGATCTGTTAAAATTTAACATTTATTAATATTTGCATCAAGTTACTAAAACTCTTGTATTTATCTGAAAATTATTATATATGATAATGCTTTATTCCATGAAAATATTACTTTATAAGTTAAGATGATTTACACTAATTTTTTAACTAAAGCATGTTTTTCTGATATCAGTCAATCATTTAAGTGCCATACGTAATACATATTTGGGCAATCATTTCTCGAAAGAGACATGACTGACTGGGCAGAAGATTTTCCTGCAGTAGGTTGCGATTACTTTCTGCAGTAGACTGGTCACCAACCAAGGCTATAGAACCCAATTCATTGTGCTATTTAACCCATAGCTAGAGGGAGAAGAGACATTAATATCTTTCTCAAGGGGTATTAGCATGTAAGTCAATGTAATGAATTCAACTGGAATTTGAATTTGGTTCTCCGATTTCTTGTTCAGAGCCGATATCTGCTGCACTACAACACACATTTTCTGATATAGTTGTCCCATTCTAAAGTAGAAGTGTATCAGAATCAGAGACAACTTTAAATCAGTAATTAACAGAATCAGCCAAGTACAAGTTTAGTAAATTTCTGATTATGTGCACAATCTACCAATCATCTTTCTAAAGTTGTTTAAGTGCTTTTTTTCAGTCCTACATACATGCAATATAGTAATTGTCATGCTGAAAATACCAAGTAAGAAAAATAAAATTTTAATGAAGAAATTACAGCTGTTTGGGTGTGAGTAAAACAGTAAAATACTAATTATGAACATTAAAGAATTAAGATTAGTTAAACAATTTGAGTTTGAGAAAGAATTTTCCATTTATACATTTGGAAAATAAGGAAATAAAACTTCACTAAGAGTTAATTAGAGAATGGCTATTGAAGAAAAAAATTAAATCAACAGTATTAAAAAGGAAGCCTCATTTAAAACATTTAATTATGGTTTTGTGTTCAAACCATACAAGTGGTAGCGAGACTGGGTTTCACACACTTTGTGCTCATTCCAGTCAGAATGTGGGGGGATAGAAGAACATTATCAAAAATAAGAGACTGAAAATTTTTAGAGTTAGGCTTTATTTTATACATCTCTCATAGAATTAGTTAAGTTCAGTATTATATTGATATGAAGCATCTGATTCAATCAAGTTAAATCAGTATTTGATAGGGTACATCATAAAGAGCTAATTGAAATACAAGAAAAGCTTAATTTATATTGGTAAGATAATGAAATAATTCCTAACCTCTACTGGGAACTCACAATAAAGTATCAAAAGCTACTAAAAGTTATGGAGAGCCCTGATTTCTAATGTACTTTCAGGACATGATTAATTTCAAAACTTATTTGTCAACAGAAAGAATTATGTCAAAATGAGTATATTCGAATTTCAGATATAAGATATTAACAGGAATTAATAACTAATTTCAGTTCTTTATTATAAAGGGTCATTCTCTAAGCAAAAGTGTGTGTGTGTGTGTGTGTGTGTGTGCGTGTGTTTTCTAAAGCTGGAAAAGTAACAATCATGAAATACCAGTTTATAGTTTCAATAATAAAAAAACAAACACTGATTTCTTAATAAATGCTATGTTATTCTTAGGGAATATCAAAATGAGCTTTAGTCCAAAGATTATAAGGAAAAGTAAAATGAGAAAAAAGTCTTTTACAAACACTGAAAGTCTGACAATGAACAAAGCAATTTATTAATGAGAACTCAGTGCTAAGCAAAAATAAAAAATCATCAGCTGAAGAAAGTTTAAAACAAGAATTTTAAGCTTTTGTTTGTTTCAATAATGTGGAAAGACAAGTCTTCAAAAGCTACTTGAGAGTTTTTAGTTTAAAAATCTATTTTAAACCACAATAAGGTACACTCATTGAAAATGCAGAAATTCATGTAACTTGAGCAAAAGATGACAAGCTACACTGGAGACATCTTTTATTGAAGATGAATAAGTTCAAAAGAATTCATAAATTTGCATAAAGACAGAAAGTTAAGTACTTTCTCCTTTTAAAACTGCTTATCTAGGAAAAAAAAAACCTCAACAGGAAGTTGATATCCTGTTATTAAGTGGAGATAACTCTTGCTACATTAAACTCCAAGCAGCGTTGACTTGCAGCAACCACTTGTTAGTTTTGTTGACAAAAATATCACTGGCACTCTAAAAATAATTATCAAATATAGTATAAAATAATAATTCAATGTTACATAAATATTTTAGTTTGGAATTAATTGATGTGTTATATAATCTTAAGTGATTCCAAATATGTTACATAGTTTACTAATTTTTAATGGTCAGTTTTGAATAAAAAACAGAAGAAAATTTTTTTTATAAAACCAGCAATAAATTTCCATGAGAAAGTACTTGTGAGTACCTAACTATTGCAGCCATATATATATATATATATATATATATATATATATATATATATACATACACACACACACAAAGTATTCTATAAAAACCATATAGTAATTTGATACAAGTAGTCATAAGATACATACATGTAATTGTAATAGAATGAGTCAGCTAAAAAAGACAAAACAAAGACTTTTGTTTTAACAACTTAATTCTCAGGCCTCAAATAGAATATTCATGAAAATATAGCTACATACAGGAATAAGATGTCAAGAGGAAGAGGATGTGAAGTGACTGTGGACAGAATAACTTTTTTCAAGTATTAATATGAAATGAATGCTATTTCTTAGTCTGGGCTGTTATTCTATATACAGAATGAGAGCAAAATGTGTAATTTTTATTCTGACAGTTCAGTAGCATTGACAGTGTAAGTGAATTTTATCATCATCCCAACAGTGTGCAACAACAAGTGCTTGAAGTTAATATGCTTGTATGTATGTGCAGTGCATAGGTTCATAGTGAAAAATTGTAAACCAACCTTGAAATTACCTGTTGAATGGAGTTTACAAAAAGATTCACATTCAAAGTCAAATCATTTCCTGTATATATTCTTGTGCAAGAAAACAATTACTCAGCATTTCTTCTGTTGATTACGAATGCTAGAAATGTGGTAAGTCAGCTTTTTTTAAAGATTAAGGGAAAAAAAAAAATCATTACTTCTAAAATTTCCCAGTTATTGAAGATTGATTTGCACTGTTAAATTATTTGTACATCAAATTCAAGGGGAAAAGACGTTGAAGTTTCTGCCATAATTTAGATTGGTATATTGTTTCTTTGAAGATATTTTACCCTAAGGTTTGTATCAGAAAGATGCTGAAAGAGCTGTTCAAATTTCTTAAAAGTCTAACAATTAGCTTTGCAGCCACACAGTACCAAAGACTCACCAAAGTTTACCATTGTGGGCATGATAACCAACATAAAAATCACTTGATCCAAGCAATGCAATCAATTGTGTGGCCATCATTAAGGCTGAGGATGGTTTTATTCAATTACTTTTTTCTACATTGGTCATTTATACAATTGTGTTTTGGAAATGTACTGATGTTTTACTCTTGAAAATCAGTTTTCCTTTATATTTTGTTGTCAGTTATCTGCCATACATTTTATGCATGTGATAAAAAGCAATGAATTTAACAAAAAGTGATTTTTAAAAATTTTACCATTTAGTGAGCAATGTCCTTAAAAATAGTATCTAGCTATTGTGCAGTGATAATCATGTTACTTTCAATCATGACTGACTAGTTGCCAACCAAAGCTATAGAACCCAATCTGCCCTTGGTATTCAACCCATAGCTGGAAGGGAGAAGAGATGGATTCATACCTTTCCCAAAGGTATTTGTGTATGCAACAAACTTTACTAGAATTTCAACTTGGCTCTGATTTCTCATTCCAAGCTGATATCCATAACACCACAACAGTGTCAAAACTGCTGCATTTTAATCATTAATAAGCAATAAGCCAACTAAGCTTAATAAACACTTTCTTGTTAAAAGCAAGTGGTCATCTGTTTTCTTCATATTTTATGCCAGGCGATTGTTTTTAACATGAATACTAATTATCATCATATTGCATAAAAATAGAAATGATTCCTTTAAGAATACGAATGATTTGCAGGTATTGCTACTAGCATAGAAATGAAATCCAAGAACAAAGCTTAAGTGTGCATTGTTCACCTTTATTAGAAAAGGTTTATATTTACAAGTTAATGGTTTGGCAATTCTTCTACAATGACTGCTTAAATCCATCTACTTACAAAATGATGTTTGTAATTAGATTTGAATTTAAGTGTTCATAAGTTCATTCTTGAAGATTAAGACTGTATCCCACTTAGAGAAAACAATTTATAATTTACAAGAATTTAAAGTTTTGACTGAAAACATGCATGTACTTTAGTAATATACTCAAGTTGTTACCTAATAAAGAATTTCATTTTTCTTTTTAACAACTTGACCATTCTTCACTAAGTGAAAAGTTATAGTTTTGGTAACTACCAAATCTGAAGGAACAAAAAAAAAAAAAAAAAAAAAAAAAAAAAAAAACACAACTCAAAGGTAAAATTCTAAAGTATGCAAATATCCAATTTCTATATAATAATATCCTATCTCACCTTGAAAATATTTTAAATATATCAAGAAAAAAAAAATTAAATACATAGAAAAAAAGGAAAAGACATTCTCTTATCCACTTTAGCAGGATATTTAAGTTAAAGAAATCTATTTTCTTTATAAAGTTGGGAAAAACAAGCAGATTGCATATTTCTTTTGTCTACTAGATAATTTTTCCTTTACACTTTAGTAAAATAGCAAGCAGGCAAAGTATACAAATGAGCAAGAACCAAGTGGATATTAAATCTTGTATGTTTTATAACTGGGATATAGATACCAGGACATCTACAATACATCACTGCAATCTCAAGTGGAAAGGGGGGTGAGTAAACACTGAAACATTTCAGTCATGTAAGAATCTGTATTTTTACAGAATCCTTTTTTGGGTAGTTTTTTTATATAATATAAATGTACTCTATATCTCATGACATACAGGGCTTGCTCTATAAAATGACAAGTTGACATGAGAGAACAATACAAACTCAAAGAATAGAGGCCTCTTAGATTTTAAAATTCCCATGTGGAAATGTACATTTTTTTTTTTAATGCACAAAATTTCCCAGCAAAAAATAAACAAAGAAGTTGTGGATATTCCACTGACTTTCTCAATCAAGAAAAATTAAAAATACTGTCAATCCTCCATTAGATGAGTAAAATGCTAGAACATACCTACAACAATATGAATTTCAAAAAAATACTTTTTATTGTCTGGTTAGAAATCTAATCTTATTTATGTAATTCATGAAAATGACTTTTCTAAAATAAAACAAATGATATATATATATATATATATATATATATATATATATAAAAAAAAGGCTGAAAAATTCTCAGTCTGACCCATTTCTCAAAATATGACCTGACATCCAAATTTAAGAGTTAATTTCTTATTGGTCAAGCTTAGAACTTTTCAGAACTCCTCTACATCAAATATTTTCACAGTAAACAAATTTGAAAAAATAACCTTTGCCTATGCCTTTCAGATAATATCTGTCAACACTACTTCTAAATGTATTTTAAATGAATTTTGTAATTTCTTTGCAATTCAGTATTATTTGCTGGAATTTTTTTTCATCAGCAGGAGTCCTACAATTCTGAAGAGATGAATATTTGTCCTCAACAAAAAAAGAACAGTGATAGAATATTCTCTTTGACACAGCTGATTTGTTAGCCAAGCCTGATAGGCAATATTCAATAGTTTGGAAAAAGTAAAAAAAAAACAAAACAAAAAAAAACAAAGCTTTAACTAAGAGCTTATATAGTTAACTAGCATTTTTTCTGTTTGCTGAGTAATCAAGCACTAAACCAGCTTCATCACCCCCTTTGAGTTAGTGTCATATCAACAAAGTTCTGACTATCACCGACACAGATAAAAACCTATTTGTTGTATAATAAAAATGTAAACAAAGCCACCAAATTGGGTCAATAATTAACCACAAATAGCACAAATTCTGTTGATTTTATGATGATAGTTCTTATGTAAATACAAGTGAGCCTGTGCCACAAAAAAATGACAGCAAAATATTTATATCAATATGCTAAAATGACGGAAACATATTGATGTACCTACTATTGAGTATCTTACATTAAGACATAAGAAAAAGAGTAAACACACACACAGCAAGAGCTTTTATAACTGGTGGTAAAGAGAATGAACTGAGCCGATGCAGCACCACTATTGTCTCTCTCAACGAGTGTTACAGATGGGAAATTATATATATGTATATACTCACTCTCTCACACACACACACAGTGGTCTTTGTTATAGTAGAAAGGATTAATTGGCATTCAAAGAGGTTTCTAAAGATACAACTTGACCATATCAGAAGATATGAAATGTTAACAATAATGATAAATAGCAAAATCTGCCCATTTTTAATTTGGCCCAACTCGGTAAAACTCTTGTAACTCAGGTCACAGTCAAAAAAAAAAGTCAAAAAAATTTTGTACATATCTTGCCATAAGACAGTCAAATTTACTATGAAATTAAAAAGAGAATTAAAGATATGCTCTTTAAGAAATTAAAGGTTAAATGTTAATGTCAAGGTAAAATTATCTTATTTAATCTTTGGACAAAAACTAAATAGATCACCTTTTAGATCTAAACAATTCCTTTTTATCTCTAGATGAAAAAAAGAATTGAAATATTGATATTTAAACTTTGTAACTATTTTCCAAAATTTACATCCCCCCCCCTCACAAATACATTGCTGGTAATATTTTTCCTTCAAAAATAAATGTATATTTTTCTATAAAAAGTCTATTTTCATACTTTCATAATGTTTTGACTCCAGGTTGGGGGGGGGGTAACTATTTGCCCATAGCTGGGACCCTAACAGGTGCTACCACTCTGGGTCAGAGTGGACCTGGGAACAACAGCAATTAAGAGGTGGTTCTATGCTCCTCACAATCTCCCAATCAGAGGCCTTGCTGCCAGAGACAGTTTACCATCATACCCAGAACCTTTGATCTAAAGATGTAAAATAGGTACCATTCAGTTTCTATCATGAAGCTATATAAGTGTACCAAATTTTTTTAAAATCTGTGTGATAGACAGAACCTTGTCAATTTGACAATGATTCCTTTTCAAATTAGTGAGGGTGTAGTTAGCAACCATATATGATGAAAAATAAGTACTACCAATAGCTGAAAGAATTCAAGGATGTCAAACTAAAAGTTGTATCTCAAAGTTACTGTAAAGAAAGCAATAAACCACTCCACTATCCTTCAAGAAAAATTGACTCCAAGCAATACAAAAATAAAGTGGCATGGAGAGTTACATGCTTGGAATTCCATCTTGGCTGATGATTGCAGTCATTTGAATTGTTTCACTCTCTCCAGTTGCTGAACCACTTGACTGTAACTGGTGTTCTGATAGGTTCCTTACAATTTATCGTCAACTTTGTTGGTATTGATTTCATCCAGACATCTCACTAGGTTAGCCAGTTGATCTTCACTTTCAGCCAAGTCATCAATGTCACCGATAAACTTGAGTTAATAGTTTCCTTTCCCAATGCTAACTGTACTGATCTGGTTTTCAAGGGTATCCAACATACTTTCCATGAAGATATTAAAAAATATAGACATACATCCTCAAAACATGCTAACTGATGTGCAGAACCAGTCCCCCACTCTTCCCCAGGCAAGACTTGCTCTTCTGGCCTGTTGGTATGGCTGTTGAATTGTTTCGATTTATGGCCGATATTACATTACTTCAAAGTAGCCTACTGTGCTTTGTGCCATATGCAGTTGAACACCTTTTTGAAGGTCTATGAATACATGGAAGATGCCATGCTAGTGCTGAGTATTTTTCACACACTACACTGAATATTTGCTATGTTGTGCTTCTTCTATGTCTGAAGCCTGCTCATTTTTCAGCGATTATTTCTGGTGTTTGCAGTCATAGTTTGTTTAGGATGACTTTTGGTGTAACACTGCTCACATGACTGATGAAGCTTATTGTACTATAATTCTGGCATAGTTGTAGGTTACTTTAAGGGATAGAGATAAGGAAGTGTGTCCAAGATGTTGGACATTCACTGGTTTGCTAAATGTTATTGCAGATGATTATAGGAATAACTATCACTACAAGAGTATACATATTCTTCAAGTTCTTCTTTTTTTTTTTTTTTTTTAATCATATCACCCCAAACAAGGCGGTAATGCCACTGATGCGCAGGGGGCTACGTAAGAGTAAGAAGATTGGAAAAGAGTAAACCGGAAACCACATCCTAAACAGGGAACATGGGATGAGCCTCTACACCTGTTCAATAGACGTGGGTGGAGTGTGAACCGGGCGATAGTTTAGTCTATCTACTCCAATTGAAAAAAAAAAAAAAAAAAAAAAGAGTTAAAAGATTGGAAAAGAGTAAAAGATTGGAAAAGAGTAAAAGATTGGAAAAGAGTAAAAGATTGGAAAAGAGTAAAAGATTGGAAAAGAGTAAAAGATTGGAAAAGAGTAAAAGATTGAAAAAGAGAGTAAAAGATTGGAAAAGAGTAAAGATTGGAAAAGAGTAAAAGATTGGAAAAGAGTAAAAGATTGGAAAAGAGTAAAAGATTGGAAAAGAGTAAAAGATTGGAAAAGAGTAAAAGATTGGAAAAGAGTAAAAGATTGGAAAAGAGTAAAAGATTGGAAAAGAGTAAAAGATTGGAAAAGAGTAAAAGATTGGAAAAGAGTAAAAGATTGGAAAAGAGTAAAAGATTGGAAAAGAGTAAAAGATTGGAAAAGAGTAAAAGATTGGAAAAGAGTAAAAGATTGGAAAAGAGTAAAAGATTGGAAAAGAGTAAAAGATTGAAAAAGAGTAAAAGATTGAAAAAAGAGTAAAAGATTGGAAAAGAGTAAAAGATTGGAAAAGAGTAAAAGATTGGAAAAGAGTAAAAGATTGGAAAAGAGTAAAAGATTGGAAAAGAGTAAAAGATTGGAAAAGAGTAAAAGATTGGAAAAGAGTAAAAGATTGGAAAAGAGTAAAAGATTGGAAAAGAGTAAAAGATTGGAAAAGAGTAAAAGATTGGAAAAGAGTAAAAGATTGGAAAAGAGTAAAAGATTGGAAAAGAGTAAAAGATTGGAAAAGAGTAAAAGATTGGAAAAGAGTAAAAGATTGGAAAAGAGTAAAAGATTGGAAAAGAGTAAAAGATTGGAAAAGAGTAAAAGATTGGAAAAGAGTAAAAGATTGGAAAAGAGTAAAAAGATTGGAAAAGAGTAAAAGATTGGAAAAGAGTAAAAGATTGGAAAAGAGTAAAAGATTGGAAAAGAGTAAAAGATTGGAAAAGAGTAAAAGATTGGAAAAGAGTAAAAGATTGAAAAAGAGTAAAAGATTGGAAAAGAGTAAAAGATTGGAAAAGAGTAAAAGATTGGAAAAGAGTAAAAGATTGGAAAAGAGTAAAAGATTGGAAAAGAGTAAAAGATTGGAAAAGAGTAAAAGATTGGAAAAGAGTAAAAGATTGGAAAAGAGTAAAAAGATTGGAAAAGAGTAAAAGATTGGAAAAGAGTAAAAGATTGGAAAAAGAGTAAAAGATTGGAAAAGAGTAAAAGATTGGAAAAGAGTAAAAGATTGGAAAAGAGTAAAAGATTGGAAAAAGAGTAAAAGATTGGAAAAGAGTAAAAGATTGGAAAAGAGTAAAAGATTGGAAAAGAGTAAAAGATTGAAAAAGAGTAAAAGATTGAAAAGAGTAAAAGATTGGAAAAGAGTAAAAGATTGGAAAAGAGTAAAAGATTGGAAAAGAGTAAAAGATTGGAAAAGAGTAAAAGATTGGAAAAGAGTAAAAGATTGGAAAAGAGTAAAAGATTGGAAAAGAGTAAAAGATTGGAAAAAGAGTAAAAGATTGGAAAAGAGTAAAAGATTGGAAAAGAGTAAAAGATTGGAAAAGAGTAAAAGATTGGAAAAGAGTAAAAGATTGAAAAGAGTAAAAGATTGGAAAAGAGTAAAAGATTGGAAAAGAGTAAAAGATTGGAAAAGAGTAAAAGATTGGAAAAGAGTAAAAGATTGGAAAAGAGTAAAAGATTGGAAAAGAGTAAAAGATTGGAAAAGAGTAAAAGATTGGAAAAGAGTAAAAGATTGGAAAAGAGTAAAAGATTGGAAAAGAGTAAAAGATTGGAAAAGAGTAAAAGATTGGAAAAGAGTAAAAAAGATTGGAAAAGAGTAAAAGATTGGAAAAGAGTAAAAGATTGGAAAAGAGTAAAAGATTGGAAAAGAGTAAAAGATTGGAAAAGAGTAAAAGATTGGAAAAGAGTAAAAGATTGGAAAAGAGTAAACCATAAACCACATCCTAAACCGGGAACAAGGGATGAGCCTCTACACCTGTTCAATAGACATGGGTGGAGTGTGAACCAGGCGATAGTTTAGTCTTTCTCATGTTGCACATCTGTAACCCATAGCTGGCTTCTTTCTACATGTCTTTGCAAGGATGTCTTTCACTGTCTCAATCATTATGTCATTGAAGTTATCCGTTATTGTTTTCTATTGTTAACAGTAGAGCAAACTTCCATCAGATTGTTACCTTTCATTCTTTCGCAACATTAAGATCCTTTGGTGTGTCCAGGTTCAATTTTAGTGGGCTGCCTCAATCTGGCTTTAAAGTTCATTATAACCATGTTGTGATCGTTTCCTAGTATCCACACCTGAAAATGTCTTTGTTGTGACCATCTTGATTCCCAATTGAAACCACTTTAACACCAGAATGTAATCAATTTGGTTGTACTAAGTTCTATTGGGTACATGTTAGGTCCATCATTGAGTTTTTGTATTCACAGAGTATATTTGTGAGCACCATATTGCTGTAGATGGCGAATTCTAGCAACCTCAGTCCTCCATCACTTGATTCATTGCAAGAGGCTCATGATTTCTTCCCAGGCTTTACATGTGTCACTCCCTACTTTTGCATTCTAGCTTGTTTGTATAAATAATATATCTTTCTCATCCACTGTGTCAATTTCTTGTAGTTGGATGTAAAATGTTTCCACTTCATTATCATGGTCTATTGGTGCATAGACCTGTATTACTGTGATGTTCAAAGATGTTGCTTGGATGTGGATGGAGATGGCTCTGATGGATACTGAACAGCATTCTCGTAGACAGTCTTTGATGTTCTTAATCCTACTCCATTGATGTATTTCTCCATTTATCCACTGTAGTAAAGGTACATGGCCATCTTCTGTCATATGAGTTTTAAAGTTCAGCCATCTTATTTCAGTCTGACTACATGCCAGGTGTACTTTAACTCTTGTGTCAATTGATACAGCTTTCTTTAAAAAAAAACAAAAAAAAAACACACACACACACACAATCCAAAGCAACATCTAAACTACAGTACAATAAACTCCAGGGCAACTCAATATACAAGCAAATGTATGCTGAAGTTAAAAGTAAATATAAACAGCTTAGAAATGGTCAGGAATTCAAAGTGGAATACCTTAAAAGGAAGCTCTGACTTCAGCAAAAAAAGTTTGACAGAAAATTCTGTCATATCAAGGAATGGCACAATATACAGGATTTTTAACATTCTTTGTTTATAAGAAATTGTCCTCTTTCTAAATACTTTGATTACTTTCTGGAAGGTATCTTTCACTATTCTGATCTGCCTTTAATTTCTGTGTGATATTTGTTTATCACTTGTTACTAAATGACCCAAATATTTGAATTTATATACCTGCTTGATTATGATATCTCCAATTCTAAGTTCTGATTAATGGTTGGTCAGTTCTTTCTTTCACCATCTAGCCTAGTTCTTTCAGCTTTCCTTGTCCACCATAAACAAAATGTCATCCATATATCTTAGATAACAAACCCTGAGGTCTTGTAATTTTCCTCTTGTTGCAAAGGTTAAACAAATCTGATGAGAAAAGACATGTTTGTCTTACTCCTCTTCCTGAGTAAGACAAACATGTGTTTTCTCATTTTGTATACTTATTTTATTTCCTATCTGCATACAAGCAGTTTGTTTTCAGTAAATGTTGCAAATCATTCCGACATAAATAAGTTTTATTCCAAATAAGTTTCCACAGCAGTTAAAATAGGATTTTGTGTTGTATTTCATCAATTGTTTTTATGTAATTTATGAAAGATAGCTATTATTTTGTGCTTTTATTGTTTGCTTTGACAACATTCTGATCATGAAGATAGCATTTCTTGTTCCAGTGTGTTGAATAAAGTAACAGTGTTCAAGGCCTATTTCTTGTCTAGTTCTGCTGTCAGTTCTGTGTTTTTAGAATTCTAATTATGAACCATTAAGTTGAATGCCCAGTGGAGATCAGATACATTTGTGCCTGGTTTCTTTGGCACCACTATAAAGATTGATCTATTGAGGTCATCTGGTATATTGTATCACCACCATTGCCTATTCTGTTTATTATTTCAGCAACCTCATCAATCCTGAAATAATCTTAGGCTGGCAGCATCTCTATAACATAAGCAACTAGGCTTGCTTTAATATTTTATTATTACATGTCCTTCCATATTTTTATGTATTATAGATTTCACGCCTTTGTTGTTGTAGAACAGTTATCCATTAGATTTGCTCTAATGGAAATATATCTATTATGAGCATTACATTTTCCAATTTTATTCATTTTGTCGAGGAACACATCTTCTGTTAATACTCTTATTTTATGTGTAACTGTTGTGTCTGTTCCTAGACACAGTATAAAGAAAGATGGCTTGTAAAATTTAACACTGAACATATGGAAGAAAGACGGGCAGAACAAAATGAGAAACCTATTTAATACATTTGTGTGAAAAGATGGCAGAGCAAGGACAAAGATGTTAAAGAATCTAATGCTACTTAAAGTTAAAAGGGACAGGAAGTTGTGGAGGACACTGATTGACCATTGTGAAGGGACAACATGTAAAAGCTTACATTTAACTAATTTCTCAAATGCAAGAATCAGCATTATATAAAAATAATTGTCAAACTGTTTTCCTCCAAGAAAAGATTAAATTTAAGAATAAAATATTTTTAAAAAATGGACTGTAGCATAATTTTTCATGCCTGTATTGGTTCATTAATTGTTGATATGACAAACGGAAAATTTAAGCAAGTTAGAGAACAATAAAGAAAAATTGATAGAAATACTTGATATGACAAAATGTGTTATTGAATAATTACTTTCATTGATCCAACAAAATCATTAATTTATCAACCACTTAGAATCAGAGGTGGCAGAAAAGTATGTATGTGTATATATTAAATGGATATAAATTAATAATTAGAAACATCAAAATGAATTAAATCTTTCTTGAAATCTTTATATTAATTTGATATTTGTTTTACTAACATTCTTCCACTATTATAAAGTTTTGACAACAATCACAGCACAAAACTATTTTTTTCTATTATTTTACATGTGTATACACACACACACACACAGTGATACAAAGTACTTTGAAAGTAGAGCTAACAGTCAGAATAGCACAAAAAGGTTAGTAGATCACCTTGAAGTAGGGGCCTGCTGTTATATGAATTGTTTTTGTGAGGGAGCTTTCTTTTAAAACGACCAAATCTTATCTTGTATAGGGGGAAGATGAGAATTACACAAAATCCCTTTGAAGTGACAAGTAAACAAAAAGGCAACATAAAATACAATATTTTCTATACTTTAAATGAATTTTGTGACAGTAACACATAACAGGTGTTTATATGCCACTAAGTTATAAAATGTCTCAAACTATAAAATTAGAGAGACGTCAATATAAATTCACCATGGAAGAAAACAGCTTTCATAACTTTTCCTTGTTATTCAGTTTAGTCATAGTAAAATACCATTTTAACATGAATTCATCCATGTCCAAAATGTACTGTTGTTATGACCATGTCAGTCATGTGTCAAAGATAGAAGAAATATTATCTACCAAATATTTTACTGTCTAGTTAACTAGACATCAAAACAGAGAAACATTGTAGAGAAAGTTTTAAAGACTTTTGAAAATTTTCCCTTATGGCACATACTACAAACAGTGGATAACAACAAGGTAACAGTTTTCTGGTTACTTCCCTGCTTCAGAAGAAATAAACCAAACTAAAACCATAAGTTTTGAATAAAACTAACTTCATATATATTCTAAAACTTTCCGCTGCTACTGTTTTCTCAAGAAATATGTATTCTTAGTCTAATCAGCAGTGAGTGTGACTTCATTTGTGAAGCTAAAAACCAACACAACTTGTTTACAACCATGGAAATATAAGTTTCTTTTCTACTTAAACTAAAAGGTCTTATTTAGCTATACAATGACACAAACCCAAAATTTCATGAACCTAGATCAATGGATCTTCATTTAACTAAACTAATACTGACACAAAACTACCAGTAAAATCTCAGAAATACTTAAATTGTGAAATTAAGATCAATTGCTTTAGTTATCCCAAGTCATAATGAAATGGTTATTTCAAAAGTAATGTACTTCCAAAGGAAAGGGAAAGGTTTTTTTTGGGGGGGGGGGTTTTTTTTTTTGAGAGGGTATATGAGGTTGTAGAGAAAACAATATTGTCAAAATCATAACAAGTATTATTAGCAATAGCAAAAGTCAACTATGAAATTTATTCTTTTATTCTTTGTTGAAAAAATCTAGAATTCTTAACAAAAAGTATTCTAATAATGCTTAATTTAACCATTCACTACTCAAAGATTTTGCCACTAGAATTCTTCCAGTCATCTAATTGAAAATAATATATTGTTCAATATGGTTTTAACCAAGATATATATCTCATAATAGCACTGTATACTCAAATGCTAGAACTCTAGAAATGTATAATCACTATGTTTATAGTCCAACAGATTCATGTTGACTTATAGTAAAACTTATTCGTCACTACTAATAATTTAAACCTAATAAATAATATTGAAGACTGAGTTGAATTTCACATAAGGTCATAGATAAACTACTTCAGTTATAGATATTATGAAAATATCTATATTTTAAGATGGAATATGAACAAGTTGTAAAAACCTTCTGCACTTCAGAACGAAGTGTTACTTTATGTCGATGTGATTTGAACTTTGATGCTGTAGAGGTTTTTTATTACTTATCCTATAACAGTTTTCAGAATTATTTCAGTCTGCATCAGAGGATTCAATCAAACTCAAGAGAGTAACATTTTCTGAAAATTATAATTTGATCCTTTTGCAATTTCATGTTTTGTCCAAGGGTTAAATGGGCAACAGCAGACCTAAACATGTAATAACATTGTTACAATATGACAGATTTGGTCAAGTGACTGTCATAATAGGAATTAAACTTTCAACCATTTCTCTACAAAATATTTCTCTATCATCAACCAATTCAACAGTCCTCAACTTTTCTATGTATTGACACTGATTCAATCTAATTACATTGTCTTTCTTATATAAACTGTTTATGAAAGAACCAAACAAAAAATTTCTTAGAGGTTCTTTATTTTGACTCACTCAAGCTTTATTTTTCTTTAACACACCAGTGGTGTGTAGAACTACAGTTTGTTATAATAATATCAACCCAATAAACAATTATTTTATCACTAATATATTTAGTATAGAATATCAACAGTTCTACCTTCTGATAAAGAGATGAGCACATGTATTATTCTTTCTTAGAATATTAATTTCATAGCTTCCCTCCAATGGCTGGTATTAATGGAAATGGTGGCTTTTTTAATGTCTTGGGTATATTAACTAATGAGTAACAATAGTCTATAGGGTATTTCACATGATCATCATTGTTACTCCAAAGCAGAATCTTCAAAGCTGTTTCAGTTTATCATGATTCATATTTAGATATCAATCAACACTGTTTACCACAATAGAATTACTTTTAATATGCTCAGATCTGACATTGTGACCATAAATTTCAGTTTCCTTTGAGCCTGGGAGATCTTAATTTGATCAGTGCCAGAGTGATGATCTGTTTCTCATTCTTGAACAGCTTGTTCAATAATGCATTCATTTTGGCACAGTGGGAACACTGGCACTATTTGCAGCTTCAAAGTTACTGATCTTCACACTTTGAATTTTTTTTTATTTATTTAATTTCAGAAAAAATATAAAAGGTATTCTAAACTGCCTTTGTTATTAGACCAGAAAAATACCTTCCAAACATTTTACTTTGCATATAAGCATAACAAATCGTACCCAAAGTAAGCATGTTATCAATATCATATTAGGACCTTGAGTAAGTTCTTACTGTTTTCCAACAGATGGTATTCCCAGGACTGTGTGTGCATGTAGTTTCAGATTATAATGCATCTATAAGGAAGTGCTACCAGAAAGCTTGAAATTCAGTGTATGCTATTTCACTGAAGTGTAAACAACTTCGTTTTTCATTGTATTAAGCTTCTAGTATTTAGTTTCAAAGAAAGTGTATTTGCAGGGAATTTTACTGCACTAATTTATTCAAAAAGAAATCTGCAGCTGAAGCACACAGAATTCTTGTTGAGAATTACAGTGACCATGCTTTATTGGAAACAAAGCATGTAGAGTTTGGTTTAGATGCTTCAAAAATAATGTTAAAGATAAAGAACGCTCTGGAAAACCAAAAAAGTTTGAAGACAGAATTTGCGGCATTATTTCATGAAGACTCATACCAGCACAAGTTAAACTTGCAAAATCATTAGGAGTTGATCACACAAGTTTTGAAACATTTGAAAGCATTAGGAATGATTCAAAAGCAAGGACATTAGGTGTCATAAGAGAGAGATGTCGAGCAGCATCTTTTCACTTGTGAACAGCTGCTTTGACGGCAGAAAAGGAAAGGTTATTAGCATCGTATTGTGTCACATGATGGAAAGTGGATACACTACGACAACCCTAAGTGTAGAAACAAATATCCATGGTTCAAAGCTTCTGATCTGCATTTGGTGGGATCGGTTCGGTGTAGTTTATTATGAGCTGCTCAAACTGACTGAAACCATCAGAGGAGATTGCTATCAACTAAAGCTGATGCATTTGAGCCAAACAGTGAAGAATTTTGCAACACTAGGTCACATGTTGCAAAATGGGTGAAAACCTACTTCGAAACGCTTAAATGAGGAGTCCTACCCTACTTGTCATGTTCAACAGACATTGAACTATCTGATTATCCCTTGTTCTGATCGATGACACATGGCCTGGCTGAGCAGCACTTTCATTCTTATGAAGATGCCCCCTAAAAAATGGGTAAACTTGTAGTTAACCTCAAAAGGTATGTTTTTAAATGGCATGAAATTCAAATGATCACAGAAAAATGAAAAAAAGAAATGGCTAATGATGGACAATACTTTCAGTGACATGTTTCTTACTAATTTTTATAAATAAAACATTACTTTTCATGAAAAATCAGCAAAAACTTATTCAAGGTCCTAATAATATATCTAAGAGTCATTCCATCACAAATCAATAAGGGTTTGACCATTACTGACAGATGTTTTTTAAATATAGACTTTCAGGACACAAATTAATATATATATATATATATATATATATATATATATGAAATGAATTGTTTGAACATTATTTTTTTTATCGATACTCTTATTTAAGTAGATATTCTGTTTTTTTTTTAATTAAACAGTATTATATATTTATATCTTCTGGCCTGATTATTTACGATAAATTGTTATTACGAAAATGTGTGCCATTGGGCAAGATTCAAACCTGCGCAAATTTTCATAACAATTTATCGTAAATAATCAGACCGGTAGATATAAATACATAATACTGTTTAATTAAAAAAAACAGAATACCTACTTAAATACGAATATCAATAAAAAATAATGTTCAAACAATTCATTTCAAATTGTTGGTTGTTTATAACCAAAGTTTCGTTAAAATCCGTTAATTTCCGTAATATATATATATATATATATATATATGAAAATCTGTTTAAACCTAATAACCACTATAAATAGACAAAAATAAATATATATATATATATATATATTTTTTTTTTTTTTTTTTTTTTTAACCACCCATAATGATGGTATATTCTTTAAAAAATAAGTATTAAAAAAATAAAATTGAAAACAGGCTGGCCAACTGGTTTTTACACCTCACTCAACAGAGCCAAATCAAGGTGAGTAAAGAAATTAGCATGTAAAGAAATTAGCATTAAAAGAAAAAAAAAAATGGAGAAGATGTAGAGAGGAAGAAAAATAAAAGAAAAATTGGATATAAGTTGGAGGTCAAATATATGCTCTCTCTGTATGCACAGAGAAGGCTTTAAAGATTGAATGTAGATGGCCTCCAAAACTTTGAGGTGGCAACTTGAGTGGGACCGGCTTAAGATAGAAAATGCGTCCACACTAAAACTATCAGCACAATTAGGGTTATTAATAAGGTGTTCCACAATGGAAGACCCATATGTATTGGTTAGCCTATCAGACGAGGTATGGTCCAAATTACATATTTTTGTGGGGGCATACTGTTTAATTCTAGAATCTAGTCTTTATGTAGTTCTCCTCATGTAGTTCGATCCACAACTACACTTAAACATATAAATCAATGAACTATTATGGTTTAGCAGAAGAACATCCTTTCATATAGAAGGAAAGAGATTTAGAAGTAAAAAAAAAAAAACATACACACACAAGTATTGGCAGCAAAGTAACATTGTTGAACTGCAACAGAAACCTGCTTAGCAAATCAATCAGTAACAGAATCCAACCAAGGAAGACGCAAGTACACGGGACATCTTGGTACTGTTGCTAGTTTAACCCTATTGAATTCCAATACCTTATTCCTAATCACTGACTGGAAAACATCCAATGGATAGGCATTATTACAGAGAGTGAGAGTAATAAACCAGAGTTTGTCATCCAACTTAGTTTTAGAGCAGATCATGGTCCTATGGACAATGGTCTTAAATTTTATGTTTTTTGGGAACAAAAAAAAGTCCCACCTGGCATACAAAACAGTAAATGTTGGTTTTTGGTAAACTGAAGTTAAAAAAAATAAAAAAATAAAAATAAAAAAGAAAGATCTGCTCACTAAAACATCAAGAAATGAAATGAAAAAATTAATCTCCTCCTCTTGGATGCATATTATTAAGGAACAAAAAGGAATTGCTCTGCTTCAATTTCATCTGTTAAAGAAACAATAAGTGTCATCTACATAATGGAAATGAACATCAGGTCTATTAAATTCAGATATGTGTGTGTGTGTGTGTGTGTGTGTGTGTGTGTGTGTGTGTGTGTGTGTGTGTGTGTGTGTGTGCATATATTAATTGAACTTTGACATTCATTTGTGAATGACTTACTATTTTTGGTGACTGGAAACTGACCAATTCCCAGGTGGTAGCCATAGAGAAAAAGAGAAATGCAGACCACTAGACTTTTCCATTGCTTATGAATTGACCTAGATCACTGAAGAATCCACCTGAGTCCTGGATGCAACAGGACAGCAGGCAAACCACCTCAACCTTTTCCTAACATCCTGACCTCACAAATTGCTCAGCAAAAGTTTTACCTGACATTGACACATTTAATCATTTCCTAATCAGTATCCAGATTAACTCCAAACTAATGACATCCCCTGATTTACCATGTCATAATTATAAAAAAGTAAACTGAGACAGTTTTTGGTTCTATATGATGGAAGCTCCTCTCCCAACTTTTTCAAACATACTGCCTTCAAAACTGCTGCTCTAATCACCAAATAAATCCTTTCTGGAATTAAGTGTTTTATACCCTGCAATAAATTTCAGCAAAAACGGAACCACTACTTCAAAATCTTTCATAAAGAATGATGTAGTCTGGCTCTTCTTCCAGAACTGCTCACAATTACTGTAAGAGAATTCTGGAAAATCAAAATGCCACTTTATGTAAGCTGTCCAGGCCAAAGTTGGAAGACCACCAACCAAATTATGAACAGAGGTAAAGCAGCTGCACCCACTATTATAAATGGTCCTGAGATCATCTTGACAGATAAGTTGAAGCTCTTCATCTATCTTTTTTTTTCAAACTCAACAGTAGATGACAAACACTATCCCCTCCCTAACTTCCCAAATCTCACTGAGCACAATCTTAGTCAAATACTCATTTCAGTAAAAGAAGTCTCTAGTCTTATGGAAAGCCTTGACACAGATAAAATTCCAGTGGTCATCTTTAAGAATATCAACCCAGAATTATCCTTAATTTTATTTAACCGCTGCTTGAAGAAATCTTTCCCAAGCATATAGAAGGTGTCAAGCATATATTTGGTCTTCAAGAATGTGGGCAATCAATTCTCCCCCTCCAAGTACAGACCCATTAGTCTTCTCAGTAAACTTTTTGAGGACATTATCAACAAGACTATCAAGCATCTAAATAGGAACAACCTCTTGTGCGACAAACAATAGAGGTTTCAATCAGCCCAATCCCCTGATGTTCTAAATACCATTATGTACAGAATTAGTAAGGGCCTTGATGACACATATACTGCAAGGACCAGAGCATTACATATTGTGAAGGCCTTTGACAAGGTATAGCACAATAGCTTGCTACACAAACTCTCCAGCTAAGGAATCATTGGAATAGTTTTCTCTATTATAAAATCCTTCCTAGATCCCTGAAAGTAGTTATTACTAATGAGACCCAGGTAGTCAACACAGGCATCCCCCAGTAAGTAGCTGACTCCTCATGCTATCCTATACCTTTATAAGAGCCAAATCAGACCGAAAATTAAGTACTGTTGCCATATTTGGGCAGAAGCTGCCCATACCTCACTTTCCAGTTTTGATAGAATTCAAAAGCATCTCCAAACCCTTGTTGGAGAATAATTTTTTTCCACACTCCCACCTCTCTCACAGGCATGATGTGGCAAGTCTCACTGCTCTATCATTACTACCATAGAAAGTGCTTTAACTGCATCACCTGATTCCATGAGGTATGACTTTCACAGCTAAGACCCACTATGCCACTTACATAGTAGCAAACTACCCACACTCCCTCAGTATTCCATTGGCAAGAAGTTCCATTCAAACAGCTACGTCCCACAAACTGCGGCCATATGGAACAAACTTCCAAGAGGATGTCTCCTCAGTCATTACAATCTTGACCTGTAATCAACAGTTATCTTCTCCTGCTACCCACATAAACTACCCCTTAATGTAGCCCTCTACCTTGAGTGGCCCCAGAAGGGCCTGTACCATACTTTAAAAAAATTATATACATATATATAGTATTCTCAAAATTTCTAATGCCCTTTACCCATCATCTGTAACATTACAAAGAATTGTTATCCTAACATTGAACCAGCTCTGCAAAAGTTTCACTTTTTCTTGTTAATTTTCATTGTTTGCATGAAATTGTATTGGTAAAATATTTTATTCAATTTTTGAAGTCTGAATTTTTATTTCATAAGCCCAAAAATTTTCAATTCCCATAACTCTTACTCACATTCAACATCATTGACATTTTCTCATGGTTGATGCAAGAATAATCAAAATTATCAGCTGTAACTCTCCAATAGAGAAAAATATTATTCAATATGGCTTCATCTTTTTTTCATAGACTTTTGTTCTTCACAAGTAAACTGAATAGGTTTTTATCTCACATTCTACAAAATTACATTACTTTCCACACAACTTTATATTTTAGGAAAATACTTGGGAATTGATACGATTAGACAATGCATAATAATGAATATTAACAAAATAACACTGATAACTTGTTATCAGGAGTTGGCAACAATTCATAAAAATTGAAAACATTTGTCATTATTGCTTTATGTTTGTATTAAAAGGATATTTTGTTATATTCATATCTTATGCTGAATATATCAGGAATTTCAGAATACAAGATTGACTTATAACAGATAAAACAAAACAAAAAAAAGAAAGAGATTGGCCCTGGTTATAAAAACCTTGTCTCATAACAAATGCTAGTAAATATTGTATTGGAGAGAAAGTTTTGAATTTTTACCAACATTCCTATGCACACACCACTGGCCAATATGTTCAAATGCATATCTAGTTATTTTGCTGAAATTTTTTGAAAATAATAATAAAAAAGTTAACAAAAAGGAGGAGTGTTACCAGATTGAATCTTGGATAAATCTATTTTTATTAAGATGATTTTGTTTTCATATGAATAAAAGTAAATAGCTTGTTATCATCAACTTAAAAAAACAAAGTTGCCACACAAGAGTGATCAAGAAAGCATTTCAGGTTTTTTCAGATGCCATATTAGTGGTATATTTGTTTTGCTATTTTTTTTTCAAACTCTTCATCTTTCCACTTCTCTTAGCATTTACCTTTTAATTATTAAAGAAACTTCAAAATAAATACAAAAGTATTTGTTGTTTAACCATTTACAAAATATTAAATTCATTTTATTAAAAGATACTATAGTACACTGAAAAATCTACTACTTTATACAGTGAGTTTTATCAAGCAATTTTGAACTGATGTATATCCAATTGTTGCAAACATCAATCAAGTAAAGGATGCAAAAAGGTTGGAGATCAGAGGGAAAATAATATGATGTGGGAGAAAAAGCAAAAATAAAGAGAAATAAATTTTAGTATCTAAAGAGAAAGAAAATGTGTTATGATGGAAGCTTAGAAAAAGAGAAAAAGCATGGAATAGGTAGCACCTATAAGTGGGTGAGTGACAGCTAACATATGCGGAAGCTAAAGAGATGAAGAGTGGAATACAGAAGAGGCCAAGAAGAAAAGGAGAGGGTTACTGTGCACACTAAAAAGAACTGGTGATTTTTTTAAGCCACAGAATATACAAAAGGCATCATTATGTAGACAGGCCTAATATAGAAGTTAATTTGTTTTTTCTGTAGCAGAACACCATTCAACCAGCCAGCAATGTGACATGATTTTCAAACAGTGACTGGACTGAACTAGTTACCAATAGCAGCACTGCCACCCTAGTAAATACCACCAAGCAGGCAGTAGAAATTGAAGCAGTGGTTTAGGTCAGGGAATGAACATGATTGACTGATGAGTTAATTGCCAGAATAGCAAGAGAGGAAGAGAAAAAGAGAACCATACCTTGTTTAGAAATATCCTTTGATGCAATATTTTCAGATCCTCAATTTGATAAGCAGACAATGTCTAACCTCAGCTTAAGAACAGCATTGTCTTATGTAAGGGAGAAGAAAAAAGTGAGCAATGTGAACAAGTGTGGTATAGGGTGGTGAAAAGTTTTCAGCCTATGCCTCTTCCCTAAAATCTGACCAAAATTCAAAATTTTGAACAAGGAAGAGAGATGGATGTGCAAGTAGCTTGACAGTCATTAGGTAAAAAAAAAAAAAAAAACGAACCTATGAGCAGAGTTCAAATTCTAACAGAGTCTGTTGCATTCTGTTCATACTGAATTTTTGGGAAAACATGACTCCTATTTTCCATCTGAATTTTTTGGGAAAAATATAACTTCATTTCTATTTTCTCCCCAACAGGATAAAATAACAAGGTAGATTAGGCAAATAGTCTATGGAAAGGACAGCTCTGAATTCAAATTAGTTGGCATGGAACTAGCTATTCCACTCAGGTTTCCATAACATTTTATATGGAGCTTAGTCTGGCACAAGACTTCAAGCATGAGGACATCTAAGGAGGGCTCAACTCATTATACAGTACTAATGGTCTACTAGACTAGCCATTTAACCATTTCCATACTGTGTACCAAAAGAATTTTCTTTTTCAACTCTTGACCACTTGTTAAGCAGGTAAGAATGAATAGAAAACTGAATATTAATTTAGAAAAACATTAAAAAGCTATTTTTTAATAAAATCTTTTTGAAAACAGTTTTGCCTGTTCATTGCTAGTAGACATGTTTAAAAATCAGTTTCCATTAATCACTAAAAGCTTTTATCTTGGGGCATTTTTCTATTTGTAAATTTGCCAATTTTTGTTTTCATTTCCCCAAGAAAAAAAAAAACAACTCACCACTGAACTTGTTGTCCATGATATAAGAGGTCCATATGGCCATGTGAAAAAAGAAAACTCATTGGATGATTGATCCAAAAAGTGACTTGACCCAAAGAGTTGTGTGTTCAATCCCTGGCCTCAGCAGAGAATACAAAAACTTGAAAATTTATCTATGTAAATTAACTAAAACTGAGATATCCAAAGCCATGACAATGTATCTCCATGCACTAAAAGTGTTTGGTACGAAATTCCAACAAATATCCCCTGAAGAAAGCTGGAGTTTACAACAGCCAAAACGTTATGAATATGACAGTATAGTTTAAACAATGTTAATTGTGTAACTAGTTACAATACTTCATCTTAGATATATAGTCAGATGTCGAGCCCAAGTCTGTTTAACATTTTCCCAGACTATCCTCTGCATATTTACAAGCAGAGATGTGAAGAGATGGGCACAGATCATTTAAGCATTCTATACCATATCCCAAATGAATCAACACATAGAAGAAAGCAATCCTGATTCCTATCCCGAGACCAATGTACTCATGAGGGGGGGTATATCAACAGCAACATAGTTGGAATAAGAATGACCTTGGAAAAGGGGGGAGCACTACACTCTTCCATGTATTCCAAGAATTAGGACTTAAACCTTCCAAAACAAAAAATGATTTGGATTTGGAAAGAAAGCAGTAGTGCCATATATCCTGAATTTATCATAAAAATTCATGATGTGGAATTAGTAAATACCAAACATTTCAACTACATCAGTATATGGAACAGTTAAAACAAGTTTAGTATAAAAAATAAAAAAATTGAACATAGAATAAGCAGCACTAAAGTTAGTTTCACCTAACTCTGCAAATTGCTACAAGTCCAAAACATTAATTTGAAAACTTGAGTCATTTTTTTAAATAGTCTTGTCAGAGTGAGACTTTCATATAGATGTCATGCATGGTGCCAAACGCATTCAGAAATATCTAAACTGTCAGTTGTATATAACTGCATTCTAAGATCAATAGTTAAAAATAGCTTTGTGCAAGTTAAACTATGATCTTGAAGGCCATCTTTTTTTTTTTTTTTTTAACCTTTTTGGAAGGGATAACAGTAACTGGACTTACAAAACCTATTTCACTGGAAAGTTCTTTTAAGAGAAAGCTTTTATACATTTCAACCAAAAGCTGCACTGGTTGCTGTTAATTAAAGTTTATCCATAAGGAAATGGCTAATATTATCATCACCGTTTAAATTTGTCTAAATTAGTGCTTAAATGTACATCGTACTTTCAAATTACTGAGTAGGAATTTTATTTGTTTGTGCTAAAATAAAACTAGGAATTTGAAAATATCAAGCAAAGATACACACAAAATTAAAACCAAAAGCAAACTAGCATGAACTAGTCTCATAATTTAAAGCCAGTGCTTACAATGAGTAAAATGTTGTGAAGGTGAGAGTAAAGATGGGAACAACAGTCTGAACCATGTAAATAGACTGGGACTCTTATCCTCCTTTTCATACTTCTGATTAGGTTTGAAATGTTTCCATATTGGGGTTCTCACCAGACCCTAAAATTTTGTGAATCAATAAAATTCCTCTATAAAAATCAATACATTCAGTGGATTCAGAATTTGGAAGGTAGTTCCTAATGGATGAGAAGAAGGTCTTTATTGATGTGGTCATACAATGCTTGGTAATCAATATAGCAGCTAAAAAGAAAAATCTATTACAAACCAGATCAAAAAGTTATTTACAAAACAAGTATATAATTCAAACAGAGTAAACAAGCAGGCAGATTTACCATCATAAATCCAGTTGTGAAGTTTATTTTATATTTTTAAAAATTAGAGAAAAGTAACCTTGATAGTATATAAGTGATTTAATGATCAACTATATTGGATTTGGGACACAATGTGATTGAGATGAGTTTGTTAACCATTCTAAGATGAATTCCCTAGTTTAATAAGTTTGATCATCATTGGGTATCTCCTATGACCTTGTCAAAGTTTAATACTTAGTATTTACTGCAGTCAAAGGTTTTGGTTGATTGACAGAAATAGCTTCAAGAGGTTATATACCAGGAGAAACCCTCTTAAAAATTTGTCAAGAAAGAAAGTGTGCATGTTCATAACATGCAGGGACAGCTTTCAAAACACTATAGATGTTCAACATTTTATTATATATAGATAAACTTCCAGCATGGATTGAGTAATGAACTATTCACTAAAATTAAGCAGAATTAAAAAGTACTAAAGTTCTATTCTTTTCTTTAAGGAATCTATTCCCTCACCTCAAAGTCAACTCTTGAATAATCTAACATATAGAAGTCAAATATCAACAACCTGTAAACATTTTTAGATACATGGTTATTCCAGAAAAGTCCATATTTACAAAGATGGCTTCATCTCATAAGTGAAAAGGAGTCTGACTATCAGGTAATTACAAACAACCAAAAAAGTAATAATATTGGAAATTTGGTCAGGCAGAAACAAGCAGTTATCAAATGGTGAATAACAATCTTCAACCCTACATACCTCCTGCCCTCAAATCCAGTGGAATCACATGATTCGGTTAAAAGAAAATGCTGAAGAAACTTCTTTTCAGAGTCATAAGAATGTGACCCTTTTATATCATGAACCACAATAATGAAAGTTCAGTGGTAAGTGTTTTGTTAACTTTATTCTTGCAGAAAAAACCCCCAGATATTCTTAAATATGAAATATTAGCAGTTGTTAAAATTCCAGATACAAAAGTTAATTGAAATAATTCAAAAGGAAAAAATTCTCCAACTTCTTTCAATCCCTAAGTGGTGACAAATGCCATAGCTGAATTCATATAAAATTCAGATGGAATTACCTTTTCTGCTTATTTTAGAAGATACAAGCAAATTTACAGAGAAGAATGCAGTGACTGGGAAGACAAGAAAAAAAAAAAAGACTTTTGTTGAGAAAGTTAGCACAAGTAAAACATAAAAATGTACTGTAATTTTGTACTACAAAGAAAACCAGGAGAAATTTGCTTCAAAGAAATAAATATTCTGAGTAAAATTTTTAGTGAGAAAAGTACATGATTTAATACTCATTGGAGGTGTATGAATCTGACAAAAAAAACAAAGATTTGGAATTGTTAACAAAGAGTGTGAAAGATTCAAATGAAACAAGATTACTCTGGTTATGTTTAAGGGGTTAATTTTTGTTCAAGGGTTAATGGTGAAAAAAGATGCAAAACTATGTTCTAGAATCCTAATGAACCAGAATAGAATAAAAAAAACAACACTACAAGTAATATAGGACAAATATCAGAAAATTCTAGCCTGAGATACAATATGGAGGAGATTGAATAAAAAGAATGTGTATATATACAAGTCAAAGAAAAATGTGGAAAAAGAAAAATCAGATGTGGAAAGTTGTGTCTTGGAGATGATTGTCCCTTTAAGAATTTAAAGTGAGTAAAAGTAGGACATAAAAATTAACACTGTAGAACTAAAGCAAAGAAAAGTTCTCACAAAAAATTTTGTACACAATGTTGAGATGGACAAAAATAATTACATAAATTCTCCTGGGTTTTATATATGTGAAAATAATGTTAATGTAAAAATGCAACTAGGCATATAGTAGTGATATAACAATAATCAACAAAGCCACATGAAAATCAAATGGAAACCCTATATTAAAAAGAACTTTGAAAATTGCATGTGGTACTGACTGGATGGAATTATTACAGTTATGGGATTTACCTATAAATATTTATTGCAAAAATATAAGTGGACAAGGGACCAGTTTAAAAAAAAAATGAAAATTTAAAGGAAGAATTGAGAAAATGTTTTCAGATGAATTGGATAGGTGTTCCAAAATCAAAGCAAAATTTAATGTGAAAAAAGGGTCAACACCAATATTTAAACCATTACCATTTGTACTATTTGCAGCATTGGATCAAGTCAAAAAACTAGACAGACTTGAAAAAAAAACAAATGTAATTGAAAAATTGGCAGCACCAGTGGTCTATGTAATAAAAAAAAAAAAATGATGTGTGCACTGATTTTTCAACTGGATTAAACAAATGATTAGAATGACATAACTACTCATTTCCAAGTCTAAAGAAAATTTTTACAAAATTAAACAGTGGGAAATTTTTTTTCAAACTGGATCTTTCTGAGATGCATTTGCAAATGTAGGTTGAATAAGAATGTAAAAAAAAAAAGAAAAAAAAAGCAGCCAGAAAGAAAGGTGAAAAGAAAAATATGTTGAAAAAAAAAAAAAATGGGAACACAAAAAGGCAGTGGAATCAGTTAAAGAAAAGACTTACTGAAGCCTGCAAGAAGGGAGGACCTATGCAAGTTCTATATGATATCTTTGACATATCAACACCCCAAGAATTCACTGAACAACATACAAGTGCTTGAGTCAAAAAAGTTCAATACGAAAGAGGAGAGAGCTAATATTAAAAAATGAAATATTCAAGAAAATAAATCTCAAAGTGAGGGGGGTGGAGTAAATAAGACACCCCTGACAACATAAATGAACTAAGCAAAATGCCTTAAATAAAGAACTCAAAGAGAGTTCAGTGTCAGTTTCAGTGCGAATTCTCACTTGTCGACTCTCTTCCTCCAGATAAAGAGGAACCCAAGAGAGGTTATGCCTCAGTGGGGAGGATTTGGTTAAATAACTAGAATCCATTAGAGTTCTGAGAGTACCATTGGGGTCAGTCCAGACATCATATTGCAGCTGTTAGCAGCAAGTTATAACAACAACAAAAAAAAAAAAAGTAAATCACAATTTTGAAATGTAGTTTTTTTTTCTACCAATCAGATTTCAACTACTATTTTTAATTTGTTACTATGTTTGCCTTTCCTATTTCATTCATAGACATCAAAGGATAACATCAGTAATGTTATTAATACTAGTTTGAGTTTTGTTTGGCATATGTGGGTTATTTAATACCAAAAAAGGTGGGGTTTCAAGGTACTTTTTATAATGTTCAGTTATAGTGAAAAGGTTGATTTAGTCAGATTTTAATGAAAATTTTGTTTTTATTCTATATTTTAGAAAACTGAAAATGTCTTATAGTTTTGTAGTCAAAAATGTTTTGCTGAAAACTTATTTCCTTCAAAAATTTATGGTATTTTTTTCTTCAAAAACATTTATTTTCTATCAAAGTTGATTTTTATGTGTATATTTCTATAAAAGCGTATTTCTTAAACTTTCATAGTGATCCAGTTTTGGGGTTAACTATTTGCCCATAGCTGGGACCACTCCGGGTCAGAGTAGACCTGGGAACAACGGCAATTAAGAGGTGGTTCCACACTTCTCACAACCTCCCACTTAGAGGCCTTGCTGCCGGATGCAGTTTACCGTCATACCCAGGACTGTTATTAATACATCCTCTTATCTATCTCCCTAGAATTTACAGTAGGTACTGCCAATAATTTTCAATACCTTAGTTTCAAAATTAATTTTAAAAAATGAAAAAGCTTTCTTGAATCTTTCAATTTAATTAAACGTTAAATGATTAAATTTACTATTTTCAGTAAATAAAATATTCTGGAGTATTTCAAACAGAAATTACATTGATTGGAATCTCAACTTTTGAGCATTTTCAGTTAAAACGGCCATTTTTTTGACAGGTTTGTGAACAAAAGTTAATTCTCAGTTTTAAAATCTTGAAAAAATAAAATATACTTTTGTGATATTATTTTTGAAAAATTAGCAAATTTGAAGTTGAATTAATCCAATTTGCAACACACACATCAAGTTTTTTCTAAAAGTAATCATTTCAAAAATAATTTCATTCATTTATGAGTAAGTCTTGAAAGTTTCATTAAAATCCAACAATTATTTGATTTTTACAAGAATTTCCAAATTATTGTTTCTCACCAGAAACAAAGGCATTTTTACTATGATTACATTATAATAAACTTTGGTAAAATTTGGTCACCTGCTGACAAAAAAAAAAAAAAAATTTTTTTTTACCAAAATTTCAAATGTGTTAGAAAGGATTAAAAAACACTTTGATCTTTCCTCATCCTATGTTTTTTGTTTTTTTTTTTTTAGTAAATTAGTAGAGGTACCTAGACAGTATTTAGGAAAAAAGTTTTATGAAGTCAAAATGACTTAATAATTAAAAAAAAAAAAAAAGGTGGTAATAGTGGGGGTAGAATTTCATCTTGTTTTATCCTTTTTCTTGGTGATGGATGTGGGGGAGAGTTTGTCATTTCAGAAAGCCTAATTTTATGAATTTGGACTTTTTTCCAAAATTTTATTTAATAATTTCAATAAAGTAACCATACAATGATGTAGCTTTTTGTCTCTAAATGACTTTATGGTGCTATTTTTCTATAAGTTTTGCAAATTTCACTTAATTCTTATAAAATTGTAACATTTCTTTGCAAGGACTGTCCCAGAAACACATCAAGTTAGTTAGATTAAGGGCAAAAGTATGAGGTACAAAACCCTATCAAGCTGAAGTAACTTATTCAATCGGTGGATATTCCAGATTGTAAAATTTAATTTTCCTTTTATTTTCTTGTTTTAGTAACATTTATATATTGTTACACTTTCTCACTAAATATTAATAAAGCAAAAACAGAAATCTATACTGAAAAAAAAAAAATTCCTAAAACCCAAAACATAATTAAGGAAAATTTGAAACAGAAGAAAACTGGTTTATGACTTTCCCAAGAGGCGTTAATTATAAAATATTTTTCAGGTTTCTATAATGCTCGTTTTCTTCACTGTAAAAGGTAATGAATGCTATAATGTTTCAAAAAAGCAGGAATGATTTTTTTTAAAAATGTGTGTACAAGGAAAAAATATTAAGAGATTCAAAGTCAGAATTTTAAGTTACCTTATCAGTGCAGAAAGTGAAATCAACAAGCTAAGTTCAAATACTGGACTGTTCTGTTGCATTCCTTTTTGCACAAAAAGACAAGCACCCTATATTTTCTTATCTCAGAAAGATTAAAAGATTAGATTAGAGTCTCTACTCTTTGGAGGCAGCCATTTTAAAAGAAAACTTCTTAATTCAAAACTGAAAAGGCAACAGGAAACTATTCCACTAGATTTCTCAAGAAATCATGGCAATTCACAGAAAAACAAAAAAAAGTTGAATGATAACACCCTATATCTTGAGCAAATATGGCATTAAAAAGAGAGAAAAGAAAATCTTTTCTACATAAACCAAATCTAAATATTTCTTTACTTAAAAACAAGAATTTACAAATTTCTTTTATTTAAAAACAGATCTGATATGTTCAAGTGAAGCCTTAAAAAAAAAAAAAATTCAAAAATGAATATAAGCACAACTATTTGTACATGCATAAAACCTGAAAATATATCAGACTATATAGAACATTTAAAATATCCAATTATTTTTCATGTTCCCAGTACATTGTAGAGTCAAATTAGACACTGAATGCTAATATGTAGTTTATACATGTAGAATGGTGGCAAATAGATTAGTGTTTAGATTTAATGTTCCAATATACCCAGTTCTGGCTTCAGTCAGAGTTAAGTTACAATTCACTACCTACTAAAGCCATAGCTGTGGCTCAACTTAAAAAAAAAATAAAGTTTCCTTTATCTTATGCACCCACAAGGTTATATAAACAAAAAATTACATTTGAATTAACTCCAAATTAATCATGCATGTTTGTACACAAGAATAGCTGTTTATGTAGGCAATATCATAGATAAAATAAAAAGCTTTCATTTACTCTCCAATATGTAAGTGAGCATTGAAGTCAATACCCAGTAGCAACAGAGTTTCATGCTTAAATGCAATCTTCAGGCCATGTGTGATGTTTTGGTTCCAACTATTTATATATGCTGGTCAATGGTACACATTATGGGTAGAAGGTCTATTGAATTATCCTAATAGTTATTGAGTGGGCAGTAATGATGGTCTCAAATTATACTAGATGCTATGAGGGTGTTGACCTCAATGGCTGATGTCAAACACTTTTACCCATAAATATAGCATACCTTACAACTATATTTTTATCATGTGTTTGTGTGCGAATGGCTGTAAGTAAATTCCAACAGTAGTGGTGTATAACCGTGAGTAAATACCAACAGTAGTGGTGCAAGTGAAACTTACTTTTGTAAATTAACACTGACTGCAGTTGAATATACATAAGGAAGATTTTGGCTTTTATCACTGCCCACTGACTTTACTGCTATTTCATCTGAATAAACACTTGGTAATTATCTGCACAAAAATTAAATATTTTAAGTGGTATGGGGTGAAATGAATTTTACAATTTTTGACTTGAAATTTAAAATCAGGAAATTTCAGTACAGTAAATTGTCAAAAAAAAAAAAAAAAAAAAAAAGTGGGCAAGAATTAAGATAAGCATTTAATGACACTCAGATTATGTCTAATATTTATAGTAATAAAATAATACTAAATTTATTTTTACTTGACACCAAGCTAGTCATTTTTATATCTGCTGATTATATTTTTATTGCCTGTAGATATGTACTCTGGAATGATTGAGCTGTTAATCATTGCACATCAATCATATTACAAAGTTCACACTAATTACTGTGGGTAGAGAGTACAAAAGACTAGCCAAAGGCCAGAATGGTAACAAAAGCTACAGAACCAGCTTTCTAATGTTAAGATAATCAAAGAATCCACCAGTATCATGTGACTTCAGCTTCAGTGGATGAGTGGTCAAGTTGTAATTTACAACCTATTGTATAAGTGATAATCTGCAGTATAAAAAGAATTGATTTATAAGATAGGCAGTAACATCATAATTGGTTGACTGTTTGGATCAAAATTTACAACTATCAGTCATTATATTTAAGTTTATAAAAAAAATAAAAAAACAGTTCCAAAACTTCAATAGAAACATCAGTCAGTTAAGTGTCATAGTGAAATGACTGGGTAGAAGATTGCCATTGCTTTCTATGGTAGATTGGTTGCCAGCCAAGGCTATAGAACCCAATCTGTCCTGTTATTTAACCTATAACTGGAAGGAAGAGATGGATTAATACCTTTCCCAAGGGTATTTGTGCATAAGTGAATGCAATAAATTCAACTGGAATTTGAACTCGGCTCCCCAATTTCTCGTTCTGAGCTGATATCCACTGCACCACAACGCACATCCAACAGAAACATACTTCTAATATATTCATTATGCATATCTGTGTATACTAAACCATAAATGTCTATCATTGTTCAAACATGCTTATAAAGATCCAAACTTTTAAAAGCATCATATATAACAAACCAAAACATTTTCTTATGAGCATATCTATATAAGCATTCATAATGTCTAACAACTGCCATTGCATAACTTGAATGTATTCATTATGAAATAAGACACTTGATTTAAAACAGACAGAAGACTAAATTCCTTTAAAAAAAAAAAAAAAAAAAAAAAAACACTACGCATAATTGCACTATCATTCTGGTTAATACTCAAAAGAGATAAACAAAGATGTTGGAAGAGTTTATATTTTTGTTAACAAAATAAATAAAAAATAGTTTCTTTGTTATTTTTTTCAATGTTTATTCTAAAAAAAAAAAAAAAGTGAAATATAAATACATAAAGAATGCAGCAGACCAAAATTTATTCCCTGTCCTCCCACTGGAGGATTTAGCATAATGGCTATAAAAGAACATTCCTTTTCTGATACAGTGGAAGATATTTTATATATCTTACTTCCTTCTTCCCAGAGGAAAGGAAAAGCATTCCCCCCACTCATCCATTTACTTAATTTTTTTTTTTTTTGTAATAGTTATTCTACTTCTGATTTCATTTATTCAACAGCATTCTTCTCATCACTTAGGCATCTAAACCTCTGAGGTTTTTCATTTGTAATTATGAGAGGTTTTATAATTCAGTGATTCTTTTAGTCCAGTCATATTTCAATTACTATCCTCCAGCAAGGTGAATAATTGATATTCTTCAGTATTTAATAATCATAAACAAAAACAAAATATAAACACAGAAACCAAACAGAAAAAAAAAAACTGTCTTTATTCTAATCATTTCATTACTCACTTGTAAAGTTGCCTTGAATTAAAAGCCTATGTAGCACATTAAAAGGGGGGGCAGTTACAGTAAACAAATACAAGAATGCTATTTTTCTTGCATAAAAGAATTACTAATTTCTATCCCAATCCTTTTAAAATGTATATTTCTGTTAGCTCTTGAGATAAAAAAAAAATTAAAATGTTTTTTTATACATTTATTTAGCAATGTTGAGGCAAAAGCAATAGTATTTACAGGCTAAATTTAAAATCTGATATTTGGAGATAAAATAGCAATTTCATAATTCAGAATAACTCATTCGGAATTCAAACAATTGCCAATTTTTTAGCCAATTGACTATGTTAAAAAAATAAATATTTTATCAAAATAACTGCATAAAATACACGTATTCCAAAATCTGAAATCTTCAAAGCCATTAAGCTACTTTTCATAAATGCTTTACAAGTAAAGCCAAACAAAAGTACACAAGATTAATCACTTTGTAGGCAAACATACAAATATATGATTGTATATGTCAACATTTTTTGAAAAAAACTTGTAAATAAAGTTATTTTCTAAGTTTTTGTAATATATTAAGCTGATGCAAACATTTTAACTAATATTCATAAATTAGTAACAGAATTATCAAGTTATCAATATTTTCTTTAGGTTTCTTTTGGTCTTATAAAGTAAATATTAACAGCATTCTCTTATCAAAAAACAATTCTAATTTTCATTCCATGAGATCAAGAAATTATTGAAACCAGTAATCAGAAAAAGATTGATACGTGGAACAAAACAAGGGATAGTCTGGAGATGACAAGTCTGGAGAATATACTATATATGCAGAAAAACTTCCCATCTCAACTACTGGCTACATAATATTTTAAACACAATATATGCCATGCAACAAAATTACTAATTGACTTCCAAAACACTTCTAATATACCTAAGCTAATTGCTCACTATAGCACTATGCAGTGGTCATTTGTTTGGGTTCCATTTCAACAATTCATAAAAAAAATTATCAGTGGTGGAATATTTCAACAACCACCATCATGGGCACAAAATCACTTAGTGATTAGTGAGTTTATTGCTGGGACTGGGAGTGAATTGCAAGCAAAATGTTCCATTTCCAATATTTTCACAAAAACATGTAAAAAAAATCTTGCCTAACTAATTAGACCCAATCTAACATAACTTATTTAGATATGGTGAAAAATTAAGACCAAGTTAGGTTAGGGGAGGCCAAATTTTAACATTTATTGGTGAAAATTTTGAGAAATTCAAAAAGTGGTGGAAGATCTAAAATTTCTTCCTTTTTATTTACTTCAATATTATTTCATTAATGGCATGTCATAAATTATTTAGGCAATGGTGCTCAGTAGTTCTTCAATCAAACATAGTGTGGGCAGAAGTGCATAGTGGCCAAAACATGAAATGTGTTAAAGAAACAAAAAGTGTTGTTTAATTCTGTTTTCCCTTGGTTCAGGCCAGATTGAAAACTAATCCCTATTAATGTTTTAAGATGTATTCCTGGGAAGATGAACCCAGAGTTTCTTTGTAAAATGATAAGGGTAATTTTTAAGCATGCTGCTTAACTCGACTATATTCTTTAAAAAATGGTTTAATTTCTATTTTTGTCTTCAGAAATTTAATTAAATCAACTTTTCAGTGTTAGCTGCTTGAGGTAAGTCAATCGTGATTCAGTCCATTTTTCAGTCTGTTTTTCTGGAATTTTTGGGAATTTTTTTTTTTTTTCGTTTTTGGTCGTTTTTGATTTTTTTTTTTTGTCACTTAGTTTGTGTAAATTATTTTGCAATTCAAGGTTATTTTTGACTTATACTAAGTTAAAACTTTGTAAACCTCAGTCACATTTTTTTTTTTAATTGGAGTAGAAAGTTCCTACTATCGCCCGGTCTCACACTCCACCCCCTTCTTTTGAATGAGATTAGAGGTGATCGCCTTGTTTCTTGTTTAGGAAGGGGTTCCCGGTTCATCCCCCTTCTCCGGTCTTAGTGTTAGTTCAGCTAGAAGCTCTTTGCAGTTACGGAGTATGGTGGCAACGTCTTTACATTCTGAGGGTACCGGGTTGGCAGTTTCCTGGTTGCTGCTTCCGACTGGTAGTTAGGAGCCCGAACTCTTGCGTAGCGTCTTGAGAGGCTGCTCTGATCAACAGTTGAATAATACCGGGGTTCTTGTAGTGCCATATCGCGCATGGACGGGTGTCCCTGCATGAACATTCGGTGGGCAACCCCAAGTCCACATTATGTTGTAGGTCGCACCAGTCTCCATCCTTCACAAGTTGCAAACGATTTACCGACTGATTCTATTATAAGACCTCTCCTTAACTGAATCACTATGGAAAAAAGCAAACATAATAGCAAAACTAAACCAGCTCATTTGAAAACGCCCAAACCTGTCTGCATCTCTTTCACTAACATACGCGGCATCCGCACCAACTTCCTCAGCATAGATTCATTCCTCCATAATAACTCACCTGATATATTAGCTCTATGTGAAACTAACCTTAACCCTTCTATCCCCTCATCTGTGTTCTACGTTCCTGGCTACCTTCCCCTCTTCAGGAAGGACTCCAATGTTCATATGCATGGGCTTGGTGTCTATGTCAGCGAACACCTTCCCTTAGCTAGGGTATCATCTTTTGAATCCCCAGATCATTCTTTCATGTGCTTCCGCCTCTCACTTCTCAGCTCGATTAGCTATCTCTTCTTTCTCTACCGCTCTCCTTCTTCCCCTGACTGTTCGTTACTTGACATCATTTCTGACAATATCGACAAAGCCATTTCTTCCCATCCCTCTGCCCATGTATTCGTGTTTGGTGACTTTAACACCCACCACACCAAGTGGCTGAAGAACGCTGTCACTGAACCAGCTGGTGTCCACACCATGAACTTTTCAATCACCCAATCCCTTACGCAAGTAGTGGACTTCCCCACGCGTTTCTCCGACAACCCTAATGGAAGGGACTCACTTCTAGACCTCTGCTTCACTTCCATCCCAGACTCTTGCACTACCAGACAACTCTGTTCACTCGGAAACTCTGACCACACTGTAGTGTCCGTCAATATTTCACTCCACTCCCCGCCCGACCCATGAAACCCAGACAAGTAGAATATCCTACTGCTATCAAAGAGCAGACTGGGATTCGTTCCAAGACTTCCTCTGTGACATCCCTTGGAACAACGTTTTTAGTCTTCCCATTGAAGAATGTGCATCCGAGGTCTGCTCCTGGGTTAAGGCTGGTATTGATGCCTTCATCCCTGCTAGGAAATTCCAGCTTAAATCTCATTCGTCTCTATGGTTCTCACTCGCTTGCTCGGATGCCATTGCCCACCGGAATCATTTCTTCCGACTATCTTAACTACGCGTCAGACCAAAACAGGCGCCTTTTCACTTCCGCTCGTAATAAGTGTAAAAGGATACTTAACGAAGCTAAGATGTTGCTTGCTGCCAGAATGAAGCAACGCATAGCATGCTCTAAATTCGGCACTAAAGACTACTGGCGACTCTGTAAAAGAGTACTTAACAAGAGCAAGTCCACAATACCCCCGCTAATCAACAAATTTGAGGTCCTCACCTCCCCAGCAGATAAGGCTGAATGCTTTGCCTGCAGATTCTCGAACAATTCGAGTCTGGACTCATCTGGAGTTTTTTACACCCGACTTCTCACTTAGAACCGAGGCACAACTGAATGATGTCCACATTACACCTTCGCTTGTTTCTAAGATAATCTTAAAACTTGACCCTCACAAAGTGAGCGGTGGTGACGGAATCCCAACCATAGTCTTAAAGAAATGTGCCCCTGAACTCTCCTCTGTCCTTTCTAAGTTCTACAACCTTTGCCTATCTGCTTCCTGCTTTCCTGCCTGTTGGAAATCTTCCTCTGTAGTTCCTATATTTAAAAACACTGGAGAACCCTCTGACCCTGCAAATTACTGCCCTAACAGCCTTCTTCCGATCTTTGGCAAAGTGTTCAAAGCCATTATCAACGCCGAGGTGGTTCAGCATCTCACAGCACACAGGCTCCTCTCGGACAAGCAATATGGTTTCCGCTTCACCAGGTCTACTGCTGATATGTTAACGACCATCACCGAGTACATATACCAGGCACTCGACAGGAATGGCGAAGCCCGAACCGTTGCATTGGCTATATCTAAGGCGTTCGACAGAGTTTGGCATGCTGGCCTTCTATGTAAACTGCGGAGCTATGGTATAACTGGACATTTGTTTGAACTAATCCAGTCATTCCTCTCTAACCGCACAATGAAGGTGGTATTAAACGGACATGCCTCCCAGAACTACCATACAAACGCTGGTGTCCCCCAAGGCTCCATCTTAGGTCCTACACTCTTCCTGATATACATTAATGATCTCCCTGATTCCATAAGAGCCCAAGTAGGTTTGTACGCCGATGACACCACAGTTTACTCTCGCCTCCAACAAAAATCTGGTGTAAGCGTCAAAGCTAACCTCGCAGCCGAGATTGAAAAAGACCTCCAATCCATATTAGACTGGGGTAAGAAATGGCTAGTAAATTTTAATGCTTCTAAAACGAAGCTACTCTCAATTAACCATTGACAATCTCACCTACCTCCCATTAGCATGGACCAGGCTTGCCTCCCAGAGAGTAAAACACTACGCCTCCTTGGTCTCACACTTTCAGCAGACCTCAAATGGAATGACTATATCGAATCCATTGCTAAATCCGCTGCTATGAAAGTCGGTTCTCTGTGTAGGGCACGGAAGTTTTTTCCGTCTAAATCTATCCTGCACATATATAAATCTACCATCCGCCCGTGCATTGAATACTGCTGCCATATCTGGTCGGGTGCCCCTCCTATTCTCCTCGGGCTTCTCGATAAGGTTCAGAGGAGGGTCTGTAATGTGATAGATACTGACTTGGCAGACCGCCTGCAGTCTCTCTCCCACCGGCGCGACGTGGCTTCCCTGTGTCTCTTCTATAAATACTTTCACGGCTTCTGCTCCAATGAACTTAGATCACTGGTGCCCCCTAAATACGAATTTGAACGAGATACTAGATTAGCAACTAGATCCCACCCTTTTACAGTGAAACCGATAGAATGCAACCGTTTCTTTCCTCGCACTTCCCAACTGTGGAATTCTCTTCCAAACGATGCTTCCTCGACGGCTACAATCTCCAGGAGTTTAAATGTAAGGTCAATAGACACCTCCTCACATACTAACCTGCTCCCATTCTATCAAACACTCTTCCCATCTGCCCAACCCTCATCCTCGCTATCCTTACTCATCTGTCACCTTCCTCCTGACATTCCCTATGTCTAACCACTCCTTCTCTTTACCTTCCCCTATGTAGCCCCATGCGCAATAGTGGCAGTGGAATGCCTTGCTTGGGGTGAGATGATTAAAAAAAAAAAAAAAAGGAAAACAGAATGCAAAGATCTACAAAAATCAAGTCAGTTTATGAAGAAGTTTCTAAAAATGCCACATTCAGATAGAGATGGTGATAATCACATTGTTGGCCACCTCCATTTTTTCTTGCCACTGGCTCCGACTACACAGACATGGCACCAGGGTCAGTGGAGCAATCATCATCTTCATTAGTGCTGTCAGCATGAACACCACCTTTAGCCCCACCACGTCTATGATTGAAGGTAAAGCAAAACAGTTTTATTGAATGCTTCTGATCAACCTTCATCTTCGTATGATGAAACTAAATATGATATATTAACCAAGAAAGATGTAGGTTGCTTAAATTTTGATGTAAATTGTGATAAACCACAAATGTCTGATCTACATGTACAAACAGAGAAAATGGCTGCTAAAGCTTTTCAGAACAAAGACGGCTCTTTCAAGGTTACAAAAGACCGGGAAGTTATTGACATGTCAAAGTGATTAGAAACAAGAACAAAACAAGGGGGGTGTCAACTGCAGCTTCCCGAATTACTGCCTTCAAAGAAGGCTACAGGATGGATCTACGATTCCACATAATTGGCTGCTGTACTATTAAAAATAATACAGTGTATAGTTTTTGATGTTAGTTTCCAACAGCCCCAGTCAACCACAGTATGGTATTTGAAAAATCTTGTGGATTTCAAGAATGGAAAAAATGCAACAAAAGAATACAAGAACATGAACAGGGAACTCATCACCATGCATCATTTCTTGCTTGAAAAGACTGAGAGGCAAATATCATAAGGGTGTATGGTTGACATAGTAATACTGAAGCATATGGAGAAACAGAAACAATTGTGGAAGGATCTGCTCATGTGTTTTGTAGATTTTATCAAGTTTTTGGTGACTCAACATCTGGCATTTCGTAGACACTGAGAAGTCATTGCATCAAGAAATAATCCTAGTAATTTTCTTGCACTTGTTAAGTGACTTAGCTATTATAACCCTCTGTTGCAGCATCACTTGGATTATATCAAGTCACATCCACATTCTGTAACATTTTTGTCTGACAAGATACAAGATGAGTTCATTGAGCTACTGGGCAATGAAGTATGTCAGTCTATCCCACAAAGATAGAAAAGAAGCAGGTACTATGGAATTTTGTCCCACAACTCCTGATATTTCTCACAATGAACAAATGTCTGAAATTCTCAGGTTTGTCGATGTAGACAACAACTCTAAAACTACTATAGTCAAGGAAGTGTTCATTAATCTTATTAAGTCATGAAAAAGACACCAAGAATGTTACAGAAGAAATTATCTCAAAATTGGAATAAGGTGCTCTGGATTTGAAGAACTGTTGTGGACAGGCATATAACAATGTTGCAACAATGGCTGGGAAGATGTCTGCTTCCTAGAAAAGCATATCACAGACAAACCCAAAAGCAATCTTTGTGAATTGTGATATATGCAGCACCAGAACATGTGTTTGTTAGATTTTTTGGAGCTCTTGATTCATTGTACAATTTTTTTCTCCATCTCAACAATGCAGTGAGAGGAATTGAAGAAGACAGTAAAGCAGTCCCCTGATACAAGATGGGGTGCTAGGTGTAATGTTGTTCATGTTGTAAAAATGAAGTTGGAGGACCTATCTAAATTGTTGGAGGATATGGTAAGTAACACTTCATTATCAGTCAACAAGAACCAATACCAGCTGCTTGCTTCGAAACATGCAAACTTTCAGCTTTCTAGCAGTACTGTCATTCTGAGGCAATATCTAGAATTCTATTGACTGAGTGCAGAAGAGATTTCAGTGCCCTAGAATGGACTTCAAAGAAGCTTTAGCTGACATTCAAAGTCTACAACAATCTGTTATGAGTTAACAGATTCTCTCTAAAAATTAAATTTTTAGAGAGCAAGGAAAAATACTTAGAATGGGATATTGACATCGGTCAACAAAGAAAGATGCAGTGTAAAAATTTTTTTTAAATAGAGGAAATGAAAGATAAGCCTGTAAATGTGAGAGAAGAAATGGATATTACCTTGAAGGCAGTACTGGGCAGATTGAATGCAGAACTGAAAAATTGGTTTACAAGATTGAGTCAGTTACATGAGCAACTTGGGTCAATCTTGGATATTGATAGCTTCATTGACTCAAACAAAGACACAGTAGAAAGATGCAAAGTAGCTGCTGCTACAGCATACAAAAGGTGATTTTGATGGAATAGAAGTCTGTTGTGAAATTAGACATCAAATGTTAAAAAAAAAAAAAGTGACAGTGCCTTCATTCAACCAAACACCCCAATCAAGCTTTTCAACTTCCCAATATCTTACAGCAATGTGTTACCAATTTACAAATAGCAGTGTGCATGCTCTTGACTGTTGCTGTCTCTGTGGCCTCTTGTGACTACTCTTTCAGCACACTAAAATTAATAAAAAAAAAAATTTTTGAAACACAATGGGTCAGGAATGCTAAAGTAATTTGACTTTATTAAGCATTGAAAATGTAGAACTTGGACACATGTGAATGGTGTTAATGACAAATTTTAGACCACCAAGCCTGGTTATGTCACAGTTTTATGAATTCAAATAGATGAAACTGATTGTTCTAGTCTTGTCATCTTTTAATTTAGGTTTTGTCAATGCACAATGCTTGTTGATTGTGGCAGATCATATGAAATGCATTTGAATTTTTTTTTTTTTAATCGTATCACTCCGAGCAAGGCAGTAACGCCACTGATGTGCAGGGGGCTACATAATAGTGAAAAGATTGGAAAAGAGAAAGCCAGAAACCACATCCTAAACAGGGAACAAGGGATAAGCCTCTTAACCTGTTCAATAGACGTGGGTGGAGTGTGAACTGGGCGATAGTTTAGTCTATCTACTCCAATTAATTTGTATTAAAATAATTTTTCAGAGCATTTGTATGAAAAACCATTTAGATTTTTGTCTAGTTTCAGAAATATTTGTTTTTGTATTTTTTAATCTAGAATAAAATTACTTGTATTATATTTGTATTTCAAATTATATTGTGTTAATAATCACAAGTATTTGTATTTCTAAAAAAAAAAAATAATAATAATAATAATAAAAGAAAATAAAAAATCTATCTTGGCTTGTTGGCCACTGGTTGTGGTCAGTCAGTTAAGTGCCATACATAAAACACGCTTGGGCGATCATGTCTCGAAAGAGACATGACTGATTGGGCAAAAGATTATCCCGCAGTAGGTTGCCATTGCTTTCTGCGGTAGACTGGTTGCCAGCCAAGGCTATAGAACCCAATCTGTCCTGTTATATAACCCATAACTGGAAGGAACAGACAAATTATTACCTTTCCTAATGGTATTTGCACGTAAGTGAATGCAATGAATTCAACTGGAATTCAAACTCAGCTCCCCGATTTCTCGTTTTGAGCCAATATCCACTGTACCACAACGCACATCCTGGTTGTGGTAGAAGACACAAAATCAAGTTCTAATGATTACTGTCAATAAGAAATAAGTTGTTTATAATGATATGGAACAAAAAAAGGTTCTAAGGATATGATTTTCATGTGAAGGTGATGTGTATCTGAAAATAGAAGGGTAAAGTGTATTACAAGCTCCTTCCACAAAATCAGGCATTGAATTCAGACAAGTAATATTCCCAGTTGCACTGATTAAAGGCAGCAAACTGATGAAAAGCATCCAGAATTGGTCACTCATTCAATTTTTTTTTTGTAGCTCTTAATTTTTTTTCTTTTTATTAATCTTTCCTAAACTTATTTGTACCATTCATTTACTCAAGCTCACTAGTTAGGTTATACATTGTTTTTTCTGTCTCTCTAGCCTTCAATATATCCTATGAGTATCAAGTTTTCCAAGCCCTCTTTCCTCATTAAATTTCAACTATCTCTTCCTGATATTAAATGTCTTTTTGGTCTTGATTTTCTGTAAAACTTCATTGTTCAATCCATGAGATTCTGAGTATCCTTCTGTAGAACTACATTTGTTTCTTTGAAGTCTCTTTGTGAGGATATTGTTCCGCATTCACTGCCATATAGGAGAACTGATAATATATAAGTTCAGTACTAATTTTTCTTTTCTTTGTAGTAACATATTTTTCTGATTTTCATGAATAATAAACTATTCTAATTAGTTCCTGGAAGTAATATTTGACACTGGTCTCATGTAACTAGTAAGAAACAGTTAAACAGAGGATTAATAAGCTAAATATAAAAACACTAGAGACAGGATCAAGTTTCAACTTTTTTTTTATCAGAATATACAAATAAAATTTTTTAAATTCCAATGACACTCATCAATTCAGATCCAAACTTCTTGAAATATTAGAAAAGCTTGATTTCTATATGAAAGATATTTGAATAACCTATAAGCTCTATGGGAACAAATAGCCTGCAGGAGGATACAGAAGGAGTTTAGTGAATGTGCAAAAATATAAAATAAGAATGGCATAAGCATGCATTTTTCATTAGATTTATTTAACTTTGTATAGCAAGACAATCATAAAAGACCTATTATTGGGGCAGACATAACTTTAACAACATTCAATAACACTGTATTGATGGCAAACTCAGAAAAGAAAAAACTCTCCAGCAGACATTCAAGAAAAGCAAGAATTAATCATTAACTGTAAAAAGAAATGAATGACTGTCAGACAAAGAGATAGACTAATTGAGGATACCAAAATCAAGTAGGTGTGAAAATTAGCTTAGGTCATTTTTTTTTTTTTAACAAAGATATTTACAAAGTTTACCTCAGTATAGCACAAAGCTAAATTGAAAGAGGGAAAATTGTGTTAAATTTTCTAAAAGGAGAAAACATTTGAAGTTAGGATTTCAAATACCAGCCATAAACACCAATAAGAAACAATACTACATATCAAGTGTACTCCTTTTAATAAGATCAAATGATGAAAACAATGACTTCATAATTTTATGAAATGGTAAGAAAAAAGTGGTTCATTATTTACCAACTTTTCTACTAGGATGGTTAAGGAAGGGATGGGGAGATATTTAATTATCAAAACTAAGGAAAGGATAACCCATAACTGACATATTGTAAACCGTAATTTTCCTCTATTCATAGATAACCTGTTACCAGTTATTGGTTGTTTACAATAAAAATCTTTTTAAAGTATCAGTGATGAAACACTGAATATGCAATGAACCCTGTATGCAAAAAGAAAAAAAATGAGATTGGCTATGTTTGAAAATATCAAAATAAATTTGGTGATAATATATTTACAAATTTTATATAAGTTTGGATGCAAATCCGATAGAATGGCAAATATATAACAATTTAGAAAAGCTTTTATGTTGACATAAGTTTATTTGCAAATTTTCAGATTTCCTGATTCATGAATTTTTATGCATTCATATGAAACTAATATGTCTTGATTGGCTCCAACAGTACTCTAAGGAACACTATCAGAACTCTGACACTCAGTCCTTTATTTAAGGAGTTTTGTCAAGTTCATTTGTGTTACTGGAGGTGGGGAGTATCTTTACTCAACAATACCCCCTGCTTTTGAGATTTTTATTTTCTTAAATATTTTATTTCTTAGTATTCACTCCTTTCTGAACTTTGTTATTTCTTTTAATTTTTGGGTCAAGTACTAGTTTTTCCATACATTTTCTTTTTCTGGTACTCAAACTTTTTTTTTTTTTTTTTTTTAAATAATCATCTCACCCCAGGCAAGGCAATTTTATTGCTACTGGCGCACAGAGGAATTCCGTAAAAGGAGAGAGGTGTCTGAGAATGGGTAGGAGAAGAATGAAAATACTGATGTGAAGAAAGCTGATCAGAGTGGACAGAGAAATTAACATAAGGGAAAGGATGCGAGTAAGAGAGATAGATGTCAATTGACCTTTGTAGCTGTCAGGGAAGCAAGTATACAGAAGGGATTAAGTGCAAGAAAAGAAGCTGATAGAGTAGAAGTTGTGGTTACATTTTATTGGTTTCACTGTAAAAAGGTAGAACCTAGTAGCTAGTCTAGTAGCTCACATAAATTCATGCAAAGGGGGCACCAGGGAGATAAGTTTGTTGAAGCAGAAGCCATGAAAGTATTTATAGAAGACAGAGGGAAGCCACTTTATGCCAGTGAAAAAGTGACTTCAGCTGAGCTACTAAGTCGGGATCGATCATATTGCAGATTCTCTGTTGAATTTGTCAAGAACCCCAAGGTGAATAGAGGCACTCGACCAAATGTGACAACAGTATTCAATAAATTAGCAGATGGTAAATTTATATATATATGCAGGATGGATTCAGACAGGAAAAACATCCTGGTCCTACATAGAAAACCAACCTTCCTAGCAGTAGATTTAGCTATGGATTCGATATAGTCATTCCACTTGAGATCTGCTGAGAAAGTTAGGCCGAGGAGGCACAGTGTTTTGTTTTCAGGGAGACTAGTCTGATCTATGCTAATGGTGGAGGGGAGTGTTAGGAGCAATTGTCTGTGGTGGTTAATAGACAGCAGCTTTGTTTTGAAAGCATTAAAATTCACAAGCCATTTCTTACCCCAGTCCACTACATTGGAGGTTCTTTTCAAGCTCAGCAGCAAGGTTCGCTTTGTCAGCCTTAGTGGATTTCTGATCGAGGCAGGAGTAAATGGTAGTGTTGTCAGCGTAGATCCTTACTTGGGATTTGATTACATTGGGGAGATTGTTGATGAATATCAGAAAAAGCATAAGACCTAGAATAGAGCCTTGAGAAACGCCTGCGTTCGTATCATAGTATTGTGAGGCATTGTACATTCAATGAATTCTTGAGGTGTTGGTAGGTCAAAGAGATCATACATTACTTCCTTTCTTGTGGGCTTTTCTTCAGAAAACCTTTTTCTTTAACAAATTGCAATGTCTTTTACATTCACATTTTTTTTAATCATAATTTTTCTGATTCATGACATCTTCTCCATTTTTATATCCTTAAAAATATCCCCTCCACCCATTTTTTTTTTTTTATATGTTCTTGTTTTGACCAAGTAACAACTTTCCAAACAACAATTTCATTTTTCTTGCAAACATCAATTCTGCCAGTGTATGGAAATTTGGCATTATCCGGTATACTCTCAAGAAACTCTATTGGAGTTTCAATTCCTCATCACCACTTTTATAACTTGCTACTAACTGTTATAGTATTGTCTTGACTGATTCCAACTTATTGAGTTCTTTATTTAAGGCGTCTTACCTCGTTCATTTGTGTTACTAGGGGTTTATTATTTATTCCACAATAAATGCATAACTGCTAAGATTTATTGAGGGATGATGATCAAAAGGTTACTGTAATGAGAGGGAGGATGTTAAAAGAATTTTTAAAATTCGAACTAGTTATAACAATTGAAAGAATCTTGACAGATCTTATACATTCTATACTTCAAAACAAAATCTGGATAATGTTTTTCAAGTATCAGTGAGCCTACATACAAATCCCAGAACTGTATCCCAATAATAAGTTTTTTTTTATGATTGTTCTAAATTTTTAGCAGCATTTCCTGCCAATTCAAGCTATGCCCCTTCATAATTTGACTACTGAACAATTCTTGGCCTGACACTCTTTCCAAACATCAAAATTTATTTTGAATCCCTTCTTTGTCAAGCCTAAAATTTTTCAGCTCCCTTCTCACATATTTTAAATGTTTTCATAAATAAAATAAATAATAAAGACAAAACTAGTTGGGAAATAGGTGCCTTGAAGGAGGTTCAGATGTTATACCTGACTAAACCCAAAACTATTTTAATTCAACTTAGTCTTTCTTCAACCATGATTTTAGATAGCAAGCTAATAAAAATAAATAACTTAATTAAATAAAAAATTTCTTCACTCCCACCACTTCCATTGTCATTCCTATTTAATTATATGCATATATCATAATAGTTACAGAAAGTAAAACTAATCAAACATCAACTTATTTCAAAAGCTATTTTAAAGCAAATGAAATAAATTATCCTTCACTGAAAGTTAATATAATTTTTAAAAATATCTACTATTCAGTAAATATCTGAACACTTTCTTGTAGGCTGCTTTTATTGTACAACCAGAGAAAAAAAATTATCTTTGAGACAAGACATCAATAGGAAAAAAAAAAACAAACACACACAGGCACTAGAAATCATTTTCTATTAATGGGAAACTTATGCCACATTGAAGCCTAGAAAGTTTTCAACTGTAAAATTGCAACAAGATCTTAACAAACAAATATTCCAATATCAGTCTATTCATCCATACCTCCAAAGCAGACAAACTTTAAAAATGACTTACTACACCCTAAAACTGCTCAATATTTAATTAGTATACTGCAAAACAATTACCTGAAAAGCAATATCAAAATAACCATAAGACAAAAAACATTTAATTTAATTTCTCAAATATATTACATCAATTAGAACTGTAGCCTTAGAAATAAAACATTAGAAAGTTAATTCTGGTCAGCGGGTTTTGATCATTTTCATCTTTTACAATATGATTAATCAGAAAACACTGAATAAAATATTAACACTTCAAGTTAAGGATTAACCCTCCTTATCCTCATAATCTTCACTTCACTTACATTCATATCATACATTTCATCGTTAAAAAATAAAAATTAAGTAGTATTGTGGTATTAAGAATTTTAACTCTTTGCAAATGTCTTTTTCTCCTTAATCCTTTGAACCCTAACCCTTCTGATGAGTATTAATCTCCCACCCTGGGCCTCTGCTGTTCATGACACTGCTACTTAGGTCCAAAAGGTTAAAACTACTATTACCAATTGCAATATATAGCATCATAGTGAAATATCTCACTGACCAAAATAGATCAATAACTGAATTCACTTCTTCATCACATACCAATTGCCTTGAATCACAAATCCAGAAATTGCAAAAATATTAAAGTACCACATAAGTCAATGTACAACATTTAGTGTAGAAATACTATGATCATTTAAATTAAATTTACCAGTAAGTATAAATATCAGTACTTTATGAAAATAAGTAAAAAGTTTGTTATCATAGTAAGTCAGTTAATTGCCATACGTGATACACACTTGGACAATCATGTCTGAGACATGACTGATGGGCAGAAAAGTTTCCTTCATGTGGTTGCTATTACTTTCTGCAGTAGACTGGTTGCCAACCAAAGCTATAGAAGCCAATCTGTCCTGCTATTTAACCCATAGCTAAAGAGAGAAGAGACGGATTAATACCTTTCTCAAGGGTATTTGCGTGTAAGTGAATGTAAAGAATTCAACTGGAATTCGAACTTGGTTCTCTAATTTTTTGTACAGAATTGATATCCATTGCACCACAACACATTATCATAGCAACAAAGTTAAATTACACTAGTTTCAGTACAATATAGCAGCAAAATATATTGCCTATTGCTCCAGAATAAAAACCTTTACTGTTCAATGTCAGCTAGTTACAGTGTTTAAAAACTGATTCTGCATGTCATTAAGTAATGAAAGATTATCAGTTTAATTATCAATCAATACAAATTGCTTTTGCATTTACTGAAAATCAAAAATACCTAACAGTACATTGGAATTGTGTTATGAAAATAATTTTTAAAGTAAAACTAAGAGTATTATTACATTTAATAAACTCTGCTTTAAAGTGGTTATTATTTTACTATGTTTCACATGAAAGCATTCTTGGGTAGTTAAAAAAAAAAAATCAGCCTCCCTCTGCAAGAAGCTAATCTGTAAAAGGAACTTGTTAGCATCCAATCTTTATATTAATATATGCCTTAATCTAAAAATTATGTGCATATACTACTAAAACTTTAAATATTTTTCAAAAGATTCTTTATATGTAAACTTTGAAACTAGTTTATTATATGAGTTAAGTTGATATAAACTTAAATAATGAGAATTTCCATCATTGCAGTCCTGCAATTTAACTGCAATAAATGAATTTTTATTTTAGTTAAAGGATTAATGAAGAAATTTCTTCAGATATTTTAGCATTTAATGGTTTCAAGACAGTGAATCTAAATTTTCATTCAAGAAATTGAATTAGTGAATCTAATTTTCATTCAAGAAATTTAATATTCAGATCATATTTCTCCTTTCACTTTCACAAAAAAAATATTTATATGACATGTTGATATTCTGCTGCAAGTTAGAAATTAGGAAAAAAATGTTAATTAGAAGCAAAAACCTTATACTTCAGTTCTGTGTATTAGTATTCTTCTAGCCACTATTTCCAGAATATAGACAATGAAATAGATTTTAAAAGACAAATGATCAAGCAATATTTTTTCACCAAGTGTATCATCTTCACCCAGCATGAAAAATGGTTAATGAGGCCAATAAACATGCACAATCCAGTTGAAAAAGAACAGGTGTTACCATGAGAAACATGACAACTTTGCTTACACTTGTTAAAAATTGTTTTGAAGTTTTGATAATGTCAGGATAAAAAGAATTTCATCTTAAAAAAAAAAAAAAAAAAAAAAAAAAAAAAAAACCTGCTTTGTACTTCAAATTTGACTATTTGCTATCAACACCAGTGGTAGCAAATAGTCAAATAAAAAAAATAAAAAAAATTTCAAGTGCACATTTTTTGGCAACTTCTCTCCATTAAACAATGAATTTGCATAGCAGTTTCACTTTGTGCACTAATAACTGTTAACATTATGTATATCCACTTTTCATTTAGAAAGCTTAATAACAATATGTAAATTTCATTGATAATGTAAGCAAATCTAATTTTTAAGCATATTTTTTATATTACCTAATAAGTTTATGAGAATCACTGTCTTCACACTACACTCTTCATCATATATATTTTTCATTTGTAAACAAGTTATTATGCAACCTAGGTTTCTACCATGTGTTGCCTTCAGCCAATTTGCAATAACTGATTTTACCATTTACCTTTTTTTTTTCTTTTAAGAAAAGTCACGTAAGGGTGATTTTTTTTTTTTTTAAACACTCATGTGATGGGGAATTTTTGAACACGTGATTCTTAAAATTACAAGAAATTATATAATTTATAAGTTATAATTTTTGAGCGTTCAAAAACAAAGTAAAATCAGTTATTGCAAATAGACTGAAGACACCACATGGCAGAAACCTAGGTTGCGTAATAACTTGTTTACAAATGAAGAATATTCAAAAGTTCTACAATTGTATTGAACACTTTAATACAAATGTACACTAGCCTAATTTTATTATGACCAAAAACTAAGTAATTAATATATTATATATATATATATATATATATATATATATATATATATATATAGATATGTGTGTGAAATAATAAAGAGACAATACTTTTAGGATCTTTAGAAATTAAAATGCTCAGGTTCAATGAGAACTTTCAGATAAATATAAACGAAAATCACACACACAAATGTCTGTAGGCATGATCAAGCAGCATTGACCTGACTAAAATTAGTTCCAGGGCCATCATTAACTCTTGTCAGCTAATTTAATCACTTCTGCAGTCAAGGCAGCAATTATTTAAACAAATTATAGAGAAAAATAGACAAACAAAATGAAAAAAAAATGGTCATTTGTTTGATTACTGTCAGTGCAGTATAAAATTTTACCTTTAGCTATCCAAGATCAAAGCATATAATTCATTCCTTTTTTTCTCAAGAGAAATGGAATGAAAATTAGGAAGTTTCTTAATGTTTCAATGAATGTACAAATTAAAATCTCATGAAAATTTTTCATTTCTTTAAGAGGTTTAAAGCAACAGCAAAACACATTGTCTGAAATTCAGTAATGAAGCAATGCTACAGGAAAGGGTGGGTCTTTGATAAAAGCTGAAATTTGTTCCAGTTAAATAGAGGAGGAGCAAGATGTGAATACAAACAAAAAAGTTTGTGTGTGTGTGCACACAAAGCAACAGAGACACAGACCAACCTTATCTGTTAAACTTAATAAAACATTTATATAAACAAACATGTTTTATTAATCCAATTGATAAGGTCTGTCTGTTGAATTTTACATTACAGTTTGTATACAATCACATTTCTACATACAATAAAGAAAACTGTTAAGAGTTCCCCCTACATTCACCAGTCATTATCAAAAGCATTAATGCTCTCAATTGCAATCAAGAAAAATTTATAAATTTTGTTATTTTCTCTTTTTAAAAAAAAAAAACATTTTTTTTAAACACAAAAATAAAATTTTGTTTTCACATAACTATCCAACTACCCATGAAAAAAAATGGGTCTTTCTTGGTTGTGATAAGGTGTAACCTTATACAACTATGAAAACTCTTGTTTTAAAGCTAAATACAAAAATGTAATACCTGCTTAATGTTCTACAGGCACAATCACTTATCAGTTTTTGATGAAATATCTATACAGACTTAAAAGATGAACACATCTGCCTATAGACAACTTAAATTTTGCCATTAGTTTAAAATTTCTAACTAAGCCATACCAAGAGACTAGATACTCTATAATACAGTAAAGATATCCAACACCAGTATTAAGACTTGTTAGACATATTAAGTTGTATAAAGAAATTAGAATTCTCAAACCACAAATTTTATTCATACAAACATATAGGCAACAGATTTCTGACATTTGCATTTCCAAAACCTTTCCAGGTTAATTATTTTGACAGATTAGCAAAGTCTTGTAAGTTCTAATTTAATCACACTTTTACAAATCCATCATCACTCTTTCATTTTTAATGTCTTTCAGTTTTCTTCGTTCTTATTTACTTCTTGGAATTAATATATGCATAGATTTTTAATTTTCTATTCTTTCAATTTTTATATAAACACTTTAATGCTATACCTACTTCACAACACTGCAATTTAGTAACCCTAACACTCAGTTTTTGTATTTGATTCAGTATGAACAAATATTTTATATTGAACACAATTTAAATTTTCTTTTTGTTTTTTCTTCTAAGTGATCAATGTAAACAAAAGTTCAACATCTCACAAAATTCAGTTTACAGATAACATAAGTGATAGGTTATTATTGGACTAATTAACATGAAATTGGAAAGCACTGTTCAAATTATGGTTGAGACAGTTGATGTTAACCACCTTAAATATGAGGAGACCAGTGCAAGTTCATCAAGCTGGGGGGGGGGAGATAAAATATATGGCAAGATATGTATTACTTTTTAAGCAAATATTTCAGCTTACTTATGTTTGAGTTTACAAGTACAAATATTGGTTTACCAAATTATCCTCCAGTATTGTTTTCTTTAGTTCTCTCCACATGGGTTGATAACTACCGTTTTCCTTTCATACGATCAACCAATTAGTTAAGTGCCATACATGATACACGCTTTGGGTGATCATGTCTCAAAAGAGACATGAATAACTGGGCAGAAGATTATCCCACAGTAGGTTGCCATTGCTTTCTGCAGTAGACTGGTTGCCAACCAAGGCTATAAAACCCAATCTGTCCTGTTATTTAACCCATAACTGGAGGAAAGAGATGGATTAATACCTTTCCCAAGGGTATTTGTGCGCAAGTGAATGCAAGGTTCAACTGGAATATACTGGATTTTAATGTCTTAATGTTCCTCCACTCATACCTATTACAACATTAATACATTTTGTTGGTTTTTGATAAAATGAAAGTTCTTGGGGCAACTAGCTTCATTTTGCACTCAACTAAAAAAGTTGACAAAAGAAAAGTGTTTAAACTATTATCAAGTAAAAAACTTTTTTGCTGCTTTCATTGTAACATGTTTTGTTTTTTTTCCAAGATGTATTTTCTGTAAATTTGGTTTGATATTGGATAGTTGAGTTTGCATATATCTTAGTGCAGCAACCCGTTATATTTAGTTTTGTGTTCATATATCTACAAAAGTTAAATTCACATAAATGCTGTTACAAATGGCAATAAAATTTTAATAGCCTGTTTTGATAAATTTAGATATTTATCAACACCATAAATTTAAATGAATATCTAAACTAATTTTGATTAAATTATGATCTACTGCGTGAAATCCTATTCACTAACTTCTCTATTCAATTACCTGTTCTTCAAATTTTAAAAATACTCAGATTCTTAGTTGCAGACATTATTTCTAATATTATTTCAATTTCTAAATGCAGTTTAGACACTTGAAAAAAGTCACTAAAAAATCAGAAAACAGTCAAAAACAGTTTCACAGTTGAGATCCAATATTGCAATTTATATGATAATACCATTTTATCTTTGGTTTGAAAAAACGTTCACTTTCTCTAGCAGAGAATTTAATTTTGCAAAAACATCAGCTAAATATTCAATTCTTGAGTCAATCCATATTTGTTAATCTGTTGGATAATTGAAATTTATAAAAGATTATTCCAACAGTTCTTTCCAAAATTTAAATATACAAGAATATTACTCTGTGATTACCAGTTTTGCAGGTTTGTGTATAGAAAAGATTTGAAGATTATTACATCTGTGCATATTCAAACATACACAAAACTATCTTTTACACAATGTTCAATGAGTGAGTCACCATCATTAATATATGTGCCTTACCATTGAAAGTAATGTGATGACATGCTTTATACAACACTTCTGTTGCATTTTTGTTAACCTTGAAAATTCTTTAAACATAAAATTTATATTATAACTCAAGTTTTCTTAAAATACATAAAAATCTCTATTAAGTTGAAGGATTTGTTCCCTGTTAATAGTAATATTTACAATGTATTAATAGTAATACATTAGATTTGTTTTTATCAGAAAAATACATTTTAGGCTGAAAGCAATAATTCTATAACTAAAACCACAGAATTATATCATTTTACTTAGTTTTATCAATTATTAAAAGAAAAAAACATCCCAAAATGGCCAAGAACATTTACTCTAGTTGAACCAACATTTCTCAGTGAAAAAAAAAAGAAAAAAAAATACTTAAATTGTGATAGATTTCAACTTTAAAAATTGTTTTGACTTAGTTATAACATATTTAAGATACTATATCACAAAAAAATTTGTTAAATAGGATATGCATAAGTAGTCAGTGTCTTCTGATTTTGGTTAAAGTACACAAAATGCACCCATATAAGAGACTAGATCCAACAAAGGCAGTAAATAAAATAAGAGAAAAAAATTATCTGTATTTCTCTAAAAATGTTAAGACAAGCAAATAGAACAAATCTTTCAAAGTAGACAAAGTTTACAAAACTAAGAGTTACTATCAAAAACTATTACAACATATTTCCACACTTAGACAATACAGATCTCTGTACATTGAAAGTACATGAATATAAGGCATTCAACACTTGCTGAAAGCTGAGATATCTGCCAAGAATTACTAGGTTTGTAACAAAAACTAAAAAATAATTACTTCTACAGACAACAGCACATACTAGTCTAATTTAATTGGACTTATTTCTTGATTAGTGTAAAAGCAGTGAGTTTCAGACAAGATGGTGCTGAAAAGTTCTCAGCACAAACACTTCCCAATATCTGACCAAACAATTTTTAGTCAGTCCTAGAAATGTTCAACACTCCTTTGTATACTAATGAAACTATACTAAATCACAGCAGTATAGCATTCAGGGTGGTTCAAACCCATAAGAAATGGCCAATGAAGATATTTTATTAAAAATTTGCTTTTAAAGGGTTTCATATATTTGATGTTTATATTTATCTTTTAGATATAAGAAAACAATGAGAAAAGATACTGTACTCAAAGATATTGAAGATGATTTGATAGATTAACATTTGTTTTATGTAAACCAGGGTTCTGCAAATTATGAACAAGACGATTTCTTTATAATTATAACATTTTTGTTGGGTCCCAGATCAAAATCATGTTGATTACAAAAATAGTAATATTCATTTATATAAATTTTATTCATATTTTTTTCCCCCCTAAATCTTCTGCCCTGTTGCTATTTCCATAAAAAGTACTCAGACGAAGCACATCCCTTAGTTCCACCAGTTCTAATCTTCATAGCTAAGACCCACTATGCCACACATTGCAGCAAACCATCTTCATATTCTATTGGTGAGATTAAGTTCTGCTCAAGTAGATTCTTCCCACAAACCACTGCTTCATGGAACCTTCACCCAAGAGGATGATTTCCTGATAACTACAATCTTAATCTTTTCAACTCTTGGGCTAATTGTCTTCCCCACATATAAACTATACCTCTTACTCTATAACTCTACCAAGAGTGGCTCCTGCATTTTTACAGGGTAAACATCATTGCTAAAAAAATAAATTAATTTAAAAAAAAAAAAAAAAAAAAAAAAAAAAAAAAATGAAAAATATGTGATTCTTGTACTGAAAAGTTTGGAGATCAATATTTTTGTCTTCTGAAAAAGCCTAAGCAATTTGTTATTTCAATTCTTAATGTAATCTTACAAATGTCACTTAAAAAAAATAAATAAATAAAAAAAATTTTAAAAAATTGCTAGAAACTCTTCAAGTGTTATGAAGACTTAAGATCATAAAAATGAAGATTTACTAGTGACAAAATTGAGGTTGTCGAATGAAATCTTAATCCAAAAAGCAATCTAGATGTTTACTTATAAGATAACAAATAAAGAAAGTAGTAGATGAGAACAGACAAGTAGAAATAATTAGAAAGAGAAAGATTTAGATTCTGTTTATAAAAGCCAGAAATCAAATTTTAGTATAATATAGGACAAATTTAATTTTTTCTAAAGTCATTAAAGAAATTACAGGTCAGTAAGTTCAAATACAATAAAATAGTTTTCAAATATAAAAATTTTAAATGAGCTATTGGTTAAGCTTTTAGATTTTACTGTGACATAAAAATGGGTTTTATGACACTAGAAAAATGTTTACAAACCATTGTATAGCAGAATAGCTTTAAAAACTTTTTATCCATCTTGCATTTGTGATTTTGCTGAATAGTAGTTCAGTGTGTTAGTATATAAAAAGGAATAATAAATAAATCTCAATCTTTAATAACAGCAACTGAAAATTCAACAGGTCAAACCTGTTCTTTGCCGAGAAAATATGGTGATTTGAAGATATCACTTGAAATCACTTAGAACCACTCAATCACAAGATTTAATATTCAAATACAATAAGGTACTATTCCATAAATTTAATCTGAAATATTCACAAGGTTTTAAAATATTCTGTAAATAACATTCCCAGACCACATGTTAATGTTGGGTGTTACATTCAATGAATTGCTAGACGAGTTATTTATGCTCATCTCTTGTTCAGCCATATTGTTTACATGTAAAACTTTTAGGTCAGGAGATTAAGCTGAACTAAATTTTAACCTTTCCACTTTCTAATGTAATACAAATCTTTGTTTTTCTAAGTCAATTTCACTAAGATTAAATGTCAACATTTATCAAGTTCTTGGCATAAAATCTATATAATTACCTTTCATTCATCACATTTTTTAATATAATAATCTTTTTAATCAAACAAACAATACAGCTATTAACTAGCAACTAAATCCAAAAGTCTAATACAAACCAAGTCTATGCCATTTAGTAATTTTATCTCTCTCTCTCAAAACAATGAACAGAACATTAATAAGAATAGCAAGTCATAAAATTTACTCATCTGTAAAGTAAATTTTAGAATTATCATTGTTTCTTAGGTTTTTCAACAGATAATTTGCCCAAACAAGATTTTTTTTTTTTTTTTCGAGAAGAGCCTTATATGGCTATGATCTTTTCTCAGGACACATTTGCCATAGTCAAAACATATAAAACATGATTCTAAAATGAAGGATTTATTTGGATGTTTATAGTTAAGCGTTACAAAAGAAAAAAAATATTCTGTTGCCCTTGATTATTTCATTATACAAAAATACTAAAACACTCACACAAAACACAAAAAAAAAAAAAAATGTTATATGAATTGGCTATTTTATTAGATAGTGAATTTTGTGCAATGGTGTATATATAAATGACAATTAAAATGATCAGGTAGACCAAATTTGTTTAATTAGTTAAGAAATATCCACCACCTTAACACATTGGTTTAACAAGCTTCTTGTTAAAAATGAATTCTTTAACCCTTTCGTAGTTTATCATGGGAATAGGCATTTTTTTTTAATATATTTTAATTTATTCTCAAAACATTACAATTAATTTCTAAAGAACAAAAAATACTTGGATAGTCCATTACATTTCAGAGCAAGAACAGACCTATCTATTCTGAACTTTTTACACCCGGCAGCACTAATTTTGTAAAATCATTGCTTTCTCAGTTAAATGTGTAGTTTTCATGGTTATCATCAAGTGTAATTTTTTTTCTCCATTTGCTTGTCAGGGTTATAGTGTCATGCAACAGCATTCTAACATTAGGGATGAGGTTTAGCAAATTACAAGTACTTGTTTTGTGTATTTAGAAACAATATGTAGAAAAAAACTGATGCAATAAGAAGTTAAGGACATACCAGATATGTTAAAAAACAAAAAAACAAAAATTAAAAAATAAACAAAAAAAAAATTTATATCATTTAAACATTTTTTAACAGGAATTTACAAAAAAAAAAAAAAGAAAAAAAAAGGGGGATTTGAAAATAACCCTCAAGGAACAAGAACAATTTTTTAAATTTACATGCATGCAGGTTTCATAAAATAGTGATGAACAGCTGCCAATTTGGAACCCTCCACCCTGATACATTCCCCTCTTAAGATTCTAAAAACAAACTGAAAGCAATTAAGCTGCTACATTAAAAAAAAAAAAAAAGTGTGTGGGGAGGGCGCATGAAATATAAACAATAACCGTTACAGCAACATTTATTCAATACACTATTCCACATACAACAGGCTGGTATGCAAACAATTCAAGAAAACAGGACTAAAAATAATTTTAATTGGCAAATCAAACTTTTACATTTTTCTGAAGTTATGTATATTAATGAGTTAATTACTTTGCTTTCCTCAATACAAATTGCAAGGGAATTTATGTATACAACCTTTTCCAGTTTTTTTTTCTTTTGGTAGGTGTGTGTGTGGGTGTGTGTGTGTGGGTTAATGTAGGAAGAATAATTGGAATATTTGTCCAATAAAAAAAATTTTATCTTTAAAATATACATTTTTAACAGATCAACCTTGCCAAAATATTTCCTGTTCATTCTTGGAAAGAAAGATCAACAAATAACATTAAAATTCAGAGTATGTAAGGAAAGAAAATATTTTGTTTGCATCTTACTATCAGTAAATAATCACCTTAGCTAAAATAATTTCAAGTAGAATTTATAAATAATACACTCAATCAACCAGAAAAATAACCAAACATTAAAAAATTCTGGAGAGAAAAAAAAAAGCATAGTTACTGTATCGAGTAACTTATCAGACCCCAAGTCAACTCTTAAAATTACTGTAGCATTATAGATCAAATTTTCTTTAACCCATCCAAAATCAGTCTACTAAAAGTAGCTTTACTTGATTCAAAGCAGATCAATAAAACTAGATACTTCCAAAAAATTTGCAAAATGATGACTCCAAACTTTATAAAAACAAAGTTTTATCATCAAAATCTTTGTTATCAAGACCAAAATATTTTTTGATTATTTCATTACATTTTTTTAATCTTTTCTAGAATGTTCAAAAGTTTGGTTAAAAATCTTGTTTTTCTTGCATCAGCAGGTGAACCAAAGATTAATACAGGAAATTTAGCTTCTTGTGGTAAAATAACATTTTTTAAATTCTTGCAAAAAAGAATTACCGTTGGATTTTAATTAAATTTTCAGGACTTATTCACAATTACTGATTTTCTTTTTTTTAAATTTCAGTAAAAATGTTTCTTACCCTTAACTAACATTTCATGAGATTTTAAGAAATTAAAATTCCAACCACTTATTTATATTAGTTAAAAGCAGAGCTTCCTGGAGAATTTGTTTTTGTCAAACAAACACCATTTACTGAAAATCTGCTCTGAACCATAAAATAAAACAATTAGAAAATTCTTTAATTGCTTTTATAAATGAGATATATTAAAGACAATAATGTCTTCAGAATAAAATTTTTTCTTTTTTCAATGAATAAATTTTTACAAGAATTATTTTAATTTTTTTAAATTTCAATTAGAATAATTTATTAAAATTCCATATTAATTTCACCCCTTTTAGATAATATTAAATAAAAACTACATTTACTAATCATAAATGGAAAAAGCTTAGTACAAATCAAACACCAATATTTTTAAAAGAATTTTATGTGTATAAACATGCTGATTTTTGTAGATGCAGACATCCATTACCAGAAAATAAGAATGATAACTATAGACAGAAAGTATCTAAAATTCAATAAAAGATTTAGTTTAGAGAGAACATTTTTTTAAGATTACTGAGTACTTAAAAATGATATATAAAAAAGGTACTTATGTTATACAGAATTATTTTTTATGACTAAAATCTCCATAGAACATAAACATCTGTCAAATATGTGTAGAGCTTAAATAAACAGCTATCACTGCATTGAAAAAAATGCTTGTCATATTCGTTGTAGTGCAGTGGATATTGGCTTGGAACAAAAAAAAAAAAAAAAAAATTGGGGAGCCGAGTTTGAATTCCAGTTGAATTCACTTACGCACAAATACCCTTGGGAAAGGTTAATCCATTTCTTCCCTTCAGTTATGGGTTAAATAACAGGAGAGATTGGATTCTATAGCCTTGGTTGGCAACAAGTCTACCACAGAAAGTAATGGCAACCTACTACAGGATAATCTTCCCAGTCAGTCATGCGTCTTTCGAGACATGATTGCCCAAGCGTGTATCATGTATGGCACTTAACTGACTGACTTCAAAGATTTCTCATTCTTCTAAATTTATTTTAAACCCTAGAGGTATTGCATTTTTTGTAGTGGTAAATAAAACTATCAGAAAGTAAACTTTGCAAAATCCCCAATGCATTCTTTTTCAGTAGCTTAATTATTTACAGGATGTTATTAAACAGATCCAACTGAACAGTCATTTAGACAGCAAGAAAAAATTAAAGTGAATGAGAGAAAAATTTAAACTATTGGCGTATTTTTCAGTGACAACTGCATTTCAATCTGATATACAAAAGCAAGTTTTTATGATTTAATGTTTGCAAACTTACTACTACTGCTTCTTCTCCCTACTTTGGTAAGTTTCTGTACAAAGAAATTAGATATTTCTAGAATTGGATGATTAAATAAAAATTTTGACTTTTTTTTCTTTGTAGTTAAAAGCTGTTTTAATAAATTTTGATAATTTAAGATGTGAATAAAAAAATTAAAAAAATTGGTAAGAAAGAAAAAAAAATGGTACTGTCATTGGTCAGGAATTAATGCAAACATTACAGGAAGAATATAGCTATTAGATGTTTAATTACAACCACAAGCTAAAAACATGTTTAAAAAAAATAAATAAATAGAGTAAAATACAAATGACTTTCAAGTAAATTAACACCTAAACTACATTAGTTACATGGCACCAATAGCTTATAAAGAGCAACAGTTTTACTTTTAACGTACTCTCTACAAGCAAATCTGCAACCTGCAGACAAGATTTAAAATGTACTCTTGCAACTTTAGAGACCTATTGAAAAGTTGTTTTTCTCAATACACTAAACCAGGCATTTTTTATGTCAATATTCAATGCAACAAAAAGTTGCATTCATCTTCTAAACGTACAAACATTGGTTCATGAACAAAATAAAAATAGTGCACTATTCAATAACTAAGAATTTTAAAATATGAAAAAAATGTAACCTACTTCACATTATTCACCATAAATTAAAAATAAACATTTTATATATAATTTTCTAAGGTAATGGATTTCTATTTAACAATCCAACAGATGCTTATCACTTTAAGCATTCTTAATGGATACCCATATTTGAATAGATGCTCCGTTTATTAAAAACAGTACATTTATTTTTGTCTACTAGCCTGAATATTAAAGAAAAATTATACACACTCTAGCAGGATTCAAACCTGCATCCCTCTAGAGGGAAACCCTTGTTAGATCTGACATGCCTTAACTGACTCAGCTACAGAGCTGATAAACAAATATGCTGTTTAATTAATAAATAGAGCATCTACTCAAATAGGAGTATCCATAAAAAACAATGTTTAAAGCAATACAAAACTGTTGGGTTATTAAATAAAAACCCATTATCTTAAAAAATAATTACTTTTACATTTTGAATTTAAAAAAAAAAAAAAAAAACTGAGCAGAATTAAATATTTCAAGGAATTTAATACAAGAAGGATTTCACTTAAAGACATGTTACAAATTGTGCTTTATTGGTAAGGTTGCTCCATGGCCAAGTCAGTTAATGCATGTTGGATCTAATGAGAGTTTCCCTCTGCCTAGTGAGACACGGGTTAGAGTTCTGCTGGGGAGCCCATATTTTTCTCTAATGAGAATTATTGAATATTCAAGCTTGTAAATAAAAATAAATGTACTGTTTAACAAATGAATGAAGTGTCTACTCAAATATGAGTATTCACTAAAAATAACATTTAAAGTGAGGTGTGTGAAAAAAGTTTATTCCCAATAATACATGATTGCAATCAAATTTTTAAAATTCCATAACCACAGTAATACAAGGTGCTTATTTTTGAGAGCAGACAGAAATTGACCTTTCAGGTAACTACTGAAGGGGCCATTTCATGTTAACTCAGCCACAAAATGGTACTGTTTATATTAATCACCTTCATTTTGTTCAAAGTTGCCAAACTGAAATCTCCATATATTGAAGCTGTCTGACCTGTGATTACTAAGCGACAAGGTTACAAAGTCATAACCACCTTTATACCCCTTTTTTGCCTAACGTAATGCAAAAGAAAGTATGCACATACACACAGTGTAGAAAACTCCTATGCAGCATGTTTTACCCTCTTTAATAAATATTACTTTAGTCCATTGAAAGAATTTCATGACAAAATGCATTACACAAAATATTTTTGCTTTTTTTCGTCAATTACCTAACATTGTTCTTCACACACACACAGGTTGAAGCCTGAATCTTAACCACTCTACAAAAAAAGTTTACCTGTGTATAGTGTAACCAGTAAACAAACTCACAAGAACTTGCAGTATATATAACTCACACTACATTTACTAATGTAGAAATAAATAGCAAATGGCTGTAATTAAATGACAACTAGTTTATTGTATGAAAAATAAAGTCATTTAAAAGTACTTTTGTTTTTAGGTTACTAAGCTGAAATTGTTTAACAGCTGGTACCATTCTTCAATTTAATGACTAGTTGAATGTATATAAAATTAATGAATATGAGAGATTGAGGGTGTAAACAATTCTACAGAAAAATAGTACCTTAGAGGCCTTCGTTTTGTTTTTTTTAAAGGAGCAGAACTATAAATATTGACACTTAAGAATGTACAGTATTGTATTGATTTTAGAACACAATCTTCCCCCACAGAACTTTTATTTCAGACAATGTGGTAATTCAAATTTAACAGAAACTAAATATTTTCTCAAACACCTTTGATACCATAAGATGTAAAAAAAAAAAAAAAAAGTAAACCAAATTTTAATACAGACAAATATAGCATTTCTGAAACAAAATGAAAGAATATTGTGTATAAATTCATGAAAAAGATGCAAACTTAATATATAACCAAAATGTCTGATAAAAAAAAGTTAAATCTTTGTAGTGTGATTTATGCAGAGAATTGTTCTGTTATTCAAGATGTGGTTCAGAGCTTTTCACTGAAACAAAGATGGTAACACAAACCATTATATGAAAAAATGAGAGATTGGAAAAAATTGAAGTGAGCAGAGTATAGTATCCATCACAGTTGCTGCAGATTTATTTATTTTAAAAAAAAAAAATGCACCTAAAAAAAGATTATCTAATCCAGCCACAATTTATTTTTCAGGTAGACAGTATGAAAAGTGTAAACGCTTTTTGAATATGTTATCAGCAAAATGGTTTCAGGATAGAGTTAGATATCACTTATTATTAGTTACAAATCATGGAAAGTGGCCTTGTGAGGATATTGAAGATTCAAGATATTTTCTGCAAAGACCACTGTATGATAAAATCCTTAGTGCAGAAGTTCTATACATATACAAATATTAAAAATACAACATTTTCAACCAATAAAGAACACAAAGAAAAGCCAACTACTCTTAGAAAGCCAATTAAATGCAAAAACTATTGGTAGTATACAGAAATGACATCATTTTAAGATGATTCATATACTGAGAAAATTACTGAAGAAGTCCTACTTAAAGAGAAAATACTGACAGCCATTGGTAGCTGGCATACATGATGGAGAAGATATCAGAGAATAAAAAGGTATATTTTTTCATATCTATAAGCCAAACTCATTCAGATATCCTTGTCAAGCAGATGAATATTATTACCAGAGTACCAACAACTAATGAATAAACTTTGCAAATTCAAAGCCTGTGTAGATCTATAACATATGTTACTTGCTAGATTTTTTTTAATTACATCATTACACCTCCATGGTCTTTTGAATGTGAGTACAGATGTATCCCTTGTTTAGGATTGGACTTCCAGTTCTTTTTAAAGCCTACTTCAATTCTATACTCCTAACATCTCCACCTGAATTCTGAAATGTTATTCACTAACTGCCAAGCTTGAAAAGGACCTCCAATCCGTGGTGGATTGGGGTAAGAAATGGCTCGTAAAATTCAATTCTTCCAAAACAAAGCTGCTGTCAATTAACCACCACAGACAACTGCACCTCCCTCCCATTAGTATGGAACAGGCTTGCCTCCCAGAGAGTAAAACACTACGCCTGCAACGGCCTGACACTCTCAGCAGACCTCAAGTGGAATGACTACGTTGAATCCATTGCTAAATCCGCTGCTATGAAAGTCGGCTCTCTGTGCAGGGCCCAGAAATTCTTTCCGTCTGAATCTATCCTGCACTTATATAAATCTACCATCTGCCTGTGTATTGAGTACTGCTGCCACATCTGGTTGGGTGCCCCTTCTATTCTCCTCAGGGTTCTTGACAAAATACAGTGAAGAATCTGTAATGGGATTGATACCGACTTGGCTGACAACCTGCAGTCTCTATCTCACTGGCGTGACGTGGCTTCCCTATGCCTCTTCTATAAATACTTTCATGGCTTCTGCTCTGACGAACTTAAATCACTGGTGTGAATTTGCATGTAACTGCAATTTCTACTCCAACAGCTTCTTTCCTCACACTTCCCGCCTGTAGAATTCTCTACTGCATGCTTGCTTCCTCGACGGCTACAACCTCCAGGAGTTTAAATGTAGGGTCAATAGACACCTAACACACTCACACCCACTCTCCCCCTATGTACATCCTAAGTTATCTATCAACCGTCCTTCTGACATTTCCTATACCCAATCGCTCTATGTAACCCCCTGCACTATAGTGGCAGTGGAATGCCTTGCTTGGGGTGACACGATTAAAAACAAAAAAAAAAAAAAACAAAGAAAAACTATATCTTGACCTCTTCAAGTCTAGAAATAGCTATTATCCTGCTCTTTCTTACACTAATACAATACCACACAGTAACACTACCATGAGTGGTCCGTGGACCTTGTATTGAGTGAACTTCATTTTTTTTAAAATTCACTGAAAAGCTAGGAAGGAAACCCCTATCAAGACTGGAAAATTGTTTTAAAAGAAAGTTACCCGATAATCCAACTCCTTTTTACTTATGAGATTAAGCTTTATAAATGGAAACCTTCCTTGTAAATCAGGACTTTTCTAGATTAGCCTTGTATGTGTAAATGATTACATGTTGTTGATGTTTAATTTTTGCTATATGTTAGATTATTCAAGAATTGACATTGAGATGAGAAAATAGATTTCTTAAAGAAAAGAATTTTAGTACTTTTTTTTAATTTTGCTTAATTTCAATGAATAATATATTACTCAATCCATACTGGGAAAAAAGTTGCCTAGGTATAATAAAATGTTGAATATCTATAGTGTTTTGAAAGCTATGAACATGCACACTAACTTCCTTGACAAATTTTTAAGAGGGATTCTCATGGTATAAAACATCTTGAAGCTATTTCTATCAATCAACCAAATGATACAAGAGTATATGGATGCACTTCCAAAACTCTCAATGTACAGAGCTTTGCATATGATATTTCCACTAACCCAGCTCTAGCAGCCCAGTAGGGGGGAAAAAAACTGTCTCAAAAACTGAACTAGCAACCTTCCATTGCTGATTAAAACAAGAACTTTCACCAATTGTGATGAACAAATGTTCCCCCAAGGAACATTTATACCTTAAATACTTGCTGGGACAAACTCAAACTAGGCATCAATTAAAACTCATACATACGGTCTATTGGTAAAAATTCTGGGAAAATGGTCAGCTGTTTCAATCCTCCTGCTATCCACTACCTTCACAAGATCCAGATCAGGCCAAAAATTCAGTACTACAGCCATATATGGACAGGGAGCTGTCCAGTCTTCAATTTCCACTCTTGATAGAGTGGAAAAGTGCATTTGCATATTTGTAGGCAAATTATTTTTCACTTTGCAATTCCTTTTACACAGATGAGACATTGCAAGCCTCTTGCTGCTCTATTACTATTTTGATGGAAAGTGTTCAGATGAACTATGCTTTTTAATTCCACCAGTCCCAATCTTCACAGCCAAGACCCACCATAGCATGCACACTGTAGATAACCACCCTCATTTCCTTCATATTTTCCTGGTAAGATACAAGATCAAAAGCTGCTTGAGTTGATCTTGCATCTTTCTTTCAATGAACCACCTTCCTGTTGAATGAACTCCCAAGGGGTTGTTTTCTCAATTACTACAATCTTAACCTGTTTAAGTCTAGGGTTATCTTCCACACATATCTGCATAAACTGTGCCTATTACTTTGTAACTTTCAGTGGCCTCCAGGCTTTTGCACTGTTTAAAAAAAAAAAAAAATCTTTAGCTGCAGTACATACGTTTACTAAACTTACTCTTTGATAAAGTTACAAAAGATATCCAGTAATGATCAAACTTATGAAACTAGGGAATTCATTTCAGAATGGTTAACTTAGCTCAATCACATTGTATCCCAAATCCAATATAGTTGATCATTAAAATCACTCCTGAATCACGGTTACTTTTCTCACATTTTTAAAAATAATTGGATTTATGAGAGTATGGATAATGACCTTAGATCTGACTGCTGACTCCGTTAGAACTATGTACTTGTTTTGTGAATAACTTTTTGATCTGGTTTGTAATAAATTTTTCTACTATGTTGATTGCCAAGAAGTTTATGACCAAATCGATAAAGACCCTCATCTCATCCATTAGGAACTGCCTTCCAAATTCTGAATGCATTGATCTAATAGAGAAACTTTATTGGTTTACAAAATCTTAAGATCTGGTGAGAACCCCAATATGGAACATTTCAAGCCTCATCAGAAGTACAAAAAGAAGGAAATAAAAGCTCCAGTTTATTTAATGTCTTTCTAGACTATACCCTGTCCATTTACAAGCAGAGATGTGACAAGATGAGCATTCAATACCACATCCCAAACAAATCAGCTAATGGAAGAAAACAATCTTGCTCTCCATTCTGAGGCCAAAGTGGAGATAAGGGGAGGGGGGCTGTAATGATAACATAAGTATTCATCGTTGGAATAAGAAAGACCTTGAACTCATTCTCCAACAAAAAAAAATTTAATATTCTAAGAAATAGGACTCAAAATCAGGGCCAAATTATAAGCTGTAACCTAGGTTCCTTCAAGCTTTTATAGAGCAATGATTTTCAGTTTCTAGATAACTTCTAGTTTCATAAAATGAAATATCAATGACAAACTATATTGTTTTAATGCTGATTAAAAAAAAAAAAAAATTTGTAAATGCTTTCTTTATTACAGTTGTTTGAGTTTTGTTTAATGGCATATCAACCTCTGAGTTATCTAATGCCAAGAAGGTGAGGTTTTAAGGTATTTTTTTTTAATGTTCGGTCATATTGAGAAAGTTGATTTAGTCAGATTTATTCATTTTTTTTTTTTTTTAAGAAAAACTGAAGATGTCTTCTAGTTTTGTATCCAAATATGTATTACTGGTAAATTTTTTTTTTTTTTACAATTTTTTTTCAATTGGAGTAGATAGACTAAACTATCGCCTGGTTCACACTCCACCCACGTCTATTGAACAGGTAAAGAGGCTCATCCCTTGTTCCCCATTTAGGATGTGGTTCCGGCTTTCTCTTTTCCAATCTTTTCACTCTTACGTAGCCCCCTGCACATCAGTGGCATTACCGCCTTGTTCGGGGTGATATGATTAAAAAAAAAAAAAAAAAAAAAATAATGAAAAAAGAAGTCTTTTTTTATATATATATATATATATATATATATATATATATAAGTTTATTTTTATACTTTCATAATGTTTTGACCCCAGTTTGGGGATTAACTATTTGCCTATAGCTGGGACCTTAACAGATGCTACCATTCTGGGTCAAGGCGGACCTGGGAACAACATCATTAGTTGTTTGGTCAATGAATGCTGTATATTTTCTCATAAGGAAATGGATCATATTACGATTACCATTTAAGATATGCTTGTCTAAATTAGTCAGTGCTTAAATGCTCACTACTTTCAAAATATTGTTAGCAGGAATGTTATTTGTTTGTATTAAAATGAAAGTACAAATTTTAAGATATCAAGCAAGGATACATATATCGAAAATTGAAGCCAAGGAAAACCAGCATGAACAGGCAAAACTGTTTAAAAAAAAAATAAATAAATAAATTTTTATAAAATAGCTTTGCAATGTTTTTCTAAATTGAACTTAAAGGACATTCTTACCTGAGTAACAAGTGGTTAAAAATTGAAAAAGAAAATTCTTCTGGCACACAGTACAGAAATTGTTAGGCAAATAGTCTAGTCGACCATTACTACTGTGTAACATTCAAACCACCTTAGACATTTCATGCTTGAACTCTTGTGCCAGACAATATAAAATGTTATGGAAACCTATAGACTACTTGTAGAGCACAAGCTCCTAAAAGCATTATGCTAGATGATGGTGCTGTAGATTCAGTAGCATTTACGTTTTACAGGGTGGAGTAGCTACTTCCATGCCCAACCAAGTTGAGCTCAGTGTTGTCCTTTTCATAGACTCTTTGCCTAGTCTGCCTTGCTATTTTACCGAGCTTCTCAGCCAATGGATGCCAAATATTTCCTTGTAGAGAAACCATTAATATTAACATGTTATGTAAAAGTGGGGAAAAAAAAAAAAATTTTGTGACAATGTATCTTCGTAACTGAGGATCAGACAGCTAATATTTTGGAAATTTAGTTTGGCATGTATATCTGCTATTGTGGTAATTTTGAACAAAATTGAAAGGATAGATATTTCACGTAGTTGTCTTAACATATGACCCTAAATCGAATTTTAAAAGTTCATATTAATATGCTGCAAAATATATTATCATTTTCAAATAACTATTCCCTTTTGGTAAAGTGCTGAACTCAAGTGAGAGCCATTTCCATAACTTCATTGTTCTGTTCTTATCCCGTATACAGTTTTAAAACGATAGACTAAGATAAACCACTAAGAGAAGGACACCATGTTTTCATCTGTAGAGTCTATCCTGTCCAAGCAGATCATGCTCTTTCACCAACTTGAAACATCTATGTATCTCATTAACAATTACAGGTTGCAATGGATAAATTGTCACTATTTTATATTTTTAGTTTATTTTATATTTTTAGTTTAGTGTATTGTTTTTGATTTTGTCAACTGCACAGTATAATAGGGTCAGTTGGGCACCATCTGAGAGAAAATAAATACTATGACACAATTCACTCTGCCAGAAATTTGGAAACGGCATGCTGTACTGCTTGGCATTTACACCAGAAAGTCCAATACGAACATTTCAGAGTGTTTGGGTGTCAATCTGAAGATTGTGCAGAGGATTTGGAAAGAGTTGGATGATATATACAGTCATCATCATGGTGTTTGGAGTGATCACTAGTGATGGCAACATTATTCCTTCATTTATCTTCTCACAAGGCTTCCAACTCAAGTGCTTTGATTAGGTAGCATTGCCCTGGCACAAGAAAGTGGCTTCTGGAAGACCCTATGTCTAGCAACAAGACTGCACCATGCCACACAGGTAGGAAAACCCAGTCTAGTTGTGGCTGTCAGAATTTCTGTGACTAAATCACCCTTACTGCCCAGACAGCAATTCCCTTTATTATATATAGGGAAGAGTTGAGCAAGAGACCAACAAAACTCCTTGTAACACCAAAGATAAATTGAAGGCAAAGATTATGGTAGTATTCATCAACTTAAACAAGGAGACAATCCAGAAGAGTTGCACGAGATTCCAAAATTGTCAACATGAGAAAATGGTTAAAGCGAATGGCTGTTTTATTGAATAAATTTACTCTTTAGTATTTCAAGATATTTTTGTGTAACTTTGAAAAATGTATCTGTTAAATCAGATGTCAGTATTTATTTATACTTTACACTATTCAGACTATTGCCCTCATCTTTACTGCCATGTTTATGTTTTGGTTACTTTACACTTCAGTCTTCTTAAGGTGCTAGGAATTTTGAACTTAACCCTTCATTACAAACGGGGGGGGGGTATATAATTCTCATTCCGTGTGATGCCACTTCTGGTAGCCATGAGTTATCTCCCTTTAACTTAACTCATGTAGGGCATTTGTTCACCATTGCTGTAGCCTGGTATTGAACTCACAACTTTCTGGGTCAAGTCATTAAAGTCTATATCCACCAGGCCATATGTTCTTGAGGGCAACAGCATGTGAATTTCTGGTACTTAAAGTCCCCCTTATGTACTCTGCATATTCTCATTTAAATAACTGAATTTTCTTTTATCTAGATTTGGCAGTGTTAGCTTCAACTAAAATTTGGCATTTAGATCCATTTTGAAAATATTTTAAATAAAAGAGGATGAGTACCGAAAACACTATCCATACATACATACATACATAATTACTAATATGTAACCCCCAGCAACAGGTTAAATAGAGAAGACTAAGCTCTCTAGAAATTTGTGGCAACCAATCTAGGAGGTGGAGTATTTTGATCACACAATCATATAGTTGGCAATGAGAAACTACTTCATTATTATTCCAAAGAAGTCATTGCAATTCACAGAGAACAAAAGGAATATGTAGAGAGCCATGATTGACTAAAAAAAAAAAAAAAATTTTTTTACAAACATGGTAGAATTTTTGTTTTTTTAATCATCTCAAAACATTTTCTTTTTGCAGGCCTCTTCACTTCACTAACCTAGTGAACCTACAGCAAATAACAAACAACTCCATTATAACAACAACAACCTATGCTTTAATACAACTATAACCGTTTACTGTCATTGTAAAGTTCTGTTCTGTTCATTTTGTAGTTCTATAATGAACAACAAAACAGGAAAAGACAACGAGTACTTCCTGTTTGCTTTACTGATAGAAAGAAAGAAAGAAAAACACAAATCATTATACAGCTTTCAACACTTGTTTGAATGAGGATCAGGTTCACACAAAAAAAAGGTGGAGATAGAAAATGTGGTCATTTAATACTGGAGACATTTGCAAAAATTGTGCATTCCAGTCAAGCTTCAGATATCAGGAAATGTCTCTTAAACTTGACCAGCATACTCTGAAAGGATGTTTGAAACACCTCCAGCATTGAGGTTACAATTGATTTACAGTACACTTTTTCCTCTTAACTCCTGATCTCGTGAGAAGAAAAATAGGATTCTGCATGGAGAAAGTTAGTCTCGTATGGTGAGTTCGAGCTAAGCTGAGTGCCCAACGCATCTTTGTGCAAGAATTAATGAATGTATTGTAAATACTAAAATTATCTGTTTTCAAAATTAGAATTTTTTAACTGTATTTTGCCCCTAATTCCAGAAGCAAGATGCCATCCAGAAAAAAAATTAGTAGCCTGAAGAAATCATTTCTAAGAACGAAAGGCATAACGTAGGCGATTTTTTCCTTTCGTTTTCATTTTAAAAGTTTTATATTAATCATTTCACCTCAAGAAAGGCAATGCTGGCATTGGTGCTCAGGGGGTTACAAGAGGAAAGTGATGAGAAAGAGGAACGAGTTACAGTGGGTGTCAGAAAATGGGTAAGGATGAGAACACTGGTGTGAAGAGAGCTGCATATACATCTGAAGCAAGGTTATCAAACCCGGCTAAAAAAAAAAAAAAAAAAAATTAAGCCAGTTCAGTACTATCAAAATTAACCTAGATTATTTTTAAAGAGCAGACACCTCCACCAAAAATCCGTCTCAGCAACAGCGAAATTGAAAAAAATAAAATAAAATAAATAAAAAAAGTATTCACAGTAAATGAATGCTACATCAATTTTCTTTGCTTCACCATGAGGGTAAAAGTTTTTCATCGATGATCATTACATGCATTCAGTAGAAATATTTGATAGTGCCACAGTGGTTTCAGACGAAGAAACACCTCTAACTTGTGCAATTTTGACAGAAAATGAAATACGGATATATCTTAGCCAAAAAAAGCCAGAGTATTTTTTTTTCTTTTTTTGCAAGGAATTAAATGTTTTCTTTCCATCTTATGAGTTCTTTTAATTTTAAGGAACCTGGAGAAAGAAAAACACGCACTTCATTTGTTTGACTTTGAATTTACACGTTTTTAAATTTCAACTTTCATAGAGCGATAACACCGGGTTGTAATCATGGTTGGTTAACCAAATTTCGCCATGTGCCCCCACCCCCATACTTGGGGCTTTATGCGAAAATAAATTTAGCAAATAAATATGTTTAATACAATTAAGAAAATTTATATTTATTTTTCATTTGATTGCTATAAAATAAATAAAAGAGTAAAACCAAAAACCACACACAAGCAGGGCACGTTCCAATGATCAGCAACTAAGAAAGTAGGTCACGACGCATTAATGACAGAGAATGATTGTAAAAATTAAAAACGTACATTTGAATTTTAAAATAAAATCATCTCTCTCTACCTTAGATTCTTTTTTATGAACCTAGTACTTAACTGAAGTTTCTACATTATCCCGAAATTAATTTATAAATGATGGCGATAGAAGTGGATAGTGTTCGAGCTGAGGAGTAAAAGAAAATAGAGAGAGAGAAGAGAGAAAATGGTTAGGGAAAAAAAAACACAATTTACGTAAATTAGACAAAAATTCAAAGAAAATGAAAAATAATTTGAATTGAGAATGCAAAATAACGAGTAAAAAACTACACTAAACAAAAATGAGAATGATGAATGAATGAAGAAATAAGGTTAAGAGAACAAAGTTAATGAATGACTCGTGTAACTCAAGTTTGCTTGCATCAACTATTGCACACTCAACATTCCGATATAACTCACTCATCATAGTCAATCTCTCCATTAACCCTAAAATTTTACCATGTTGCCAATAGCAGCAGTAGTGGCATCATATTTTTGATGTAATTGTCGATCAAGTTAGAAAAAAAATTAACTATTTCAACAAATTTCATTCTAAGTTTTTAGATGTAATTTTGCAACTAAGTGGTTAGCTAATAATACAAAAAATATATTTTCTTTTTAAAATATAAAAATAAATATTTAAAATATGAACATTAACAAAAATGCTAAGAGAAAAAACAGCTTTAAAGTTTATGCCTGTCAGCTAGACATCGTAGTTTAATTTTTTTTTAAATAAAAAAACCATTTTATTTTTGTCATTGATTCTTCCCGTATGCAACTTTGTGTTTGATAGGGACACGGATGAATGAACAAAAATATTTCGTATATAGTGAAACATCTTTGATTTTTATTGAATATAAAATAAAAATCTAAAATATTCTTTTAAAAATAAGTCAGAAGCGTAAAAAAAGATAAATCACTTATCAAAGTTATTTTCAGTAACAAATAGACTTTTTATTATCTTCTGTAGTCATTCCTCGTATTCTCTCGTCCATTTCAAGCGATTACCATTGCGCTCACAAATAAGATTTCATTTTATTTTTTAGCTTAATTATTTTTTAATATGACTAAAAAATCTGCACAGAATGTCAGCTGCTGCAAGAAAAGCATAAGTTCAGATAAATTGAAGTCAGAAAAACATGCTTCCAGGAATTTTTTAAAATTGTAATCATGAATTGAAGAGAGGAAAAAAAGCTGACAACTCTGACGCAGGAAAAGGAAATCAGCTGTTTTTCACATTCACAAATATAGTTCAAAGTTCATGATAGTTTCGTGAGGACCTCATAAAGGGAATATTCGTTACTGCTTAGTTCATTTTTTTTTTTTTATTATTATTATTATTATCTAAAACATAAAAAAAACGAACATTACTAGAATCCAGATGGCATCCTTTCAGTTCATCATAGTTATGTGTGTGGAGTGATAAAGAAAGTAATTTTAAAATTTACAAGTAATGAATGAACGAGCAAAAAGATTTTTTTTAATAAAAAAGCAATAGTACCTAACCTGGGAATAAATGTACTGAGTCTAACTCTAGCTTTATAATCAGATGCCCCAAACTTATGGCCTTGTGCCATAAAGCTAAGAAAAATAAACAAAACGTCTGCCAACTGAATAGGTGACGAACTTTCGTTTCTTTTCTTGCTCTACAAAAATATACTTTAAAACAATTTCTACATCTGAAAGAAATGATAAAAGATGCAAATTAGAATATTTTTAACTTTAAGCATCTTTAGAAAATACTGAACAATAACAACATTAACCAAGTTACACTGTAACTGTTACAGTGTTTACTGTTTGTTGTGTTGTTGGTTCAACAAATTTAATTCTCAAAGATAGGGGGAAAGTAAAAAAAAAATGCAGTGGATGGGTTTTTGGGAAATATAAAATATTGTTTTTAAAAAGCGAAAAGAGCAACAAATAAATGCAAGTTAAAATTTCAAAAATGTAAATTCATTTCATTTCAATAAGCTGCAACTTGATGTTTTCTTTTCTGGTTCAAAAGAGAAATTTCCTGACAAGTCACACGGAACGGAAATCAAGGTTGATAATTTGATTAATTCAGGCCCAGAGTTTAAATGAAAATAAATTAATAATTCGACATTATCCAAAACTAAAGGCTACTTTCAACTTCATTTAAAAACAAAAAAACAAAAAAAAACTATGAAGTTTACGAACTTGTGCAAACATCAATATTGTCGAAACAATGCCATGCTGGTGAGGTTAAAATTTAATCTTTAATATTCTTTAACTTCTTATTCTTAAATCTTAACTTTCAAAGCCACAGGACCGGACTAGAATAAAGCCTAAAGCAGAAAGCTTTTTAGAAATAAAGGGTGGAGAACAAAAATAACATTGTTCTTTTGAAGTGTTTTCGTGTCACTGGTCTGTGGGATTTTGTTTTTTTTTCCTTTTAAGAAAAATAATTTCACTTAGAAAACAGGAAATAATATGGAATGAAGTATGAACAGAGGATGAAAGTTGCATTTTTAATAAGACAAACTTTTTAAGGCAAACAAAAGAAAAGTTTGCAGTTTAATGAATTGATTAAAAAACATTCATTAGCAAATCACATAGTCGAGACAAAAATAATGTTTTTAGTACTGTTTTTCACTACGTTTCTCGAGTTGTGTATCCCATTCACTGATCTTGATGTTTGCAAAAATAACCAAGTTTAAAAAACGGAAATTAAAAATAGAAAAATAAAATCCAAAATAGAAATATTTAATTTAAGTTATTTCAAAATCTCATCATTTCATATCATTTTTATTTATTATGATTGTCATAAACTTGCAACAAAAAACTCACCCTGGTTCACTTAATTTTTTTTTTAATCGAATTAGGGAAAATGCAAACAAATTTCGCAATTAATAATTAAGGATTTTTACTTTTTCAAATCTCAAGTGCAGGATCACTGGTGTGGTGGTTAACCTAACTCATTGAGTGGAATATTTTCATGACAAATAGAAAAAAAAACTGCCAAGTGGAAATCGTGAAAGATGGGTGTGTCTCTTCATTTTAAGAAAATGGGACAAGAAAATAACATTTGTGAAGAGAGTACCAATTTATATTCATGATATTAAGTACCATCTACCAAGATGAATATGAAAACTTTGACGAACAATAAATTTAAATTATTAAAACAAAGATTTCTAGATCAATGATTGAAGTTTATGTGGGTCACGGAATCTCTTGCACAGAAAAAAATGAATAAACCTTTTTTTCCCCTTCTTTAACTTTTACGAATCCACAAAAATGGTTTTCTGAACATTGATCGACACTAGTCATAATCAATAGTTCTGATGCCAACCCCCATTTAATCATTAATGGCAAATAATGAGTTTTTGTTTTGTTGTTTTTTTAGTTTGTTTTTTTAGCCACAAGGTTAAAAAATAAGAAACATCAATCTCCTCGCATCTTACAACAAACCAAAGGAGAAAAAAGACGTCAATCTTCTCATTTAGTGCATTTTTTAATCTACAAAAAGGTGGGGAAAGAGAAAAATCACATTCCTTTTGAACAAAGTACCGGGAATTTTTTAAGTCCATAGGTGTTCAAGTATAAAGAAAGCTCATTAACAATTTAAAATAGAAAAATTGTTTCTAGTTGGGTTTATTAATTTTTTATTTTATTTTAAATTTTATGAACAATACAAACATTTTTTCCCTCAAAGTCTATGACCGAATATTGCCAATCTATTTTTTTTATAAAATAGACAGGCAATTTTTTTTAAGTCTCTACACAATTCAATAGGCCTAAAAATGAATTGGCAAAAAATACCACCCATCTGAAATTTTGTTTGTTTTGTATTTTAAAACCTAACTTTAATGAATGATTAAAACAAAATTTCTGAGTAAAAAAAACAAATGGTCAAGTCAAGTTACAAGTACAAAAATTTAAATGCAAACTGAACATTTTTCTTCTATAATAATGAAAAAATGTTTTAACTTTTTAAGACTCAAAAAAAGTAACACGAATAATTTAATTTTTATTTTTCAACATTTATCAAAGTTACCGAAATTAAGTTGAAAAATTAATTTTAATAAATCATCAAAACGAAATTCATTTCTTTTTTAAGTGTAAAAAAACTTTTTTAAAAAAGGTAAAGAGACTACACTAGTTTAATTCAAAACAATTTCTTAAAAAAAAAAAAAAAAATTTAAACTTTTTGCCGGCGATAAAACGAAGATATACTTTCAAATTAAAAAATTAAGGAATTTCTTTGGAGCGCCATAAACGGATCTGGAAATAATAAGATCCGTAAACTTGTCTTAAAGAAAAAGCTTAAAAATTTAAAAACCACGAATTTGTGGCATATTTAAGAACACAAACAGAAAGATCAGTATTACAAACTTTTTTTTTTATCCAATCAATTAAATCATACATAAGTGAACTATTTATTAATACTTCAAGAGAAAAATAGATAAAAAAAAAAAAAAAGAAGAAAAGATTATAATACGGTTAGTGTCGAAGAAAGTGTTAATAAAAAAAAATTGTAGGAATCTAACTAAAATTATAGAACATTTAAAATCACATTGTTGGTGGTTACTTTGTGGAAACAATGTTCTTTTTAATTTTTTTTTTTTTTTAGTCTTTATTACAGTAAGTACTTTAGTCACAACAAAACAGGTTTCATGTTCAAATTGTAAGGAAGATATTAACTTTTGTGAGGAAAAAAAAAGACTAAAACTAGAAAGTAACACTACCATTTTATCTGAATTTCCCGAGAAGAATAAAATTTTAATATAAAAACAGAGAAAAAAAGTAAAATGTTAAAAAGAAATAAAGACAATTTTCGAGCTTTTGTTTGTTTGATTATTTTTCTCAAAGGAGGAAAAACATGAAGGAAAATATCATAAACAAGGTTTTTTTTTCTCTCTATCCATTTGAGGTTGGTTGATTTTTAATTAAACTAAAAAAGAAACAATATAAAGTTTAGAATACACTGACAAAAAACTGTTAGCATTTAAAAATAAACTTCATCCTCATAAAAAACTAACACAAATTCTCAAGAACAAACTTTAAAATAACCTTTCCAAAATATTTTCAATAAATAATGAATATGGCTTGAAATGAAAACGTCTAAGTTTTAAAAACTACAGAAAAAGTAATGAGAAAAAAAATTAAAACTTGTTTTTTGTCACATGCACACAGACGAGTGTCATCCATTTGCCAAAATGAAATCTTGTGCGATGATATATTAAAAAAAAAAAAAAAAACACTAAATAGTTTAAAATAAAATATTAATAACTTACTGGTTGGAATAATTTCCAGGTCGCTAACTTCTTGGGTTGATCTTGGTGAGGAGGTGACTTTACCATCCACCCAGAATACAATACAGAATCCATTTTGTTCATCGTCAGGAGAAAAAAAATGTAATATATATTTATTTATATATCATCAAAATATATAAATAATATATATACAGATTCATTTAGTTAATAACATGAGTACTTGATTATTAGCAAATAAACAAGCATGCATGAGGTGTGTGCTTTTTTTTTTTCTTCTTATTTTTCACTGGTAGCCTAGATTTTTTTTCAGTTTTTTGTTGTTGTTTTTAATAAACTTCATAATTTGTATGTAAGCACAAACTTTTTTTAATATATATATATATATATATATCTAACGACACAAATATATAGTGGATGGATTTATTTTACTTACTGATGTGTATTTAAAAGTTTACCTGGATGAGAAAACTAAACAAGGCTACGTAGTGGTCGTGAAGTGTGTTGTTTATTTCGAAGAAAACAAAGATCTAAAAAAAACAAACGAAAAAAAACAAACTTTTCTCTATGTGATTTTAACATTTCTAGTATAGATCAAGAAAATAAACTTTTAAAGAATCTCTGGGTTTGTCTTTTTTATTATTATTATTTTATAAAAATAGCCAAAGTAAGAGACTTTTTGGTTTCAAAAACGGATACTTGTTGCTAAGGAAAGCAATGCAAGAAGTCGACAAAATACTTCTAATTTCCGAAGCTGTTTCTTTGGTGGGGTTTAAATAACAATGTAGGAAGATTAATAAAATAAAATAAATGGGCTTAAGTAGCAGAGAAAAAGCTAACTGCTGCTGCTACTACTAAGTATTATTAAGAGCAACAACAACAAGACAACTCGATGGTGAACGTAAAGATGAAGAGATCAAATTCAGAAAAGGTAGACCAATGTGTCGTAGTATAGATCCTTGGTAATGGTAGTTGATCATATTTCCGCCAAAACATATATTCCACACTTTGGATTTAAGGAAAATCTATACACACTTGTTATTTTCCTTTAAGGTGGGATAAAAAAAAAAAGTGTAGACTGACAAAAACAAAATTTGGAGCAGGTACTTGTTTCTGATAATCCCGTTGTCGGAGAGTGGAGAAATGTGACTGTAAAATCCAAAAAATTTAACTCAATATTCTATCAAAAACAATTCTTTTTTTTTTAAATGGATCTCCGAAATACTTTTTCCTTTTTTTTATAAAAGGATTTGCAGAATAAAGCTTCGCATTAACTTAAAAAAAAAAAAATAAAAGGAAAGAAAAAGAAAAGATGTCAAGTGAAGTCCAAACCGCCTAGAAAGAAAAAGTCGGTGTTGATAAATTTTGCTCTACTCTCTTGTAGAGTTGGTGTTCGTGCCGGTGCCTATCGAAGGAGGAGGAGGGAGTGCGTGTGTTGGTGGTGGGAGTAGGCGAATGGACTGTGGTAGGAGAAGTAGTCCTAGATCTGAAGAGGCGCAATAAACACTCAAGTTGAATTGAGCCAAGTAGTAGGAAGAGGAAAATAGAAAGAGAAAGAAAGAGAGAAAGACAGTAGTCACAGTAGAAATAATTACTAGCAGTGATGGTAGGAGGAGTTAAAGGCGGTTACTGTAGTAGTGGTGAGAGTAGAAAATAAGGAAAAGAAGTAGTTATTACGGTGTCTTCCAACTGTTGTAGTAGTGGTCGTTGTTTTAAGTAATAATGAATTTGAATCGTACTAATAAGCTTTAAATTGTATAAGTTAAGTAAGTTGTTAAAGTGTAGCAAACAACTGTTACTTACTGCTGTTACAAGTATAAAGGGCCCTTTAAGCAGCTACAAGTTGTTTGATCTTTTCAAAAGTAAAAAATTTTTAAAAGTACATTTTTTTTTTGCATTTAATTTTTTTTATTCACTTGGTTATTGACCGTTTAATTTTTTCATTTCTTTATTAATTATTCTGCTAATTAAAAATTTTAATCGATAATTTTTAAAATTATCGATAAATTTATAGGAGAGGGTAAATTTTTGTCATCTTTCAACTGATGGTTATCGTAAAAATTAGTAAATTTTTTTTTTGTTTTAAAACTAGTGATTTAAAAAAGTAAAAAACATTAAATCTCCTACTGGTTCTTTTTTTGTTTTTTTTTTAATTTAATTGAATGTATGTCATTTATTTTTTACAAGTAAAAATATAAAAATACTAAACTAAAAGTTAAAAGTAAAAAATAAAAAGTTTTTACCTTCAACAGGTGATAATCATCTCATTTACTCCTATAATTCATTTAAATTACTTTAATTAGGATTTTTAAAAAATCTAAAATCGTAGTAGTAGTCATTTTTTAAAGTAAAAATTGATTGACGCAAAAAATAGCAAAGAAAGGATCTTTTTTTTAGTGAGTCTTCGTTACACAGCACTAACAACAAACACTACTCATACAGTGCACTATGAAACGCAGAATAAAACAATGAAATTTCAGTAACAGTTTGAGTTATCAATATCATTTATGATTTAATTGACGATTTCTACCCAATTAAGAATCTTACTTTTTTATTTAAAATTTCAAAACAAAACTAAAAGGAAACTTTCAAACTCACAAAAAGTAATCATTACTAAAATCAATTGAATAGTCATAATGTCTTAAATTGATTTTTATTTTTTAATTAAATTCGTTTAAAAAGCAATAATTGCTTAATAAGTGAGGAACCTCTGAGTTTTTTTTTGTTTTTTTTTTTATACTGATCAAGTCATATAATTTTTTTTTATAAAAAGATATTGACTCAACTTCTTAAAAGTGTAAAGACTTTAACAAGACATTTCTAGGTTTACAAAAATTAGCTTCCTTATCTGACATCGGGTCACATTTTTAGTTGAACACATCACTACGCTGGCGAATAAACAGTCTTTACTCTTTATTAATTTGCTTATTGCTAAATCTCTCTCTTTCCCACTCTCTGGGTCCTTGCAACAAGAGCAACCTGACAGAAGAGTCAGTTGTTTCTCTAGAAGCGTTAAAACCCGGTACTTATCAATTAGTATATTTGTTTTGTACTCTTTAAGAGAAGAGAAAGTCAATCTGTTATTGCTAAAAAAATCTAAAAAGCCATCCCAACTTTTTCCGCTAGTAAATACAGCTTGAAATGCATCAGTTTAAGTGATTTTGTGCGTGTGTGTGTGTGTGTGTGTGTGTGTGTGTGTAACAAAATCTCAATTGAAAGATTAATTATTGCAACATTATTTTGTTTGTGCGTTGTGGTGCAGTGGATATCGGAACGAGAAATCGTGAAGTCGAGGTCAAATTCCTTGCATTTACTTTACGCGAAAATACTTTTGGGAAAGGTATTAATCATTTAAATCCGTCTCTTCCCTCTAGTTATGGGTTAAATAACAGGGCAGATTGGCTGGCAACCAGAAAGTAATGGTAACCTACTGCGGGATAATCTTCTGCCCAGTCAGTCATGTCTCTTTCAAGATATGATCACCCGATCATGTATCATGTATGGCTCTAACTGACTGACTGATTTTGTTTGTATTAAAAAAAATCTCAGTAATGAGTAGTCATTGTATGGTGATTTTCTAAGCATAGCTTAGATGTGGCACAAGGCCAAAAGCATGGTGTACTCAGTGAAGATCGAACTCACTACTCAGTTCTAATAGGTTCTAGCACGACAAGCTTGTTAACCATTACACCATGTTGATGTGCCCATGAGTAGTCGTATGGCCTGCAGAATTTCAAACAAGTTTTTGTTGATTGCAGACCTTGACTTCATTATCCATCAACAGATATTTGTAGAAATCTCAGTTGTTCAGGTTTTTTATATTAAAAATCTGAATGTCCTAATTCCAAACAAAATAAAAATAAAGAAAACATGGCTATGCCTATTAAATAAATCATTTAGATTTATAAACATATGTACATTAATTCAAAAGAATCAAAAATGATTTAAAATATTTTTTCACTGAGTTAAAGTCTTTGGATAGTGCTTAAGAAAAGACTTTTACTATAAGCAAAAATTCACTGTCTTTGTTGGAGAGGGTTTGTTTGAAGTTACTGACATATAATCATCAGCAAAGATTCACTGACTGTCCAAGCTGTTGCTGTTGCAGCTGATTCATTTGAAGTCACTGAGATACGTTTTTTTTTTTTTCAGCACACACTGAGAAAACAATCACATCTTTCTCTTGTGTTCAGCTTAGAGACAGCCACATCTCTGGTCTATGAAAGTTGAAATCTGTGGGCTTATATAAGAAATTTTTCTTCAAAGTACACTTGAGAAAGATAGAGTTAATCAATCAATCTTAATTGATTGGAGGTATTAACATATACATGCTTTGTATTGGTGAATTAAGATACAATAAATATGGATTTGCGTCAAAGTGCAGTGGATATTGGATCGGAACAAGAAATCAAATTCCAGTTGAATTCCTTGCATTCACTTACACGCAAATACCCTTGGGAAAGGTATTAATTCATCTCTTCCCTCCAGTTATGGGTTAAATAATAGGACAGATTGGGTTCTGTAGCCTTGGTCGGCAACCAGTCTACTGCAGAAAGCAATGGCAACCTACTGTGGGATAATCTTCTGCCCAGTCAGTCATGTCTCTTTCGAGACATGATCACCCAAGCGCGTATCACATATGGCACTTAACTGACTGACTGACTGACTGACTGACAATAAATATCCTGTTTATTGCTACAGATTTACTTGTTAGTTGCCTGTCATTAACTAGTTGTCTTCTAGGAACTGACTCACTGTCCATCTTTGTTCATGAGTGGGAGGGCATTATGGCTATATCTCAAAAAGATTGTTTATTTTTAAGTTCGAAAGATGCAGCAGCAAGGGGAATTTGAAAGTCACATTTGGATATTTGCAAACTATTAATTAGAAATCGTCTAAGCAAACTCGTTTACCCTGTTGTGATAGACAAATAAATAAAAATAAACAATAGCAAAGAGAACTGTTGATTCTCATATACCTCTGTGTGTAATAATAATGGTGACGTATGTCCACATGTAGCAATAGTCATGAGGTAGCGTTCCATGTCTAGTATGACACAATGGATTCCTGCCCATCATGTCAGCTACTTATTGCTTACATAGTGCTGAGCTAATTTGCATGGGATACTACAAGAACAAAATTTTACCATCTCTAAAAGTAGATGTATATTCAAAATCAGTAGTCATATTTCTTTTTGACTAGTATACAAACATCCTGGTCTAATAAGTGAACCAGAAACAAGAACTCCTACAAACCAGAATATAAGATCAATAATATGAACCAATGACAATCAAAGTGGTACTTTCAAAGCAAAACTCTAAATAGGTATATAATGAGATGAAAAATCAACCTAAACCAGAATCGATGAATTAATTTTGTTCATTCACTGATGCTGCAGTCATTGTAATATACCTCGAACCAAAATACAAATATGCATGAGCCACAGCCCTGTATTGAAATTAAAACACATCCTTCCATTCAGCAAATTTTCTAGCAGGTGGCCACTACATTTGAATACATATATATATATATATATATATATATATATATGGTGAATATACACACATACACACACACACTGTATATACTCACATATCATGTGACTTTTTACCAGCAATACATATGTTAATTTTATATCTCGTGCGTGTATGATGTCACCCCTTAAAATTAGCTTCAAAATTAGGTCTTCAAAAGTCGCATGATATGCAAGTACATATGGTATTTACATTTTCTCTCTCTCCTTATCTCTCTCCCTCACTCTGAAACTCCAACTTTCACTTTATCCTTCTGTATATGTTTATTGTGTTAAATAAAACTTTATCTAAACTTATTTATAAATGGAACTTTGTCTGTGTGTGTGTGTGTGTGTATCCATTATCTATAGACTCCGAAACGGCTGAACCGATTTTCTTGAAAACTTACACAATTGTACTATAAGCATCTGCGAGTGTTCTTAGCTAGGTTTTGTGTCGAGGTACCTCCGATAAATATTGAAAATCGATAATTTAAAAAATCAGGTTATAGAAGGAGTGGTCCGATTTTAATCAAACTTGATACACTCATAGACAAAGATACACTCATAGACATAAGAAATGATATTCAGAAGTTTCAAGGTTGCAGTTCTTACAATAGTGCAGAAAATCGATAATATATATATATATATAAATCGATACCAGGAAATCAAAATTTGACTTACATCAATTCATTTTTCTTTCAGTTTACGGTTTCGCTTTAACTATTGCTTTTTAGTCTTTCGTGCCAAGAGTCTGAGCTCCAGAACCATGGATTAGTTTTAAAGCTTTCATTACACCCGGGCAATGCTGGGCTATACTGCTAGTTTTGTATATATTAACATTGAATACAGTTTCTTTTTACTCCTTATACAAAACCAATAACTAAACCCATAATAACTAGACGGTGAGAATAGACATTGTCATAAGATAACCTTCCACCACAATTTAACTTGGAAGTGTTTCTAACTGTGTCCCACTTGCAAACTTATATACTGATTTTATCAAAACTTATCACTATCCAGCACACAATTGGCTGTTATGTGTGTGCCTGGTATACCCTTATCAGACTCGGTGTCATGAAGTATATATAATGATTAATGTTCTGGATATTTGTATCCAGGATTACTTTGTTCACATGCTATGTTCTCACTCAATAATAATAATAATAGAATCATGGAAGTGGCTTAAGAACAGGTTCTTGAAGAAGGAAAGTGAAAGGAAGTGCAGCACAAGAGAAGATTTTAAGAACATATTCCATCAAGTACACTACTGATAAAACAGCTGATTTAGACTGGTGTAAGCTATGTAGGAAATCTATTGAATGTATGCAACACATTGTCAATGGCTGCACTCTGGTAGCAGAAAAAAAGTAATGGTACACTATGACAAGGTAACTCTCCGAACACAGTGGAACCTAAGCAGGAAGTATATCCTAGAGTACACAGAAGTCATATAAGTATTCACCAGCATCACTACCAGTAGCTGAGAATGAGCAAGTAAATTGTGGGATATGACCATCTTGACTCACAAGTTCTTGAAGAGTAATCACCCTGATATCACACTTGTGTACAAGAGTAGCCATGAATGGATCAAAATAGATGTGGTATCTCTGGATATGCATTGTAGTGTAGTGGATATCAGCTTGGAATGAGAAATCGGAGAACTGAGCTCAAATTCCAGTTGAATTCACTGCAGTCACTTACGTGCAAATACCCTTGAGAAAGGTATTAATCCATCTCATCTCCCTCATGTTAGGGGTTAAATAGTTGGACAGATTGAGTTCTACAACCTTGATTGGCAACCAGTCTACCGCAGAAAGTAATGGCAACCAACTGCGAGTAAATATTCTGCCCAGTCAATCATTTCTCTTTCGAGATATGATCACCCAAGCAAGTATCATGTATGGCACTTAACTGAATGACCTTGGAGTAAGAGCATTGTGAATGTGATGCATGCAAAAATGCAGTGGCACTGAGTTTTGGAAGGACAAATTAGTGAAATATACCAAGCTTCAGCTCAAGTTATTCCTTTTGTAGTTGGCACATTCAGGACTATTTCCAAGAATCTTTCTGCTATGTAGGAAGCCTTGTGGATACACAAATCATTGGGAGTGTGCAGGTGACAGCACTGCTTGGAACAGCTCATGTGCCGAGGAAAGTGTTCTGACTCTAAGCAGTAAGTAGTAGATGAGATCTGATCATCATCACCCATCGAGGGGACATCAAGTTAAATAATAATAATATAGATTACAAAATGTTGAAAGATATGATGGTTATAAGAACAGCCAAAAAATGTCAATCAAATATCAATGAGTATATCAAATAATATCATCCCTCCATTTTTCTTTCTTATCACTATGCACCAAAATATTTTTTTCAAATTTCCCTTTTTTCTTTCTTTCTTTTTTTTTTAAAAAAAAAATATAAGACTTAATATCTTGAGTATTTCCTGTAATATTTGGTTAGTGGAATTTATTACCCTATTTTCATCTACAAAGAAAAAGCTGAATATAAACATTTACTACTACTTTTTCCTTTTCATTTATTGGTTTTAGAAACTAAAAAAATATCATCGACAATTTAAGAAAAGAATGCAAATAGATGATTTGTAATTAATTTATCATACTTTTTATAGAAATATAAGGAAATTAAAAGAAAAAGAATTAAAAATATATTGATTAGTTTAGTGCAATGCTTAAAAAAGAACATTTTATTGATTTGCGAGGAGGATGTCTGAAGGCTTCATGTTTCAACTTGTCATTTGAAATTCTTGTTTGTAATGCTGAAGGAATTTAGTGTCAAGAGTCATTAAAATGTTGGACTTTTTCAGCATAATTATTGTGAAACTTTCATAAAGTCTTCATTAAAAACTTGTCCTCTAAATTAGCAGATACAAATATGTGTGTAAATAGATAAGGAGTGATTTGTTAGAATAAACTAATTTTCATAGACAGTAATGTGCAGGAGCTTCTGGTGAATAATAAACTCATTAGCAATAGATTGCAAAACTAGAACAATAATCACTACTTGATTAGAAAAAGTTATAGATAAAATTATATTGATAACTAAATATATTAATACAAAATTCCCCTGCACTACTTTTTAGATAATGTTATAGAAATTGTAAATGTGTCTGTCATTCAAGTTTACCCCTATTACTTGTATAATCAGTCTGCTGTCATATGCCATTAAATTGTCTTTTTTCTCTCTCTCTCCTTACAGCAAAACAGAAAAAAAGAAATAATTTTTAAACAAATAATAATTTACTACAAGAATGTAATATAAAATTGTGGTTAGATCCAGGTCAGCTTTTTGTAAATTAACCTCAATGGAATCTGTTGGAGAAAAAGTTATTTGTGTTTGGTAAGGTTTTAATGAAATCATTTATTATAAATTTTTGGAATTTTGATAAATTGTTACTTCACAAAGCTACAGTTAGCAATTAGCTTTAAAATTGTCTGTTTTAAATGAAGTCAAGGACTTTTTCTGGGCAAGGAAGGAAACCAATGATTTTTCTGTATGACAACATTTGTTCTCTGGTTGCAAATACAGTGCAGCAAATGATCATGTATGAGAAGTTTTTCTATACACAGCACGTGCTTCAGTCCTATACCCCTCACACTGTTTCATTCCAAACAATACTCCTAATACTCCTTGTTTGATCACTGGTCTCAATGAGTTTCTGATATTTTTTTATAAGCGTTTCACCCTAAGTAAGGCATGTCACTGCCACTACTGCGCAGGGGGCTACATAGAGTGGAGGAAGGATGATTAAATATAGGAAATGTCAGAGGGTGGGTGATAGGCGGGTAAGAGTACCAAGAATGAGGATTGGGTAGATGAGAGTGTTCTGAGAATAATTGGGAGTTAGTGTGATAGGAGGTGTCTATTGACCCTACATTTAAACACCTGGAGATTGTAGCTGCCAGGAAAGCAGACTTGTGGAAGGGAGTTCCACAGGCGGGAAGCGCAAGAAAAGAAGCTGTTGGAGTAGAATTTACGGTTACATCTTATCTGTTTAATTGTAAAAGGGTGGGATCTAGTTGCTAATCTAGTATCTCATGTAAATTCGTGCTTAGGCGGCACCAGTGATCTAAGTTCATCAGAGCAGAAGCCATGAAAGTACTTGTAGAAGAGGCACAGGGAAGCCGCATAAAGAAAAAGCATCAAAGTGAAAGCATTCTTTTATGACGGAATACAAAATTTATCTGTAAAACGATGTAACATTATAGAAAGTCAGTTAAAATTACTTTGAGGACAGAATAACGATGCTATAAAATTCTAAAAGATTTTTTCACAAATATGTTGGAAACTTTTGCATCAAATATTTTTAAATGCTAAATATTACCCAGTACAAGGCTAGAGAGCTATTCAAGGTAGAGGATTATAGTCAAAATGGTAATGATTAATAAGGTGTGTGATATAGGTGAATGAGAAGCGGGTAAGATATGGGTATTATGAAGATAAAGAGGATAGATAATGCTCAACCCTTGACTTTTAGAAGTTAAGATTGTACTCTTCAGAGGATTACTCTTGTGGGAGTCTGTTCTACAAAGTAGTAGTTCTCGGCAAAAAAAGTTGTAGAATTTTCTCCTTATACTTGGTACATGAAGGAAATAAGAGTGATTCAACTCTGTATTGACAAGCCTGCAACATTACATCTGTGGGAAAAAGGTTGCAGCTTAATCTGACATAAGATAAAATGGGAATTAAATGGAAGCAAGACAATCAATATAGTGCGAATCTATCAAGTAGAGAAAGCCTGCCTGTGCTAGCCTTGAAAATTAGCATTCAAAATTCTGGCTCTCAAACACTGATCTCTAGTACCAACAGGAAATACACAACTATTTAATCTATAAATGAGGATAGCTTAGTCTGGTTTAAGGCCACAAATGTAAAGCAGCTAGTAAGAATCAAATTCACTATTCAGTTCTACAAAACTAATTTGTTAAATATTGCAAGACTGATTTAAAAGTCATTACTCCATGATGAGGAACCCAAGTATAATTTCTTTTGTTTTAAATTATGAGGAGAAACTAGTTAAAGAAATTACAGGTCTTTCTATTTGCTGTAGTTACTCTGCCTTCTTATCTTTTCATTATTGTTTTATTTGTGAACTTTTTATTTTTCACATTATTTATTTTCTTTTGTGTAGGGCAGTAACAAAACTTCTCCACCTCTGCCTATCTTGCGCCAGACTAGTCAATGAACCCCAAGAGTACTGCATTGCTTTCATCTCATTCTTCACCGTACTTCTCCATGTCGTTCTTGGTCTTCCCCTCTTTCTTTTGCCATCTTGGGTCCAGTGCAGTGCTGTTCTTGTGATTGACTGTAGATCTTTCCAGAGCACATGCCTCATGCATCTCCACCGCCTTCTTGTAATGATGGTGCCTATGTTCTCTTGCTTGCATTTCTTCAACAGGTCTTCATTAGAGATCTTCTCTGGCCAAAATATTCTCAGTATTCGTTGGAGACATATGGTGTGAAAAGATCAAAGTTTGGCAAGATCCGCCTTAGTCGTTCTCCAGCACTCAGATCCGTAGAAGAGAGTAGATACAACACAGCTCTGGTACAGCTTGAGCTTGGCATTAGTGCTGTACTGTGCCCGGTCTGCTTTGAATATCCTCTTTCATGCCACCCTTGGGTCTGATGATACTGCCCAGGTAAGTGAACTACACACCATTGGGTGTAACGGATGATGATGATGACATTATTTATAGTCAGGCTAATGTCCACATCTTTGTTGTTATCACAATGTTTCAGCTGTTGCACTCTCCAGCCTCCTTCAATTTGTCAATCCAGATATCGTTCAGGGAATTTCATAGAGAATCCTTTATATAATCTATATCAGTAGAAATATTCCAAGACATGGACAGTGCAACAAGAACATTTTACCCTTGTAGATTAAATAATTTAAAATTCATTGACAGTTACCAAGATCAACAGATAGTTGAAGAAGGGTGGATGATACAATAGTCAAAATGTAATAATATTAACAAAGATGAGGACATTAATTCAAATACTTCTTTATCTTGACATCTTAAGAAAGAGGTTGAAAAAATATATTGAAATAATTTAATGTTCTGCATAATTGAACAACTAAATTATAAAAAAAAATGAAGAATAAAGCTATTTTCTTTGTTGCCATATTCCTCAAGGAAGGCAGGAATGCCACTGGTGTGCACGCAGGGGGTTACAGTGAGTGAAAAAACAAAGTACAGGGATGTTGAAGAAAGAATAAAAGATCAACGGGCATCAAGGAAATAGAAGATGGTAATTGCCTTTAAACTTTTGGAGGGAAGCAAGCAAATGGGAGGGAATTCCACAAATGTGAAGTGCAAGAAAAGAAACTGTTAGAGTAGAGAAATATGATTACATGAGAAAATGCATGCATAAAAAGTAATATTCTTAAGATTTTATTAAACCTGGAAAAGTAAAGGACAAGATATTCTAGTGAAGTAAAAAATAAGAAATTTCTTAGTTAAAATATTGCATTTGTAATGAACAAAACAAAGCCAACTTTTTAAAAAAATTTAAAATTCAAATCTGGCTCATTGATTTTGTTAGAAAAAAAGAAAAATATAATAAAAACAAATTTTCTGAAATGTACAAACTTTGCACACAAAACTCAAACTTTCACACCTCAATGTGAAATGTTTTTTGACAAATAGCAAACTAGGAAACATCTAAAAAAATTAAAAAAATATATATATTGAATTCCTTTTACGGACCTTTTTCGCAAGCTGATGCGAAGTTTGTTTATCGCCCAATGGGAAGCCCAGAATTATATCCAGGTGTAAATTCCCAAATGACCTGTTTGAAGCCCCAGAAAATGAAATAAAAGGACGAGACAAGAAGACGGTCGCAGTAGAGAAAACACAAGCATAATTAACACGTCCCTTGACAAACGTCAAGTATTTGTATTATTATAGCCTCTCTTTCTCTCTCATCTTCTTTTCTTCAGTGTTCACCAATCCATTTAATAACTGACCGATACCCGAAAGACTGTGCGAATACTTCAAAGACACTCCAAACAAACAAACGCTCACACATACATACGCATATACTCTTTCAACAATTACTACTATGAACATTTTTAATGACTTTAACAACCTTGTACCAACCAAAAGACATAATTTTATTTGTAAAAACCTCAGTTGATATATATATATATATATATATATATATATATATATATTTATGCTCTCACACCCTGATTGAGCACTCTGGAAGAATGGGAGACTTTGAAAACAGTAGCTGCTCCGGCATCTACGCATCGCTCATTCAACAATGAATTAGAGCACTATGGCTATAGGGTGTGTATAATGATATACGCACTAAAAAGTCTGCCTTCTTCTACCGAACGCTCGTAGCCCAGAGATGGAATCGCCAACTGATGCCAGTTCAGTTGGGTTTCAGTCCTGGGCTAAAGAGCAATCGGAGTCTAACCATACTGATGAGCTGTGATATAGCGAAACAGATCTGTCTGCAGATGACTATAGTATATATATATATATATATATATATATATAAAAAATTGTTGTTTCTATATACAATTTTATTTTTTTGTTTTGTACCCCTCTTATAGTGGGCGCTCTACCAACAAGGCCAAATCAAAGTAACCTGTTTCAACACATCACTATAACAGATGACCCATAATACATTCAAATTTTATTTTTGGCTGCAATATTTTAAGTAAGAAATTTCTTACCATAATTTTTTTCTATACCTGGAGAAATGGTGCCAAGAACTTGTAAGCTGTTGCATTTGGTGGCTGAAACCCATGCAGAATGAACAACACATGTGTCTTGGCACCAATAAATTAACTGAATGAATGTCTGAGAACTTTTATTACCATATGAAGTGATGTCACAAAGCAGCTGTCATGTGACCCATGTGGCTATTTTGACCAAAAGAAAATAATTGCCTTTTGTATCAGTACATCACCAAAGTTCAAATTTAATTTATCATGAATAGGAATTGTAATACTTTTTAAGGAAAGAAAAGTAGTTAAATATCATTACAATTTGTGATTGTAAGTTCAAAGAGCTGGAAAAGTTTCAACTGGTTTTTGAGATGTAAACATCAGCAGATAATATCTCTATTGAAAACATTATACATCTTGCATTATTGCCAGAGTCATTGTTATATCCTCTTCAACTACATATTTCCAACTTCTAGAGATTTTTATTAGAATTGGTTATATTGTTTGAAAAACTTTTAGTGTTTTCAAAAATTTGGTATTTGCAGGAAAACAAATGTTGCTTAGATAAAAAACAAATTTTGAAAGTTTGCATTGTTTACAGCAAACAAATGTTGTTTACAGAAGACATATTTGAAAATGTTCATAAATCAATTTTCTTTTGAAGAGTTAAAATGAAATTATGAAATCTGATGCATAATTCAAAATTAAAATCTGTTTGTTTTCACACCCAGTATGTTTAACCAGCCAAATAATTATTATGACATATTTTGATATTTGTTATACTAAGTCATCTTTGGTACAATATATTCTCCATTTTTATAGCATTCTAGGATAAGAACCAGGTCATATTACCAATGTACTTAGGTATTTACTAAGCTTAGTTTAACTTGTCACAAAGTCACATTTGTGGGGTGCCTACTACGGAAGAAAACATACTACAAAGTCATCTGCTCAAATAGATTGAACAGACAAGGTATCTATCACAAAGGCTTAATGAACGAAGACAGATTACTTCATTACCATAAACATGATTCTTGTTATCTTTGAACTATTTCAAAGAATGTATAATGCTGTATATGCAATTATTTATCCCCAAACAATATTCGTCTAAGATGTATTGTTATTAACCTCTCTACTATAATAAAGACCATTGTGTATTTATTTGCATATATTTTCCTCCAGTCATGCTCATGGAGAGAGAGACAATAACGAGGTAGCGTCAGCTCAGTTTATTCTCTTTACTACTAGTTATTAAACTTTACTACCAGTTATAAAAGCTCTTGCCATGTGTTTGCTCTTTATCAGTCTGTTCAAAATTTGTTTTCTGTAAAAAGTATTGGTTTTCCTGTAAATACAAAATTTTTGAAAACACTAAAAGTTTTTCAAAACATGTTATTGTTATACAACCTATAAAAAGGACAACAGTTAAAAGGTTCTTACAGTTGTTAGGTAGGCAACTTTGTGATGTATCAGAAAAAGAATACACAGATACACAAAATTGAATTGTTAGAAGGCACTAAGTGTGAAAGAGGCTATAAGCATATATCTTTTTGATATATCCCAGAAGGGGATAATCAGGGAAAAGAATAGTGCAAGAATAATACTTAACACTGAAGATAGATTATAGCGATTTATTATACCACAGTACAATAAACCAATAGACAATACAAGAACACCAATGAATAGTAACAGGTATCACAATCAAGTAGACAATGTCTCTGCCTAGGACGTATGCATCCGTCTAGTGAAGAATGCTTCTGTCTAGTGACGTATGCTTCTGTCTAGTGACGTATGCTCTCGTCAAGTGACGTATGCTCTCTTCTAGTGACGATGACTCTATAGTTCACTCTAGTCACAGTCTTTTATAGACCGGACCATATCCATTCTGGGGTAGGATAGGATATTCCTCTACAACACTTTTAAAATCCTGATAAGTAGAGTGCCTACAACTTGCTAAGATATAGAGTGAGAACATGTCAAAAAAGATTTGAGTGAACTACAGTACTGACAAGCATGAAAGGTCCTTGTTCAAATGTGTCATCTAGGGTATACACACTTACAGAAAAGGAATGAAAGGTAACATGCAGCAGTGGAAATGAGGTGTTGTTAAAGTGAAAAGAAGTACAACACACAATCATCAGCTAGTAGCTGCTTAGAATGTGTGGGTGGACAGGAAAATGATTGCTCAGAAAAAGAAAGATCCCAAAAATGTAAATACCTAAGAAGTGTTGAACAGAAGACAGAAAATGTGACATCAAAATCCAAAAGATTATTGCAATGGATGACTTCCAAAAGATACGCAATGTCTTCAGAAACCAGAAAACATCATTAGAAACAAAGAAAAACGTACAGAACTGTTATGTAATATTGGTGCTCTTTAATGGTAGTGAATGCTGAACAATCTCATCACAGATGGAGAAGTAACTCGAAACAACAGAAATTAAGCATAATTTTATTGTGGTACAAGGCCAAGATTAAGGAGCATTTAGTGAGAATCAAACTCACTATATAGCTGTAATTGATCTAGCAAGACAAGCTTGGTAACCCTTTACTCCATGTCGAAGTGCCCAAATGATGGCAGTTTATGTAGTGTTTGAGTTGCTAGATAATGAACTGTTGATTGAAGCTGTGTGGCTCTTTTCTGATAAATAAAACAAGAAAGACAACATCCCCCTTCCACACTAAGCTGAGTGGTGGTAGTGGTGGGGACTGACTGACTGACAGTGGGTGAAGAAGTCAAAAGACATGATCACCCGTGAATTAGAAAATAGAGATCCTTTTGTTTTCTTGGAAGACGCGACCACCTATGGAATAGAAATTAGAAACTGTTTTACCCATGTGATTGGTAAAAAAGGTGCAAAACTTAAGAGAGAGATAGAAAGAGTTTCAAACTGTTCGGACATACAATTCAGGCCTTACTAAAGAGATGGAACAGAGTCGAAAGAAATGAATAATTGATTCCAGTTTTGGCAAAGAAAAAGGAAAAGGAAAAAGAAAGAAACCAGACATACTGGCTTTTGACTTCCATAACTTCAAATATGAATATTGTTTTCGATTTGAAGTAATTGTCTCTCCAGAAAGATGTTTATTCTTTCACTTGAAACATAATGAAAATATTATACAAGTAAGATATTGTTTTATTTGCAATCAGATTTGAATGAACGTTTGATAGTCAGATAAGGCTGATCTTTAACATTGTTTTGTTTGCAATTGAATCTGAATGAACATTTGGTGGTCAGATAAGGCTGACAACCATAATCTTTTGGACAGTATATTTCTTTATCCCAAACACAAATGTAATATTTTTATATGTATTGTATACACTGCATAACACAGAATACATTCCCTTTCTATTACAAAATATTACTCATTGGAATTGTATGTATATTAAAAACTTGTTTCTATTATTCAAACAGTTGTTTGTCCCATCGTTTTATTTTCCGTTTCGTAATTTATTCCTCTACCCATCATCAATATCAACAATACTACAAAAAGAACATGAGCTAAGCCGGATAAAATATTATTATTTTCTTTCTATTACAATCTGAGTCCAAGTTTGGGACTTCAAAGAAATTGAAATTTGCTCCTTTTAGACAAAGTCAGAAGCTGGTCAAAGATTCATAACATTGGTCAGGAAATGCACAGAACAAGCCTAAAATTAAGCTAATTTGTGTCATTTGGACATTGGCTGTTGAGCACTTCCATTCTGGTAGGCTATGATAGATCTATGTAAGATTTGGGGTACTTTTGATGCATATAGTGATATGACTTCAGCTGTAAGTTGAAGGTGAGCTCTTACACAGTGGGGCTTTACTTTGACATAATGATATAAAATAAATAGAAAATATACCTGTTTAGTCAGTTATATAGAGAATGTGCAGTCATATTTGTAATTATTTCCAGCACCCACAATTTTTTTTTTTTTTGAAGTCATTGAAACATGTTTCTTTCAGCATGAGCTGGGGAAAAGGAAAAAGCTATGTAGCCACATCTTCTCTTTGGCTTGGAGAAAGCCACATCTCCATTTCTGAAAGTCAAAATCTGTAGGTTTTATAAGAACTTTGTCACAAAATTAGGCTTAAGAAAAACTGGGTTTTAATTTTCTCTAATTGGTTAAATATTTCACATTTCTAACCAATATATATTTTGATTTAAATAGTGTGTGGAATATTGTAGAATTGTTTATGCATGTTTATAATATTGTCTATTATTGAATAAAAAATAAAGTTTCATTGTGTTTTAATATAGTATGTATGTGTGTATGTAAATGTGTTGGAAACAGTTTATTTCCTATAAAATTTTTATTTGTATCAATATATTAATAAGAATACTTTATATTTGTGTTTGAATTTATGAAATGAGAAAAATTATTTATATCATTTACATTCAGACAAATATTCTTGTCTTTGTTGTTAATATCACAATATTTTAGATCAATGATTTTCAATAAAAATTTGAAATCATCTAGATCATTAGCTAAATTAATGATTATAGCTGTTTCTCTCAAGGCAAACTAATCTTAAAATAAAGAAAGATATAGATCTCTTTATCAAAATTTAATTACTTAAAAAAAATTAATGTAACGTTCATCAGCAAGAAAACAATAATTACTTTAGGGCTAAAAAGAAACCCATTCATATTATGTTATTTTTTTAAACTAACTCAGTAAATATGTAAGATATTGTACTGTGAGTACTGGTAACAATAAAACAGAGCATGATATAAAATAGAGCTAAAATTTATACGGGGTGCGATGAGTAAATTGTCACCATTTATATTTTTAGTTTTGCATTGTTTGTTTTTTTTGTTGAATGCACAGTATAGTAGGGTCAGTTGGACACCATCAGTGAAAAAAAAAAGCACCATGATGCTATTCAATCCACTAAAAATTTGAAAATGGCATGCTGTATTGGTATTCATGCTGGAAGCTCTAATACAAACATATCAGAGTATTTGGGTGTCAATCCTGAGGACAGTGCAGAGGATTTGGAAAGAGTTGGATGAGTTTAATGGTGATTACAAAAGTACAGCAGCTTGGAAAACTCATTTTTAGTATTTTGATAAGAAAAGAACTCCCAAATTTGTTGGTGAAGGTCCCAGATACAGCACAGAGGCCTACATCAAGTACCTTGAGGAGGTAGTGTTGCCTTGTGTCAAGAAGATGGTTGATGGAATACTCTATGTCAGGCAACAAGATTCTGCACTTTGCCAAACAAGCAGGAGAACCCAGTGATGGCTGTCAGACAATTTCTGCAGCCACATCACCCCTTACATATGGCTTCCTAACTTCCCAGAGTGCAACCCTTTGATTATTATGTATGGAATACAGTTGAATGAAAGACCAACAAAACTCTTTGTAACACCAAAAATGAACTGAAGACAAGGATTGTGGCAGCATTCATCAAGTTAAACAAGGAGATTGTCCAGAAGAGATTTTTTTAAAATATTTTTATTTAACCATTTCACCCCAAGCAAGGCATTCCACTGCCACTATTGTGCAGGGGGTTACATAGGGCGAAAGTGATGAGAAAGAGCGGTTAGATATAGGAAATGTCAGAAGGAGAGTGATAGACGGGTAAGGATACCGAGGATGAGGGTTGGGTAAATGGGAAGAGTGTTTGAGAGAATGAATGTGAGTTAGTGTGTTAGAAGGTGTCTATTGACTCCATTTAAACTCCTGGAGATTGTAACTGTCGGGGAAGCAAGTGTGTGGAAGGGAATTCCACAGGCGGGAAGTGTGAAAAAAAACTGTTGGAGTAGAAATTGCAGTTACATTTTATCGGTTTCACTGTAAAAGGGTAGGACGTAGTTGCTAATCTAGTATCTCGTGCAAATTCGTACCTAGGGGGTACCAGTGATCTAAGTTCATCGGAGCAGAAGCCGTGAAAGTATTTATAGAAGAGGCACAGGGAAGCCAGGTCACGCTGGTGAGAGAGTGACTGCAGCCGGTCTGCCAAGTCAGTATCGCTCACATTACAGATTCTCCATTGTATTTTGTCAAGAACCCCGAGGAGAATAGCAGGGGCACCCGACCAAATGTGGCAGCAGTATTCAATACACGGGTGGATGGTAAATTTATATATGTGCAGGATAGATTCAGACAGGAAAACCTGTGCAATTTTATTAAATATATCTGTTAAATTGAGATATCAGTGTTATTTTCATTTTTGTGTAATTTAGACATTGTGCCATGTGTGTACATGCATATATATATATATATATATATATATATATATATATATATATATAGAGAGAGAGAGAGAGAGAGAGAGAGAGAGAGAGTGGGGTGTTCACACTATGGAATCAAGCTTTCAAGTCTGAGGTCATTGGTTGTGGCCTGACCTGGAGAGGAATGAACATCACCAGGTCTATTTTGCCCAATGTACATTATGTGTGAATACCTACCAAGACATATGATAGGAGATGATCAAGGATCTCAGCTGCACATTAACTCTCTGACTAGACTCAATCATGGGAAATTTAAATTTCCAAAACATGTAATGAGAATGGAATGTTTGGAAAAGTTAACATTCCCAGGATATATTGAATGCAAGAGGTACAGGGAAAAGCAGTGCATAATTTACCTAATAAACATGTGCAATTGGTTGGCAGAATAGGTATTAGGAAAAACAAAAAACTCTGCTAAAATCTACAAAATCTGCTAAAAGCTACAAAGAACTGGAAATTGTGGAGAGCTATGATCGTCCATGTCCTGAGGAGACACAGCACATAGAAAAAGAAAAATCTTTTAAATAATGTTTTGTTAAATATGTGTAAGTGAAATAGTATATACTTTTGTTTACCATCTTTTGTTTTGAGAATGTTGCAAGGAATATTTGCATGAAGTTATCTAAGACAGTCTAAAAATAGGAGGCTTAGTTTTCATTTTTTTTCTTATATTCACAATATTTTATATGGAAGTGTTTCTTCTTCTAGTTAAAAACAAAGCTTTAACTTTTATTCATTTGTTTTGATGTTTCTCTTTAGTTTTTTTTTAAGTTTTTTCTCAAAATTTATGTCTTACGTAACTAGAATAGACAAGTCTTTTTTCCTTAATTTAAGTTTAAATTTACTTAATTTATTTTTAAGCAAAAAAAAATATATTATATCAAATGTTGATATAATATCAAATAGAATATAGTTAATGTTCTACTCTGGGTGAAAGACAATGTTTTAATCAGCATATTTTGTTTCTATGCCACCCCCAGTATAAATGTAATTCTTGGAAAATTAACATTGTTTTTTTTATTCATTCATTTTCTACAGCTTATCAACCTTTTACAAATTATTTAAAACTAGGAAATATTTTTTAAATTATAAGAATTATTTTTAGATAATAATGGTTTAGTGATACAAATATTACTAATTAACACATACCTGTGGAGAGAAGAGATAGATCCATTACTTTTTCCAAGATTATTTGCGTGTAAGCAAATTAAAAAACCCAACAGGAATTGAAATTCAGCTCTCTGATTAACAATTCTGAGCCATTATCCTTTAGACCATCTGCACATCCAAGATTATATCACCTGGTATTCCCAAACAGTCACCCTTCTAGGTACTGACTTATCTCAATGTTGCTTAACTTCAGTGATCATACAGGGAATTCGGTGTTTCAATATGATATGGCCATATCATTTTCTCTCCCTTTCTTTTTTGTAAATTTATTGTCAGTCATATCTTTTCTAAATTCCCTCTAATGTTCTCTCATTCTTCAGTTGTCTTTTCTTAAATACATTTTGTCACTATGCACACTTTCACACATTGTCATCACTTTTCTTGGATTAGGGGCCTTTATCTGTCACTTCTTTCCTCTCTGTCCTTCTTTAACAGTTTTATCATTTTTGTCTTTTGTTTTCTCATTTTCTTTTTCTTGCTTTTAATTTTTTATTATAATATATTTATTATTATAAATTTATTATATATAATAATTTATAATATTATATATTATTATCATTTTCCCAGTCCACTAGGGATCTGCTAGACATGGGAATTAATGGTTTATCTCATCACTATTGGCAGAGCGTTGATTTCAGAGTTTTCTTTTCCAAAGCTAAACAGTCCAGTGTGCCCTATTATTTTACCTATAGCTGAGAGCTGAAGATGCATGAATACTTTTCCAAAAGGGCATAGTTGAAAGGGAATGCAACAGTCTCAATTGTAATTTAAACTGCATTTCAGCACCAGTAGTCTTTATTTAAATATCCGAGAAGTGTTTTAACAGATGACAGAAAGTGAGACACTGGAATCCGATGACACATTTGGTATAGTGAAAGATGTCTTTCAAAAGCAAAGCAAAGTATTAAGAAACAGAATAATTTCATTAGAAACAAAGAAAAGAGCACTGAACTTTGAATAATCTTCTCACAGATGAAAAAGAGGCTTGAAGCAACAGAAATGTGGTTCTACAAAAGGATGCTGAGAATACCATGGGCTGAACATGTGAGTAATTACAAAGCTTTAGAGAAAATGGAAACAAAAGGGACACTTATACTTAACATCAGGAAGAGATAGTTGAAATTTCTTGGGTGTATAATCAGAAAAGAGGGCTTGGAAAATTTGATACTCAAATGGTATATTGAAGGTAAGAGTGGCCGAGGAAAACAATGTATAACCTGCTTAATGAATTTGAGAAAATGAATAATGGAACACATTTTAGAAGTGATAACAAAAGACAAAGTTTGTTAAGAGCTACAAAGGACAGAAATTTGTGGAGAACCATGACCATGATTGTCAATGTCCTGAAAGAACATGGCACATAGAAGTCCTTATGTCGCGTACATCATACCCCACATATCTATCTATCTATCTATCTATCTATCTATCTATCTATTTCAGTCTGTTCAGTATCTATCTATCTATCTATCTATCTATCTATCTATCTATCTATCTATCTATTTCAGTCTGTTCAGTATCTATCTATCTATCTATCTATCTATCTATCTATCTATCTATCTATCTATCTATTTCAGTCTGTTCAGTATCTATCTATCTATCTATCTATCTATCTATCTATCTATCTATTTCAGTCTGTTCAGTATCTATCTATCTATCTATCTATCTATCTATCTATCTATCTATCTCAGTCTGTTCCGTATCTATCTATCTATCTATCTATCTATCTATCTATCTATCTATCTATCTATCTCAGTCTGTTCCGTATCTATCTATCTATCTATCTATCTATCTATCTATCTATCTATCTATCTCAGTCTGTTCCATATCTATCTATCTATCTATCTATCTATCTATGTGTTTTCAGTACCTCTATTTATCTATATGTCTGCCCTAACTTATCTCTATCTTTCTATATGTCTGTGTGTGTGTGTGTGTGTGTGTGTATGTGTGTAAATAAACATTTATTATGGTTATTTACTAAGTTGAGAAGAGAGACAATCAGTGAGAATCAAGATCTCTACACTCATAAATTGGTTTGCAAGAGAAATTTGCTGACCACCTTTAATATATATATATTTTTATCTACCATATTTTTTTTATTTACTAATTAAACTTTGAATGTTCATGTAGCATAATATCTTGCAGCTCAAAACAAGAAATTGGTGAGCTAAGTTAAAATTCCAGTCAAGTTCATTAAATTCAGTTTTGCACAAATACCTTGGATCCAGCTCCCCAGCTATGAGTTAAATAGAACTGCATACTGATCTCTCTAGCCAGGGTTGACAATCAGTCTAGAAAAAGGACAACACTGAATTCAAAACTCAGTCACCTAAAGCTGTGCAATGATGGTTAGACACGGAGCAAAGATCCTATGTCTATAAAAACAAAACAGATGTTAATTTGGATATAATATTGACACCAACAAGTATTAGGCCCAAAGAAGATGCCATCAAATTTTAGTTTGGCACAAGGCCACAGTATTGGCACAACCAGTAAGGACTAAACTCACTACATTTTTAAATTAAATCATTTACAGTCTTGTAGGGGATGACTTATTTTCCACTTGTCCAGCTCTTTCCCTCAGAAAACAAAGTTGCAAACCAGTCACAACTCTGTCATTATTTCTATAGTAAATATCCAGATGAGCTATGGTTTTTAGTTAAACTAGTTTAGATCTTTATAGCTAGAAATTGCCATGTTATATCCATAGATCTGAATCTGAATCACTCACATTTCCTTTATATACCAATTATGAGGAATGTTCCACTCTTTCCCAAGAATTGCTACTTTACAGAACAGGTTCTCATGAAGATGCGTCTCTGAACACTACAAGCTTAACCTGTTCAAGTCAGGGGGTCAATCATTATATATCCTCCTTATCTTTAAAATCTTTATTTCATTTTCTTATGTTCATATCATGTACCTCATTCAGTAACTTTCTACTTTGAATGTCACTTGATGAACTTTAGTAAAAAAAAAAAAAAGAAACCAGCAAACCATTGTGTCAAATTTATCATATAGAGTGTGTAACCAGCAGATTAGTCTTAAGAAAAATTGAAACAAAAAGCATATTTGAAATCAGAAATAGACAGCTGAAATTTTGTGGACGCTTAATGTGGAAAGAGAATCTGACACTCACAGGTTCAATTCTACCCTTTTTCTAAAATTCCATATTCTCAAAATATCTTTACTCAAGTGGTTTTTCAAATTTGGGGTTGTCTAACCCCTTTTTGAGAGTGGTCAGAGGAGTCAAGACATTTTTTTTTACTCTGATTCCCTTCACTTCCCATCTCATACTACCACTCCATATGGGTGGTGCTAATTTCTTCCTTCTCCCACCTTCTCAGCATCTAACCTCAACCTACCTCCTATGATTATCCAAACTTTCAAAATGGCATAGAATTTTAAGTCATCAGTTTTGTCTCATGCTGTGATCTCACCATCAACCAGACCACATAAAAGAAAAGGACACAAACTTATTTCTACTTCATCTCAAACAAAAGTTTATCTTTTTACTGCCTATGCTTTTTTACAGTTAATAGACCATACAGTCTGTTTGTCCATGGTCACTTCAAAATAGTAATTAAATTTTCCTCATCACTTGCATTCAAAAAATCTAAATTAATGTTTGGATATAATTTTTTTTCTGGACAAATTATAAGAAATGAATGCTTCAGATTAGTTTCTCTCTGTGTAGGAGGTACTTCTCTTCTGGGTGTCTAATTCAAAACAGATATCTTTTCCCTGGTCCCACTTGTTCAGAGAAACCATAAATGTAATTCTGGTGACCACTGGGTTTTCTTTATTAACAACATATGCTTTCTTCTGATTGACATCTTCCATTATGCATTTAAGGGTCCTTTTCTGATTGGCAGGAAGTGGAGTGGGGTGGTGGTCCTGGGTTTGATTTTTCTTGAAATTATTTTAAAACATGATTTTTCAATGCATTTTGTTTTTTATTTTCTTTCCAACTTTTCAATCCATTTTCTTGCAATTTCAACAGTTATCATCCAGTTAGTAGACCTTTCCTCATCTTTGTTTTTGTTTTTCTTTGTATCTTTTTTTTTTTTTTGGTTGATCAATTTCTGGCAATCCCCAGTGTCACAAATTTAAATATCTGGCATGGATTTAACAAAAGATTTCAATAATACACATAATTTTTTTTGGCTTCTAGATAATAAATTTTTAGCTAAATGTCTATTCTGTATGGTTAAGAAAAAGTATAACATTTCCATGTAAAGTGTTGAACTGCTATGTAATATAAATCCTCTTATGAGAGTGAATGCTTAACAAAAGTTTTGAGACATGGCTTTGCAGAAGGATGCTGAGAATATCATAGATAAAGCATGTGAGCTTTAAGAAAAACAGAAACAAAAAAAGACAAACTTTAGGTATTTAGAATATGATATTTAGAATCAGAAAGAGACAGTTAAAATTTCTGTGACACATCACGAAGAAAAATAGATTGGAGAATTTGACACTCACAAGATACTGAATGTATGTAGGGCAAAGGAAACATTGAGTAATCTATGTAACAAGCTTGTGTAGGGCATGTCAGAACAGTGATTGGGAGAAATAGGGGATAAATATTGCTTAGACTTACAGAGTTCTGGAAAGCCATGATTTCCCATGCCCTGAAGATACATGGTATACAAAAGAAGAAGAAATATGATGAACACAAAATAAAAGTAAAAGTTTAGCATTATACGTACACTGTAAATTAAACTCCTTACTAAAATTTCAATCAGTTTGAGAATTCTCAAAAACTAATATACTAAAAATACACTTTGAGACCCCATTAGTAGTCACAAAAATTTGGTGACTATAGTTCTAGCTAACCTTCAGTTATTCAATGACAAACAGAAAAACATTTGGTGAAAAATTTAACCTACATATACATTGCATTTGGTCTATAAATTCTCCAAACTCCAAAACATTTTATGATAATTTAACAAACTTACTTGTAGTGAGAGAAGGCAACACTTTGCAGTTTCTCCTGTGGTATTATTATTATTATTATTATTATTATTATTAAACATGTAAATGAAAATGAAAGTAAGTGATATAATTATTTCAGATAGGATAGAGTTTAACATCATAGCTTATCTACGTTGTCTCTCTTTCTTTCTTTAATTTATTTAATTTACTTACCTGTAGATTGTAGATATTTTAGTAATCTACGCACTCTTTCTGGTAATAATTTGTTAATCTTTTCAACACAAACCTCTCTCTGTCTGTCTCTCTATCTATCATTGGTTCTTTTTGTTTCTTTTTTTCTTACAACTTTTCTTATGTCACTCTATCAATCTCTTTCTCCCCCACCTCTCTCTCTCTCTCTCTCTCTCTCTCTCTCTATGTATATATATATATATATACCTCACTCTTGTTTGGTTGAATAAGGGTCACGTAAAAAAACATTCATAATTTTGGTTTGCTTCATTATTTATTTAGCTTCATCAGAAATTCATTAAACAAATTTGATGAATCTAAATAAATAGTAAACATTAAATTTATAAAGATTTTTCTACTTGTTTCTTGTTTAACCATTTTCTATTTTCTTGGATTAATGGTAAATGTTCGTTTTATGTGCCGACAGCTTTTCCCCCTTCAAATTTATCCAAAATAGCATTATTTCTGTGCAAATGTATATGCTGAACTCAAATCAACAATTAATTATTGAAGAAACTTACCTTTTTTGCTTTGAAAGTCCATAAAAAAACGAACTATATCTCACACTTTTTCTCTCCCGTAACTCTCACAAAGTCATGTAATTAACTGCAGAATGACATTCTACATAGGCAGCAATTTTCTTTTGTATTTTGATCGATTTTCTTCCTTTACTGAAACTTCTGGCGATGTACTTCCTGTTATGAGAGTAATAAGCATAGAAATACAATAACGCATTACTTTCATTACCGGAAGTACATCATTGGAAGTATCAGTAAATGAAGAAAAATCAACCAAAAATCATTCTCATACTCAGTACGTCATTCTGCAGTTAATTACATGACTTCATGAGAGTTACAGGAGAGAAAAAGTGCAAGATATAGTTTTTTTTTTTATGGACATTTAAATAAAAAAAAAAGGTAAGTTTCTTCAATAACTAACAATTGATTTGAGTTCAGCATATACATTTGCACAGAGATAATGCTATTTTGGATAAATTTGAAGCGGAAAAGCATCGGGACTTACAACGAAAATTTACCTGATTAATTCCATATCATCAATTTCCACACACACATATCTCAACCTGTGAATAGTATAAAAATTATTGACATGAAAAATGAAATTGCTGAGCCAAGTTCAAATTCTGGTCAGTTCTATTTCATTCACTTGGTCCTACCATTTAACCCATAAGTGTAAGAAGAATGAAACAGAATCACCTTTAATTTGAATTTGGCATGTCAATTTCAGTATCAATAACCATTACAGAAATTTAATAATATATAGTTTTTCATATAAACACAAACATATCTATAAATAACAAATGTATTGTTTCTTATATTTAAATGAAAATCATTTTCATAACAGTGATCTATGATGATGAGGTAAAAATCTCTAAACATAGAAATTTCCATCTCACAATGTATTTTTAATTAAAAATCAAATTTAATTATATGATCACACACACACACACACACACACACACACACACACACACACACACACACACACACATATATATATATATATATATATATAATTTTATTTTTAATAGTATAGCTATGATTACACTCTTTTCTTCTTGAGATTTTGATTTTGATTCCACAGGGCAATTTATAAATTGATCTCAAAGGATGTTTTCATACTTTATCAAACAAACTTCCCTGATGTTCTACCATTACTGAGCCAATTACAAAACATCATTATAAATTGAAGTGCAACATATAGATAGCTGTATACGAAATGATTACATTCTCTCCCACTTATAAAATCAAACTCAGTTAGATTATGAATATATGACATAATAGGCAAAGAGGGGATGTAGCTTTGACAGCTATGAGACATTGGCAGAATTTAATGCTGTTTGACCAACAAATGATTATTGCTGCAAGAAAAATGGTATACTCTATGTCCAATATAGCAACAACTCTAGGATATTCCCTGGCAGCGATAGCAATATATGAATTCTGGACAGACATAAGCAGTATATGAAAACTGTGGGCTTCTACAGATGATGGAATAATCAGACTTACAGTGACTGACAAGGATAATGACCATTCAGCAATGATGAGCACTGCATCAAATCATACCTTAATTTAAAGTTGGTGCTACTTAACCTATCAGTAAATGCAGTGTACAATATACACTGTATTCTATTAGATTCTTGTGTTGTCTACTAATAAGTATACCATTACTGCTACAATATATCTTATTTGGACAATAAAACAGCACCATAAGATTGTGAGAGACTGGTGCTGTTTTATCAGGCTAGATAAATGACATTTCCGGCTTTTTGAGGCTGATGATTGAATTAATATACAATGAAGACTGCATGAAATTATGGATGTAGTCAGCAAGGTGTTGTATATGCTGGTGGTAGCTTCATCATAATTTTGGTTGTATTCTCTTGCAGTTTCCAAGGACATCTAGTTAATTTGGTATAGAATTTATAAGGTTGCTTGTTGATGTATTGTAGATGTGTACATGTTCATATGTAAACAGTTAAGAAGCATACAAAAAATTGGGTTTCTATTACAGACTGTTTATTTTTTTTATATACAAACTACTAGCAGTATAGCACGGTTTGCTTGGATGTAATGAAAGCTTTAAAACTAATCCATGGTCCTGGAGCTGAGACCCTTTGAATGTTAGCACGAAAGACTAAAAAGCAATAGTTCTTTTCCAGTTAAAACAAAACAGTAGACTGAAAGAAAAATGAATGGCTGTAAGTCAAATTTTGATTTCCTGGTATCGATATCAAAAAAGTTTTTTTCGTCGTAAACTGAATTTTGAAGACTAAATAAGTCCTCTGAGTAAATAGTATCATGGCTGAGACTAAGAACTACAATTATACCTACTTAGAGCCAAACCTGAAGCAAAAACTAAAATAAAAGGGCTGAAAAAATACAGACATACAGGCAGATAATCAGACACACACACAAACATCTTGCCTTTCATATATATATATATATATATATATATATATATTATCGATTTTCTGCACTATTGTAAGAACTGCAACCTTGAAACTTCTGAATATTGTTTCTTATGTCTATGAGTGTATCAAATTTGATTAAAATCGAACCATTCCTTCTATAACCTGATTTTTTCAATTATCGATTTTCGATATTTATCAGAGGTACCTCGATATAAAACCTAGCTAAGAACACTTGCAGACACTTATAGTACAACTGTGTAAATGTTCAAGAAAATCGGTTCAGCTGTTTTGGAGTCTATAGGTAATGGACACACACACAGAGACAAAGTTCCATTTATAAATAAGTTTAGATTTAGATAGCAAAACGAAGTTTTCAATGTCTCTTAGGTATGTCCATTTTCTTTATTGTCCAGAAGTTAAGTGTAAGTAAGTATAAGTGTTATATTAATGGTTGAGCTCAAGTCAGCCTTAGAACAGTGAAAGAAAAGTTTGTACTTTATCATTAGAAGATTTAATCATGGTAGTGATATGTCCATTTTTTTTTCTTGGTTCATAAGTTAGGGTAAGTATAGGCATTTTGTGGTTTTAAATAACCTGCAAAAGATAGATAAGCCATAAAAAACAAATCAGTCAATCAAAATCAATCTTGTAACACTGGAATCTGTTCGGCAGGTGTGAAATATAAAGATCTTTTTGTAGATCATTTGCATTTCTTTATGTTTATTACCTGCCCAGTTCTCACTGTCTGTTCATGACAGTTCAAAAGTAATTGCATGCCTCCATGGATAATTAACTATTTTCTACCTTGCAACACCTTTCCCACAGATGAAACATTGTTAGATTCTTGCAACTCTATTGCTATTTCTATATCAAATATTCAGATGGGTTACATTTCTCAGTTTCACCAGTTCAGACCTTTACAGCTAGGAACCACCATGTCATATACATTAAGTCAAATCCTCATTCTATTCATATTCCTTTGGTAAGGAGGACGATCAACTCAGCTTCTCTCATAGAAGTGTCATTTTGAAGTACAGACAACTGGAAGGATGGTTCCCTAACCACAACAACTTTAACGTCTTCAAGTCTAGGTTCAGCCATTATCTATCATACATATATATTGTCATAATATACACCTCAACCTCCTCCTTTTATGACCTTACAACCATGTCATTCAGTAACACTCTACCTTCAGTGGCTCTTGGACCATTTTTGGGGTGAATAATAGTATAAAAATAGTATTAATCTTTTTTTAAAAAGATAATGCCAGTCATGTATCAGTGAGACAAAATTGGTTCTAGGAACACTTGACTGACTACCAAATATTGCATGGATTTCTGCACTTACCAGATTTAAATCCCACTGACCATGTAAGGAATATATTACAGACCCAACTAAATTCTTTGCATACACCCCTAGCAGACATAAAACAGCTATGCAGTCATGGAGCATGCTTGGATAGATATACCCATACCCACAAAATACACCCAGCACTTTCTTGGTTCTATAACACATTGTGTAGCATCTTCAGCATCTTCAGACAAGAAGAGCTACACATTATCAGGAAATTGTTAGTAATGTTTTGATATTTTCATTTATTTGGTTATATTTAGAATACAACTTATTTCTCTATGTGTTTTTTTTTTTCAGATTAATATTCATGGAATTAATATGTACAAGCTTTTGTGCATTCTTTAGACATGTCCTTTGCCATCTGAAATGTTTATTACTTTTACACATTGTGAAATGCTAAAACAAGTGTAGTACTGGAGTAGGACTCTGTAAATATGCCAATTAACATACTGGAATTAATGTAATTAATTACTTTGATATAATTATCATGATATTAGAAAACAAGAAATTAATTTTCTCTGTCGGTGTAACAGATGTAACTAATATTTGAACAGAAAATATTATTGTCTTAAAATTACTACAAAATGCTATATAGTAATTTTATTTGTTATATAATAACTCAATAATCTCTCAACTCTACACTAGAAATACTTCAAGAATTCATTTTATTAGGATTCAAGTATTTTTAACAAACAGTTGATTCATGCTCATGTTAGTTAAGACTTAGCATTAAAACTGTGATTCAGTGGTATTTTATTCTGCTATTACACTCAATAAACTGCCAGGTCAGTGATGTCCATTGCCACAAACTCAAAAAGTAAAAGAAAATTTGATGTAAAAATTAACAAACTTATATACACTTATTATTAATGTTGCATTATTTAGATAGTGTGTGTGTACGTACATATGCAACACTATCAATATCAAGACATAATAATTAAATATATATACCAGGTGTCATATATAAAGTGATGGCAAGGATCTTCTTTTATATTTTCTATGATTTTTATTTAGTTGACATGTGGGAGCACAATAAAATTCTTTTGTAAATTACACAATTTCCAGCTACACCTGCAGCCATCATCAGTGTTTGATATTGAATAGTGCTTCTTGAACTGAGATAAATTTAAAATCCAGCAGATGTTAATAACCTCACTGCAAAAATCATCAATCTTTTAGTTGTGGCACCTGATAACAATTTTTATTGTTTCTTTGCTATCTTTTTATCTCATACCTGTCTGCCTCTCGTATATATGTCAGATTAAATAAATTGCAAACATTATGTCTGCTCATTTTTGATAAAATACATTCATACTCATTAATAATTGCCGTATACCTACCTGTATAGAGGAATGGAATGTTCCTATCCTTTTATATATGTGGACACTATTAGAGTAAAGCAGAGTGATTACATTAACTAGCAGTTACTAGCAGTGAATCTACTTCACATAGCATGCAAGCCTTGTATTTGTGATAACTATTACCCCCAACCTCCATTTTGGTGATAAATCACACAGTAACCTTTTAGAATTACAACAATAATCTTTCATGTATTATAATTGAATGATGTAAGAAAGGTGCTGTAACTTTTAAAGTTGATTTTATTTTCCATTTCTCAAGTTCCCAAGTACTTTTAATCTTCTTCCAAAATCATCTTCAGGAGTGCAGGTAGTAGTAACAAAAAATAACAACAAAACTGTGTTGATATATAATACTGAATATTTTTTTCTTTCCCTTTCCACCAAAATCAGCAGCCAGGAGATGTTGTCAGTAGCTGAAACCTTATAATCAGCGTCACGGTTGCAAAGAATGCAGCTCTTTCTTGGCTCAGAGGGAAGGATCAAAGTATATTATATGTGCACTATATGTACACTACTTAAATACTCACTTTATACTCCTCGGCTCTCTCCAGCTAGGTGTACACTTGTTTGCGATCCTGCTACCCACAGTTGATTCCTGAAGCAATTATGTTTTAGTTAACTGCCGGTCCCACTTTAGGTTTGACTCTGCTTCAGAGGTGGAATGGTCTAGTCTGCCTGAGCTCCTGTTACCTATGGTTGATTAAGCAAAGGAGATACCAGATGCTGACAACATTCCCAGTCTGTGTCATTCATGCCAGATGCTGATGACGTTTCTGTTGACCAATGATGAGATTCCAGCCTGTGCCATTCATGCTAGATGCCAATGAAGTCCCAACCTGTGCTTTTCCTGCCAGGTGCTGATGACTTTCCGGTCTGTGCTGTTCATGCCATACACTGAAGACATTCACATTCCATGCTATTCATGCCAGATGCTGATGATGTTTCTGTTGACCAATGACAAGATTCCAGTCTGTGCCATTCATGCTAGATGCCAATGAAGTCCCCACCTGTGCTTTTCCTGCCAGATGCTGATGACTTTCCAGTCTGTGCTGTTCATGCCATACATTGAAGACATTCACATTCCATGCCATTCATGCCAAATGCTGATGACGTTTCTGTTGACCAATGACGAGATTCCAGCCTGTGCCATTCATGCTAGATGCCAATGAAGTCCCCACCTGTGCTTTTCCTGCCAGGTGCTGATGACTTTCCGGTCTGTGCTGTTCATGCCATACACTGAAGACATTCACATTCCATGCCATTCATGCTAGATGCTGACAACAATTCTGTTAACTGAGGATGATGTTCTAATTTGTGCAATTAATGCCAGATGCTGCTGACATCCCAACCTGTGCCATTCCTACTGATCACTAATAACATTCAAGCCTATGTCGCTCCTGCCAGACACCAACAGCAGTCCTGCCAAATCACTGATGACATGGTCTGCGTTGTTCTTGCCAGACACTGACAATGTTCCTGCCAAATCGCTGATGATGTTCCTGCCGATGACGTTCCAGCCTATGCCAATCTGCCAATCACTGCCAATGTTTCAGTCTAAATCCTTTCCTAATTTCGGACTCTTTGCTTGTTGTTTTTATCATAATAAAATTCTACAGAATAAATTGTCCTCTGTTATAGTGGAACATCCTGCCATCCCCTGCGAATAGAATGCTCTACCTGATAAAAGACGATAATGAGCGGTATGAAGAAGGAAGGTCTTAGGCGAGGTAGCACCAGTAGTGCAGAGTAGGGTATCCCAGTTATTTTGGATTTCACTTGATTGCATCGATACTATTGTCAGTGATTACATCATTTTGTTAGTCCTTGTTATATTGTATTGTCTGCACTGTCGATTTGTTCAGAAAAACCCTCCCCCAAAACTCCTCAACCCTCCCCTAATGCATATAAACCCTCTCCCAAAAGGGAAAAAGAAAGAAATAGAAAAAACATTTTTAAACATAAAGAAGTGTGTAAAATAGACAGAGACCTTGTGGAAAGAGACCTTTCTTCTTCAAAGAGGGCCCTTCTTAAGCCCCTGTTTAAACTGTCCACAATCAATGGGAAGTCGGTTGAAAACCCCAGCTAATTTTCTGAAAGCCCCTGGTGTGATGACTCTGGTTAGAAGCACTGGAGGGAAACTCAAAGTCTGGGATTTTATACAGGGAGCTGTAGAAGTATACCCTAAAATAAAATGGCCCAAATGAGCACCAACTATTTAAAAAGATTAACCAATTTTTGTGTTGGGAGGGTCCCTGTCATCCTCCACTCCTCATTGCATAGGGCAGCAAAACTAACATTCCCTACGGACGTTAGCGGCATTGTACAGAACGGAAGAATTACGTCCGATATCGGATCAGGAAGCCTGGGACAATCCGTCGGGGTCTCTACTGCCATTGATTTCTGCTCGGTATGTGACCAGGAGTAATTTTTTTGCTTTCTCTTTTCAGGTCTAAAAGATGGCAATTAAGTTAGCCAGCTTGAATGCAAAGGGCCTTAGGGATCGGAGTAAGGCTGCCAGCCTGCTTCAGAACCTCTTGTTCTTCGGTGTGGATGTTGCCGCGATCCAAGAGACTGACTTTGTTTGCAAAGCAGATGCCTGTGTGCTGTCTAACGACTTTGTCTCTATTCAGCATATGGGAACCGGCTGGCCAAAGAAGTTTCTTTGCTGGTTAAGCATACCCTGGACGCGAAGGTAGATTTTGTCCATGTTGGTGCGATTGCCGGCTGATCATGGCCAATATTGCAGTGAAAAGCAATGCATTTCGACTGGTTGTGGTTTATGCACCCAACGACCCAACGACCAGGAGGAGCACGTCTCGTTTTTTTTGGCAGTTGGAGCCCTACCTGGTGGATTCAATGCGACTTGTGGGGGACTGGAATGCCATCCTGGACCCTAAGCTGGATAGAGGGTGGGGAACTAGCGGGAAGGCACATGATTGTAGCTTGGTTGATCTCATCGAAGAGTTCGGGCTCATTAATAGATACCGGGTCGATCACAAGGGAGTCATTGGAAATAAGTGGTGGGAAAATCTTAAGAATAGTATTATTTCTTTCACCACCAAGTTCAGCAAACGGATCAAACTAGATAAAGCTGACAAGGTGAAGACACTTAGAGCTAATTACTCCTGGGAGGAGGATGGTGGGGATCCCCTAGAGATAGCCTTAGCTAGGGAGGCCCTGGAACGTTAGACTAGCGAGCATTACATGGGTTAGGTAATTAGACATAGATTAAGAAAGATGTATTCCGAAGCTGTGAAGGAGGAGATTCACCGAGGCGGCAACCGGTACATTCGAAAGGTTCGCAACCCGGAGGGACATAATCTTGGGTCAACTGACGACATGTGCAAGGCGTTTTAGCGGCATTTCGAGATCCTGTTTACCAAGGAGCTTGGTCTCCATGATGAGGAGTTTCGCAGCTATTTGGCTGACTTCCCCCAGCTTTTACCAGCTGATGCAGCTAGCTGCGAGGGAGAGATTACGGAGGGCGAAGTCTACGTGGCTTTGAAGAAGGTCGGCAGAGGCAAATCGTGGGGTCTCCATGGTTTGCCCTATGAATTGTACTTGAGGCTGTCGCACATCTTTGTCCCGATTTTGACTGTCGTGTTCAACAACTGGTTCCAGCAAGGGTCCATCCCCAACCGATTCACCAGGGGTGTGATCACACTGTTGAGAAAAGCAAGGATGTTGGGAAGGTGTTAGAGGGCAACTGGCCCATAACTCTGCTAAACACAGAGTTAAAGATTTTGGCCAAGATCTTGTCAAATCATTTGCAATTAGTTGCCGAGTCTCTGTTGGGACCTGAGCAGATTTGTGCTGTGAAGGGCCAAACAATTCAGAGCAACCTGCATCAGATACACACGATCATAGAGGGGATCAAATATGACAAAGAAGCCGCACTGATCAATTTGGATCAGTCCAAGGCATTTGATAGGGTTGACCATCGTTACCTGGTGGCTGTCCTGCAGGCAGCTGGATTCAAAACCAACTTCTGCCACTGGATTAGCCTCCTGTATCAATCCCCCATGGCTGTGGTACAGGTGAACGGGAAGTTTTCAGGCATTCTGGCACTGTATGTCGATCCGACAGGGTTGCCCTACTTTATGCTTTGGCGTTGGAGCCCCTCCTTCACCAGCTAAGAGATATGTTGTGCAGTCCGGCCCTACGTGAAATCGCTGTCAAAGGTGGTGCTCAAGCCAGAGTTTCCGCGTACGGAAATCTTTTATTTTTCCATATACATATTTTTATTGTGTACGGAACATGGAGCAGTTAGCAGAATTTACAAAGATGCCAGGCGTAGTGGTTCAACAACTAATACAACAACAGCAAAGTCAACAAAAACAACAAACAGATCTTCGACAATAAATTATAAAACAAGATATTTTGCAAAAAATATAAGGCGAACCAAAGGAAGGTTCCAGAATTTTCTCTGCGGAGGATATATCAAACTCTCTTTCAGAAATTTTGTACAAACCTAAGGAAGGAATAACTTTTCCTGCGTAGTTTAAAAGGTACAAAACAATTTTTCAAAAAGGTGCAAATCATGAACCGATGAAGAAAAAATTATCCTTTTGTTACAAAAAATCGGTGCTCAGGAAAATACGAAGTACACAAACTTCATTTTGCCAAAGAAACCAGAAGAGATTTCGTTTGACGAAACTGTTGAAATATTATCGTAAGTGTTTGGCGAACGGGACAGTTAGTTTCATACATGGCATAAATGCTTAAATATCGTGAAAGAAGAGGACGAAGATTTTGTTTTGTAATCTAGGAAAGTTAACTACCACTGTGAACGTTTCAAAATTAGAGAAATCAAGGAAGATATGTTCAAATGCTTAATTTTTGTGCAAGGTTTAACAGCGCCTAAGGACAAGGAATTTCGTTCAAAGATTTTAGCAATGTTGGAGCATAATACGGACATAACTTTGCAGAAAGTATCGGAGGAATGCCAGAAGTTGATTGATATTAAACGAGATAATTTATATATTGAAGTGAAGAATATTGCCCAAATACATAAAGTAAAACAACGTGCCTACAAAGAAGAAAGACCATACTGCAAATCATGTGGCAACACTAATCATGCTACAAGTAAGTGCTATTTTAGAAATAAAATATGTTTTGAATGTGCGCAAAAGGGGCACAAGGCAGTAATGTGTAGAAAGAAAAATTATCGAAAGCCTAAAAGGATATATACGGCTTTATGTAAAAAAAGTTTACGAAGGATTTTGGTACAAGAAAGTACGTAGACATTAAATTAAATGGTCGAAATATTACTTGTTTGCTAGATAGCTGGAGTGACATTTTCAAGAATGAATGGAGGCAAAATCTTTTCGAAAATTGATTTGTCAGAAGCTTATCTACAAGTTAAGGTTGAGGAGGAATGTTCTAAATATTTAACCATCACCAGTAATAGAGGATTGTATGGGCTGAAACGTTTACCAGGTGTATTTCAGCAAATTACGGATATGATGTTGTCGGGCCTAGATTATGCAAAGGCATACTTGGGCGACATATTAATAAAAAGTGAAAATGTGGAAGTGCATAAAATTCATGTCCGTGAAGTTTTCAAAAGAATTAAGAATTATGGATTCAAGGTAGGACTTGAAAAGTGCAAGTATGGGATACACATTTTTTCTATTAAAATAAGCAATAAGAAAATACATAAAAACATTATAGAAATTTTGGATCAAAACGGCATTAGAATTTAAATTACATTTTTATATTTCTCAACCAATCAGCTAAAAACATAGAATAAGAACATTCTAGAAAAATAGGATCGGAAGTCAATTAACAAAAAATATTTAGGCCCCAAAACAAAATAGTAAAATACAAATCTGATTGGTCAATAAATGTCTTCACACCTAAATGTTAGGAAGATTCATTGATCCACTATTATGGTATATAAATAACACACAGTTAGGAAGAAAAGGAGGTCAGTCACCAAGCTAGCCATTAAGTCAGCATGTAACCGATACTTTGTCCGGCCAAGTCATTCTTCCACACCAAAGTTCATGACCTAGCTACAGATGGCCATGAATGGAAAAACCCGACAAACTTTCTTTCATCAACGCGACATGCTGTCGCCACCCGAGATGAACTTAATGTAAGTAAGAACGACTTATTTACGGACTCCGGACTCCGTTAATATAAACTTACACACACCTTTAAACAAATTTAACTTCTTGCCAAACTTTATTTTCCAAAAGGCAATTTTTCACATCTTGGATTTTATTTGTTTCCACATGCTAGTTTTATTTTATACATATTAAATTGTTTGTTGTTTAATGTTCGTTGTGACTTATTCCATTTCCTTTGCGCGATTGTAAAACATTGTGTTGTATTTGTGGGGGAACTAATCTCGAGAGCAATACCCGTAAAATACGGAAGCACATCAACCAAGCACTTGCCAAATCCCCTACACAAGTTCTGTATGAATAAGACGAATATTTGGGCCAAATAATTGATCATAAGGGAAGGAAACCTAACCCAAACAGAACTGAAGCGATAAAAAATATACCTACTCTAAATAACGTGACTAAGTTACAATCATTTCTGGGCCTCGCAAATTACTACAATCTATATATTCCTAATATGCATGATTTAAGAGCACCATTAAACAAATTATTAGAAAAAAATAAAAAGTGTTGTTGGACAAGGGAATGCAACGAAGCATTTAAAAAAATCAAAAAGTGCTTATTGTTGGATTTAGCTTTAGTGCACTTTGATCCAAATAAAGAATTAATTGTAGCGTTGGATGCAAATGAATATGGCATAGGAACTGTTCTTTTACATAAATTCAAGGATGGTGTATCAACAAAATCTATCGCTCATGCCTCGAGAGCGTTGCTTCCAGCAGAAAAAAATTATAGTCAGATAGAGAAGGAAGCACTAGCTATAATTTATGCTGTGAAGAAATTTCACAGATTCATTTATGGGAGATCGTTCGTGCTACAAACAAACCATAGACCATTATTGTTGATTTTGGGGTCGAAAAAGGAGTAACTACTCATTCCACAAACAGGTTGCAAAGATGGAGTGTGATTTTATTAAATTAGAATTTTAAGATGCAATTTATTCCGTCTAAGGAAATTACTCACGCGGATTGTCTTTCGAGACTAATCCCAAAAAACCCTGAGTTGTTGGAAGAAACAGTGATATCAGCGTTAAAAGAAGAGAAAGAACTTGCGGATGTCCTGGTGAACACCGTGAGTGAATTACTGGTAACACTGGAGGAAATTATCAAAATGGCGAAAACGGTGATTACATTTCAAAGGTGATTAAACAAGTGAAAGGGAATGAAAAAAACAAAGGATATAAAGTATCACCATTTTCAATTTGCAATGAAACACTAATGTATGCTCAAAGAGTGGTAATTCCACGTGTTCTATGTAAGAGGATATTGAAAGAATTTTATTTGGGTCATCCAGGTATATCTAAAATGAAATCATTAATGAGGAGCTATACATACTGGCCTAGGATGGACCAGGACATTGAAGATTTGGTGAAGCATTGTAAAGGCTGTCAGTTAGCAGCAAAAATCACCACCTATAAAAACTCAGCCATGGCCAAAAACAGACATTCTGTGGACACAAATACATATTGACTATGCAGGACCATTATTGTTGATAGTTATTCTAAATGGCCTGAAGTTTATAGATTTAAACACCCAACAGCTGCAAATACGACAAAGGCGTTAAATGAAGTATTTAGCCGTCTGGGGGTACCAAACACAATTGTGAGTGACAACAGTACTATGTTTACGAGAGCTGAATTTAAACATTATTGTGATTCGTTAGCAATCGAACACATAACAACATCTACATATAATCCGAGATCAAATGGACAGGCAGAAAGGTTTGTCAACGCATTTAAAAGAGCTATGAGTAAAGCTAATGGGATCAACACCGAATACAAGAATATTCAAACATTTCTGATGATTTATAGAATTATGCCAAATCAGAACATTAATGGAAATTTGTCACCTGCTGAGATTATGTATGTAAAAAAGATTTGATTGATACTTGATAGGCTGTTACCAAAGAAAAAGATTTTTATAAAACCGAACTCTGATGTTAAATCTTTCAAAGAAGGTGACAAGGCCTTCTTTAAGAACTATTGGACTGGAAAGTGCTTTTGGGAAGACGGTTTAGTAATTAGAAGAATCGGGAGAGTCATTTACATAATTAAAGGAGAGGAGTTTGTCTGTAAAAGATAAATAAACCAAGACACCGACACATCAAAACCATTACAAATGACCAAGAGATACCAATAGAGATAGTATATAACACATTCCAGATTCAACCACCCACTAACAATGGAGTACCTATGGAAGTAACACCTACACAAAGAACTACTGATTCCCCTAAAAGTGAAGACACAGGGACTGACAGAAGAAGTAAAAACAGGGAAAAGGACTAAACGGCTATGTTAAGATCCTAAAAGAAAAAGATATTAAGAGCAAAATTCTAGGAAGAATTTAGCTCAGGGGAAGGTGTTATAATGGAACATCCTGCCATCCCCCGAGAATAGAATGCTCTATCTGATAACAGATGGTAACGAGCGGTACAAAGAAGGAAGGTTTTAGGTGAAGGCATTCACTATTCGATAATCTATTCCGCTCCAACCCGTTGCTTGCCTATATATGTATTATTGTTAATTTAGTACAATAAATCTGTTATACCTTATTTCTGGTGTTGAGTACCATTCTTCAACTGATCTATTTACACTGTATTCCTTTTCGGGAGATATCATTGTCTTTGCTGTTTCCACATATACAAAAGAATATACAGGGTTGATATACTTATTGCAGCCCCACAACACAGTTCTGGGATCAACATTTAGTAACTTCTACATGGCTAAGCTTGAAAATAAGATATTTAACACCACTAAGAGCCATCTATTTATTATAAGTATAGTAGCAATGTTTTAAAATGTATTTGACCACAATTTAATGTTATTTGCATTTTCAACATTTCTGGTTAATTCCATCTCATTGCGGATGCTTGTTTACAAAAAAAAAACACCATAGCTACAATGTCTAATTTTAAAATAATTATAACAGAGCACATTCATGCATATTTATAAACATCACCAGCACAACAATCACTGTTACATTAAGTTTGTCTTCACAATTTACCTCTGACTACTTGGCTTAATAATAAAAAATAATGTGCGTTCCTTGACGAATTTCTAATTAACATAAAGAAGGTAATTAGAGAATCAGAAAGGATTATTATAAAAATAAATAGACATAATATAAATATATTATTCACTGTAACATGCTTATATATATATATATATATATATATATATATATATATATATATATAGTCATCCACAGGCAGTTCTGTTTTGCCGTATCACAGCTCATCAGTACGGTTAGACTCCAATTGCTTTTAACCCAGGATTGAAACCCGACCAAATTAGCATCAGCCAGCGATTCTACCTCTGGGCTATGGGTGTTCGGTAGAAGAAGGCAGGCTTTTTAGCATGTATATTGTCATTATACCTGCCCAATAGCCAGAGTGCTCTAACCCATTACTGAATGAGCGATGCGTACATGCCAGAGTAGCTACTGTTTTTTCAAAGTCTACCATTCTTCCAGAGTGCTCAATCAGGGTGTGAGAGCGTAATATATATATATATATATATATATATATATATATATATATATATATATATAACCTCTGACCATGTTGACAATATTCAATGCTGGTTCTTTTGAATAACAAAATTGGATGAACATATGTATAAATTAGTCACACAAATATGTTAAATAACTTTTACAATAGTATTATTAATCTACATAAAACAATTTCATTAATTTTACAAACTGTGATCTCTCTGAAAACCAAAAGTATTTAATTACTTTTTACCAGGAAAAACTTACCAGAAGTCTTTACAAAGATTCCCTGTCAGTTTTAATAAAATACATTTCAACAAAAGATTACTGCTTAAATATTTTGTTATGGAGGAATTGGCCATGGTTAAGTGTAATCAGCAAAATACTCAACAAACACAATTTACAAAATTCTCAATAAAAAAAGGAAGATAAAAAACAAAACAAAATAATATTAACACAAAACAAGGAAAAACAACAGTAATAAGGCAAAACATTTGCAAAATAAGAATGGTGTTCACTTGTAAAAGGATTTATAGCATTCTGACTTTAAGAGAAGAAAGAATGAAAATATGGTGGATAAAATCAAGAAGTGGTCTATTTTATTGGTTCAGAAGAAATACCAGCATACATCTTTATGATTTGTCAATAAATTTGGAGAGGGGATGTTTTTTATATGATCCTTTATTTAGACTGAAACCAAAAACTATGTTTAATATATATATATATATATATATATATATATATATATATAGTGTATCGGGGTAGCAGATAATTTTCTAAACATGTATTGTTAAATATAAAAGACAATGAATGTCTACTATGTCTAACCATGAGCTGTTCCAAACCAAGGTGCAATCTTTGGAACAGCTCATGGTTAAACATGGTAGACATTCATTGTCTTTTATATTTAACAGTAGATGTTTAGAAAAAAAAAAAAAATATATATATATATATATATATATATATATATATATATATATGATTAAATAAGTAGAAAAAGTTTTATAAATTTAACATGTTTTGTTATTTATTCATAAAATTTTTGATGATGCTAAGTAATAGTGAGACATTAAATTTATACATGTTTTCTGATTTGTTTTATATTTGATCATTTTGCTGTATTTAAGTCATAACTTACACACACACACACACATACATTATCTTTGGCCTATCAAATTTAATCTTTGAGAACTTTGCTTTTGTCTTGACAGATTACAATTCTAAATTCTTTTCATTTTTGGAACAGGAACTTACTACACCAGTGTCTTCATTCAGTTAATTGCCATACATGATACAAAAGAGACATGAATGACAAGACAAAAGATTGCCATTACTTTCTGTGGTAGACTGATTGTCAACCAAGGCTATAGAACCAAATCTGTCCTGCTATTCAACCCATAGCTGGAGGAAGAAGAGATGGATTAATACCTTTCATGAAGGTATCTGTGCAATGAAATAAATTCAGAAAGAATCAAAACATTCTTGTACTGAAATGATCATAGCATTTTTATGAAGAGTCAACAGACAAAAAAAAATCCTTCTGACAAATTTTGAAGTAAAAGATAAATGCACACACACACACACACACACACACACACACACACACACACAAATGTGTATTTGTATGTATGTATGCATAGCATATAATAAAGTCATGTCTTAAATGTTATTTGTCTATAAATCAATATTTTGATTTTTACAGCTTTTCTATATTTTTTATTTATTTATATAATTTGGTCAGTTTTTACCTCACCTTTCTGCTTAAGCTTTACAATAAATAGACAACTGAAATATTTAGCATTAGTCATCAACACAATTTTCTTTACACATGGTGAATGACAATATTTTTTAACTAACTGTCTGACTAGGTTGACTAAAAGCCAGACACTTATCATAGACAAGTAGAGCGTAAACAGGTACTGGAGTTGTACAATACACAAAGCTTGACACATAGATGTTGTTTATCTGTCATTGTAAGTAAGTCTGTTCCTCTGGATGCACTGCAAACATATTTGTTTGACCTATAAGAACAATACAATTCTGTCAACATCACTGTCATTTACTGATCAATTATTTATTCATGGAGCTCAAGTATTGTAGAATTTACAAGTACAAAAACTGATAGCCAAGATTAAGGAGTCTAGCCAAAGAAACAAGTTCTATTCAGGCAGCTTCTTTTCAAGGACTACTACTTTATGAAACTGAATCCTGAGAGCATGCTTTCCAGATCACTACAATCTTAACCTCTGTCATCTTTCTTTTTAACATATCCTCATAACCTGCACTTCTTATCTCCTTCTATGTTCACACAACAACCTCATTCAGTAACAATCTATCTTGAGTGGCTCTTAAGTATTGTATTGGGTGAACAATTTGAAAGAAAAGAACAATGCAAGGGTAGGAGAGGTGTTGCAATTAGTAGGAAACTATGATTTGAGAGGTTAGGATGTGTTGGTAGTATAATGGTTAGCCACTCAGAAAAATAATTTGACAAGGAATGTAGTAATATATAAATGACTGCCTAATTAGCGTAGCTAAGGCATAGAGACTGAACAAGTACCCAAGCAATAAGAGGGGGTGCAGAATATAATATGTAAAATTAATAATGACCACTGAACTGAGAAAATACAAAGGAAATCACATTTCATAACAGAGTTTGAATTTCAGCTGTGTTGTTGTATTCACTTTCTTTTATAAAAAATACTCTTAGAAAAAGCATAAATCCATTTCTTCTTCCCCCAGTTAGAGGTTAAATATCAAGGTTGACCTGGCTCTATTGCCTTGAAGTGATAACCAGTCTAGGAGAAGTAAAACTCTACATTCAAAACCACCTTGAATAGCTATCTAAGCTATCCTGCCCTAGACACACCACTACTGATACGGCCCCTACTACTCTAATGGGTTACAAGACTTATGTCATGATATGGCATGACTTTCTTGGTAGAGGTAAAGAAGGACTCTTTGGTAAAGAATATTAATAATTTATAGAAAGTTAAGGGGGATCCTAAGGACAAAATATTAATAATTTAAAGATTCATAAAAGATTTAGCAATTAATGATCATTTTGAAATGTTGCCTACATTTCACATCTGGCTTGGGACATTTACCAGCTTTGCATTGGTCTCTAAGAAGCATTTTCTCTAAATTATGTAAAATAGGTTCTGAAGAATCTTTTAAAAACAAACACCTGTGCTAGAATCTTAGACATCCTAGTCTTTAATCACCATGCTTTGGATTTAATTGATTGGACCATGTCAGATTTGAGTATGGGAGTAATAACTGCTACTGTCTAGACATGTAAGGTAGCTTACCTCAGTATTCACTTATCTACTCTTTTCTGAGAAACATATTGAGGTGGTGTAATCGTGAACAAACTTGTCTTGCCAGAATCATTTCAATTCAGTAGTGAGTTTGATCCTCGCTGGGTACCCCATATTTTCAGCCTTGTGCCACATCTAAGCTGCACTTAAAGAATCACTACCTACTGTTTTCTGCATTATCCATCATGGTATGCTCATGATAAAATGTTATTAACAAGATGTCTAGTAACAGAACAAAGTGTGTGGTGGGGTTAGAAAATGGTTTCATGCCTTTCTTAAGAGTATAAGAAATGGTAATATTAATATTAGCCATTTTTTTATAAGGAAACATTCACCATTCATTGACTGAGCAGTCAGTGCTGCTTTTCACTGAAATTTACTAAATAATTCCATAAAAACAATTTTTCTGGAAAACATTTCTCAAGTTCAGCAATTGTCATTGCTCTTTTCGGTATTGATGGGGTTTTCTTGCCAAACTTTTTTTTTTAAGTATGGAATATCAACATTTTTATTAAGTCATTATTTTCTCTTTCTATCCATTTTAGTTGTTGCTGCTGTTGAAAGTTTTCAAGTAGTGTGGTTTCTCTTATTTGGTACAGTTCTTTTTTGTGATTCTGTAGTGCCAGTCCATGAGGTTTGATGAAGGATGGTCCTGGCTAAGACCTATATTTTCAACTAATGAGTTTGGCACCATACATGACATTCATATGAAAGTTTTGACTCAACTCAGTTATTTAAGAACATGACTTTAGTTTTTAGGTAAATGTTTTATCAATTTACAATGTTGAGTAAAACTTCCCCTAGCACAGCATATTCTATATTCAGTTTCTTTATCTCCTATACTAAATCTGTTATAATTGATCCATGCACTGATGTATTTCAAGTGTTTAGTACTTACTAATTCAACATCCTGAATTTTTATGGTCAACACTGTTTCATTCCAATTCCAGCTCATAGTTTCTATTTTTGAGTCCAATTTCTAGGAACACTTGGTAGAGATGATTTTCTGTCCAAGATCATTTTTATTTCAACTATGAATACCTATGTCATTGGCATAGCCCTCCCCCTCATCATCAGTACATTAGTCTGCAAAAAAGTTTACTAGGAGTAAATTCATTTCAGAGTGTGGGTAGAGGTGGTTGCATTAAGAGCATGAGTGCCATATGAATATAGAAAGAATCAGCTGTTGAATTTAATGCAGAAGTATTATTTAGACAGTTTAATTTGAGTTTGGATGTGTGTCGTAGTGCATTGAATATTAGCTTGGAACAAGAAATTGGAGGGCCAAGTTCAAATTCCAGTTGAATTTGTTGCAGCCACTTATACACAAATACCCTTGAGAAAGGTATTAATCCATCTCTTCTCTTTCCAGCTATGGGTCGAATAGTAGAACAGATTGGGTTCTATAGTTAAATTTATAATTTAAGATCTATATATCAATATAATTGTATAATTTTTCTTTGTATGACCATTATTGACATCACACAATAAAATATGCTGTTAATGTTATATTTCATTCATTTTTTTATATACTGTTGTTCACAAATCATGGCATAAGAGCCACTCAAGGTAAAAAGTTACTGAATGGAGTTGTTGTAAAAGCATAAATGAAGGGAGTAAGAGAGGCACTTCAAAGGATATGTAAGATATCCTCCAAGGTGCTCTTTTGAAGATATGTAAGATATTTTAGGAGGTGCACTTTCGAGAATATATAGAATATCTTCAGTGTTGCACTTTGGAGGATATGTAGGATATCCCCCAAGGGACACTTTTGAGAATATCCAATATATTCTTAGAGGCGCATTTTTGAGGATATGGAGTATATTTTCAGAAGTGTGTTTTTGAAGATATGTAGGATATTTTTGGAGGTGGACATTTGAGGATATGCAGGATATCTTTTCTAATGCACTTTTGAGAATATGTAAGGTATTCTAGGAAGTGCACTCTTGAGAATATATAGGATATCTTTGCACCTTTTAGGATATCCTTAGACAGGCACTTTTAATGATATGCAATAATGGCAATTACTATGAACTGTTTTAAAAGTTTTCACTCTGGAAGTCCTCAGAACTTGCAAACTAATGAATTGCAAGCTACAGTAACTGAAAAAAAAATTCCCTCTGATTCCAGATATGTGTTTGGATTTCTACATTAACACATCAGTCAATATGTCCCAGGCCTGGCATATAGATAGCACCACTAATAAAAATTCCATTTGATTTTTATGAAGTATTAACCTTCAAATGACATGTGACAAAATTTGGGTTCAATTAGATTACTAGTTTACAAATTACAGTTATTTAAGCAAATTTTCAAAACAAATGGAAAGATCTGAATTTCATTTATTGATAAAGCATTGCTTTCTAATGGGAAAAAATACAGTTCAAGCAAAGCAATGGCTCAATCAGTGTTATTTGGATGCTTCTTTGTAGGAAACAATAGTTAAGAAGTGGTATGCTGACTTTAAACGCAATCGTAGAGACACAAATGATGCTGAACACTCAGGTCGCCCAAAATCAACAGTTGTCCTGGAAAACACCAAAAAAATCCACCTACTAATATTGGCCGATCGTAAATTGAAGTTGCACAAGATAGCAGAGGAATTGAACATATCAGAAGGCAATGATTCACTATTTTGCATGAACATTTGTCAATGAGAAAGCTGTGTTCAAAGTGGGCGCCACGTTTGCTCACAGTCAGTCAAAAACAGCAACACGTTGAGAATTCAGAGATTTATTTCCAACTGTTTCAATGCAACAAGAAGGAGTTTTTGCATAAATATGTGACAATGGAGGAAACATGGATCCACTACTTCACTCCAGAGTCAAATTGGCAGTCATCTGAGTGAACAGCAGCAGGTGAAAGCTGTCCAAAGTGATCAAAGATGCAAACATCAGCAAGCAATGTTTTGGCCTCCATATTTTTGAATGTGCAAGGTATCTTGTTCAATGACTACTTTGTGAAAAGAAGAACCATCAATAGAGAATATTATATAGCATTATTATTGCATTTAAAGAAATAAATTGCAAAAAAAAACAGCCACAAATGAAGAAGAAAAAGTGATTTTTCACCAAGACAACACGCCATGTCACAAGTCAATTGTAACGATTGCAAAACTACATGAATTGCACTTCAAATTGCTTCTGCATTCATCCTATTCTCCAGATCTGGCTCCCAGTGTTTACTGGCTGTTTGCAGGAATGCTCCACGGAATTAAATTTGGCTTTAATAAAGAAGTGATATTGGAAACTGAGGCATATTTTGAGGCCAAAGACAAATTGTTCTACAAAAAAGGCATTGAATGTTTAGAGAAGCGTTGGAATCAGTGTATCACCCTAGAAGGAGATTATGTTGATGAATGAAGTCGAATTTTGATTAAAGGTTGTTGTTTTATTAATTAAGCCTGGGATTTATTGAGTAGTGTGTTAAATCTGACTTGTGTGACACTTGCTTTCATGGGGAAACTTTTTAAGAAAGGTAAAGCACAAGTAAGCTTATGAAAAACTAGGTGTGAATCAGTCATATTACTTGAACTAGCGGAACCTGTGGAATTTCTATGGAAGGATAATTATGATTTCCTGCAAAAATTTTACTTTGTCATACTACAAATGATAATAATGTCTTAATAAATAAAAGAAATTAATAAAATAATAAAATTTTAAAAGAATTGTTTTCATTTTTTATTATTATTATTATTAAATAATTTAATAATATATAAAGTTTTAAAAATATTTTTAAAATCTTCAAAGAATTGATTACAAGTAGACTTTTTAGTTAAGAATTGATTATCATATTGCCTATCTAAAATTGAAAAGTTTAATAAAAATCATTTTATTATTATTCGAAATTTTATTTTTCTTCAGAGTATAATGTCCTTAAGAGTTATTATTTTTTCCAGCAATTAAAAGCTTATGAAATTAAATTACATCAGAGTTTTATTGCATTTTTTATTTTATTCTTCTGAGATTTTCTGATAGTGATTACAAACGTAAAATAAAAAAAATAGATGAATTATATTGCCCAATGAGTCCTGCATTGAACAAATAAAACAAAAGTTAGCCATCAATATAAAGCTTATTAAGATTCCATGGATTTACATGGAGGGAGGGGTAACAGAGGTAAAAATATATAAGATATTTGAAAGATACAATATACGTGTATTATGCTAAAGTCAACCAAACAGTAGGCTAAGAAGAAGGAAGTCAGAGAATATAGTAGCAAAAATGTGCCCAAAACAATAAAGATGAAGAAACCAATGAGAATGACTCTGCTGAAAATATCACAGATCTCTCAGCCTAATTATAAAATACTTAATGTCTTATTCTTATCATGTTTCTTTCTGAACTTTCCAAAATTCTTTCCGCCCTTTTTTCCCAAGTTAACCTTCTCCTGATATTTTTTATCTGTTCTTTTACTTTCCAAACAGATTCAGCCACCAACTTCCATATTCCCAGATGTCTCTCTACTTATCTGAACCAAAACTCACCAACTACTCCTATCCTTGACTCAAGATCCTTTGCAACAGCCATAGTTTTTATTTACCATTGGTTCCCTGCCTCCATCAAGCACTTTAGCCTTCTCCTGTTCTTGGATTATGGCTGAAGCTTTGCCATCAAATAGTGTTTTTATCTTGCTCTCTGGCAGGCCTATCAGCTTCTATTTATAATTTCATATCTCTGTTATTGTTCTATCTTTGGATGTAAAAACCTGGCCTGCTCAGATGGGATAGCAGGGCAGTGTAGCAAGCAATTTGCTAGATATCAAACATTGTGAGTTCTAATTTCAACTTACTTGTGTATCTTACTTTTGGGTGTAGTGTGTGTGTGTGTGTGTGTGTGTGTGTGTGTGTGTGTGTGTGTGTACATGTATTTTTGTCAAGTAATTTTTTTTTTATAATCATATCGCCCCAAGCAAGGCATTTTACTGCCACTGTTTTGCAGGGGGTTAGATAGGAGGAAAGTTATGAGAAAGAGTGACAGGTTATAGGGGGTGTCAGGAAGTGGGTAAGAGAAAGATGAGAATACTGATGAGAGTGGAGTGGACAGAGAAAGGAGCATGAGAGAGAGGATGCTGGTTAGTGAGATAGGAGATGACGATTGACTTTATATTTAAATTCTTGGAGGTTGTTGCTGTCGGGAAAGCAAATAAATGGAAGGGAATCCCACAGGCAGGAAGTGTGAGAAAAGAAGCTGCTGAAGTAGAATTTCTGTTTACAATTTATTGGTTTCATAGTAAAAGATTGGGACCTAGTTGCTAATCTTGTGGCTCAAGTAAATGTATTGTGAAAGAGAAGACTAAAAACCTTTAAAGACATAACTTTTTTTAGTAAAGAAAAATGTGCACTCATAATAAAAAGATAAACAAATGCTTATTTACCCATAGTTGCATACAATTAAAAATTGTACATACATTTCATTGTTATAAAAATGTACACATGCTTTTATTTGTGCAATATAAAGTACACTTAAAAAATTCCTCCAAAAAACACCCTGTGTCTTATTCTCTAACATATTATTGATGCCTGAACCACCCTTGTCTGACACATAAGACCCCTGATAGCCTTAGAAGTAAATATGTATGATTACAATTCAAAATAATGTTAGAATAGTATATAAATATAAGTGAATCATCCGTTAAATATGATTAGTTGTTTTTAAATATAGCTCACTAAATTATAGGTACATGTTACATAGTCAGGAATACATTATATCAACTGGAGTAATTCATGAGGAATTAATGGATTTTATTTATAATCCAACATTCTTTATTACCTTAAATGTTATCTTTTAGTGGATACATGTGCTTCAGTAGACATCCTTTTTTTTAAACAGAGTAAATTTATGCCTATCAGCCTGTGCATTCAAGAATCTTAATAAAACAAACCAGTCTGCTAGGGCAGCTAGCCAATACCTATTGGAGATGCCTGCTCAGGCACATTTATGTTTTTTCAATACCCACAGAGAACACTTTTGGTTTATACTGTAACTATGCTGAGAGGATCTTAGTTACAGTTTCTAGGTGAGAGTGCAGAGTCTGGTGTGATCAACAGCTTGAACAAGGCCAGCATGCTCAAACCCTTGATCACAATGACTTCTGACTTTGTATTGGCACAACCATTGATGGCTTTTGAATACTTCTACCTCACACAATTTCACTCATGAGACTTGGGTCAACCCATGGATTTGTTTTCAGGCACTTTTCATTGGTGCCGCATACTGGGATCACCTCCCCAGGTTGATATTATCTAAATGCTACCTCCCTGACAAATCAACCTTGGTGAGATTCGAACTCAGGTCTCATGATTAAAAAGCAAACATTTATAGTGGAACATCGGGTTTGCCAATTTATAGTGGTAATGAAATGATGAAAAGAGTAATTATAAATCTTAGATATCGAAAATGGAGCGGAGGTATGTAAGGAAACAGTCTTTTAATATGGGTACAACGGCCGTTAAGTTGATGGTAAGAGAATACTGAAAGAGAATTAATGCTTAGGAATTTGGGAGCATGTAAGTAAGGAATGTCTTTGATGTATTCGCTCCTTAGGTCAGTAAGTAGTTTTTGAGGCTACGAAGAAGGAAAGAGAGGTGAGGGGAGTCGAGCATAGTAGCCGCTTGACTTCGGTCAAGGGTATATTGATTACGCTCTTCTCCTCGAGTCCGTCTGCCTGTCTATGCTTTCTGTATCCACTTTTTATATCTTCTTTTTGGATCACAGCATCTCATTTGGGATTTCACACTTGTATTTGGTTCTGGGCTTCCCATTGGCTGATAAATAAAATTCGTGTAGGCTTGCGAACTGGAAATTTAATATTTAATTAATTTTTAGTTTTCAACTGGAACATCTGCGCGAACCCGGATGTGCACCGATGACTTTTGGTCATTTGCTTTTTGTTCATGAAAGCGCAAACATCCGGTCCATCGCTTTTGCTCGGTATCACCACACATTCTAAGTATTTGGTCATGCACCTATATACAGAGATACATATGAATAAAAACACGATCATACACATAAATACATACACATATCTCTTTACCCTTGGATGAACACTTCTGGCCACCTCTTTGCTACGTATCTGTCACCCATGGCTCTACCAAGTTAATCCTTTCTGATTCCAGTCTATGAGTTGATCAATGAAAGTACTTGAATCTTATAATATAAACTCAATATATATTATCTTATAATATAAACTCAATATATATTATATATATAAATATTCATGAATTGAAATTATGAATTAAATACAATAAAATGCTTAAATAGGAAACAAGTAGGAAAACCATTATAAATTTAACATGTTTCACTATTTTAGCTTCATTGAACAGGTGAAGAGGCTCATCCCTTGTTCCCTGCTTAGGATGTGGTTTCCGGCTTTCTCTTCTCCATTCTTTTCACTCTTTTATTTATTTATTTATTTTTTCCTCAATTGGAGTAGATAGACTAAACTATCGCCCGGTTCACACTCCACCCACGTCTATTGAACAGGTGAAGAGGCTCATTTCTTGTTCCCTGCTTAGGATGTGGTTTCCGGCTTTCTCTTCTCCATTCTTTTCACTCTTACATAGCCCCCTGTGCTTCAGTGGCGTTACCGCCTTGCTCGGGGTGATGTGATTAAAAAAAAAAAATTAGAAATTTCTGGGAATAGAATATCATAAAGATGTTTTGATTTTCAGAATTCTATGTTGTTTGCTTTCATTTGTTGTGTAGATATCACATTAGTTTTTGTAGTATTAGTATATAGGTATGTCAGTCTTTTTTCATCATGAGATAAATGCAAAACACTCATAAAAATTAAGATGCATGCACATACATACATGTATACATATATACATGCTAATGCCACAAGAACGAACATGTGACATCTATCCACCCAATGAAAACAAACAATATGGAATTCAAAAATCAAAATATCTCTGAGTGGTGAATTCAAAATAAAAATAACTTTCTTTTCTTCAAATTCACAAAGTGTGAAAATCTATTTTGACCAATAAAAAAAAAAGATTGCCTCCATGCTGAGAAAAGATCAAGTAAAATTTTGCAAGCAAGTGTGAAATAATTTTCTAACCAATGAAAAGAGTGATTTACAAAAAATAACAAACTGAAGTTTCAATGACCTGTGTCATGTTTCCTCCAGCCCAAAAAGAAGTTTGTGTTTGACCACAACCAACCTGACCACATGTCCCGAATGGCCTATTTATTAATGTGCTATATGACTGATGGTCAGTGACAGTTGGAGTCAGAGAAAAACCTGAAAGAGAGAAAAGCAGAGACCAAGCTTCTGAATATTGCTGGTGTCAAATTACACACTAATATATTATCAGCCTCTAATGACAACTGAGGTTTAAAGTTAAATAATAAAAAAAAATGCGGATATGCATTGTGGTGCAGTGAATATCATCTCGGAATGAGAAACTGGGGAAACCAAGTTTGAGTTCCAGTTGAATTCCTTGCATTCACTTACATGCAAATACCCTTGGGAAAGGTATTAATCCATCTCTTTCTTCCAGTTATGGGTTAAATAACAGGACAGATTGGGTTCTATAGCCTTGGCTGGCAACCAGTCTACCGCAGAAAGTAATGGCAACCTACTGCATGATAATCATCTGCCCAGTCAGTCATGTCTCTTTCGAGACAAGATCGCCCAAGCGTATATCACGTATGGCACTTAACCGACCTAAAAATACATCTTTTATATTGAATTCAACTATGATACTTTTATGTGAAAAAGGAACTCTTTTATGTGAAAAAGGAACTCTTTTATGTGAAAAAGGAACTCTTTCTATTCGTCTTAATAATTTTGGAAACCTTTGTTTATATTAAATTCAACTGCAATGGTTTTGTGTGAAAAACGAATTTTGGAAATTTACTTAGTGTCCGATAATTTCAGATGAAGATTTTCTTCTTTGGCTGTTTATTGAATCTAAAAACTTTTAATGTATGATTTCTTGTCTTGAAATAGGATATTGACAATTACAACTGTGTAAATTTGTAAATAAATTCCTTATCTTGTGTTATTAAAATATGCACACATTTCCTCATCATTATACCCTACTGCACATTTCTTCATCTGTACTATTGCTTTCACAAACACTTCTGATGAAGTTAAATAGCAAAACATGTTAAATTTATAAAGGTTTTCTTACCTATTCTTTATTTAATCACAAATCTTTTTTATATAAACATAGTTATTATAGAGTGCAACCTGTTCAGTAATAAAGATTCTAGTAAGACTAGATGCACTCTTATAATGGATCAGTTCTCCGATTTTACAATTATAACATTACTTTATTATGTTTTCATGGATTGTAACTAAGTCCTTTTATGATAGTTGGTTGCTGACTTGGATAACTCTATGAATGGGAATTACACAGTCTTTTTTTTTTTTTTTTGCCAGTACTTGTGTTATTACAGTATCCTGTTTTCTTCTTGAATTTCAAGGCTGTTTGTATAATAAGGTGCTTGCAAGATATGTATAGCTAGCAACACCATAATAGAAGACACAACAAACCTACACAAATATACACTCCCTGTCTCTTTCTCTCTCACACATACACATATATATGCACACACATATGATTATATTGCTTAAAATTTGGTATATTTATGGAGAAAGAGTGCTCATTATTAGGGATAAAATGCTTGTAGATATAAACAGTATGGACGTAGAATTCAACACTGTATAGTGACTCAGTTTTATGGTTTTGACTATCATCAAACCATTCATTCTATGTTCACACACACACTCTCTCTCTCTCTCTCTCTCTCTCTATATATATATATATATATATATATAATGAGAAAAAAGAACAAAAGAAAGCAATACATTACACACTCTCTCTCTCTCTCCATATATTGCCCTTTTAAGGTTCTTTCCAACAAATGAGCTTGTAACAGCAGTTAAGTTACTAAAGAAAAATAATTACAATGATGATAATTTTAAAAATTACCAGTGTTACCTACATTATCATAATTTGATAATTCCCAATTACTTTTGCTAACTAACTTTTCTATTGTTCAATTTATGTTCAACAGAGAAAAAAAATGCAGTGATATCTAATTTTCATAAAATCAGTGCAAATAATTTATTTGAAATACTATTTAACAATAACTTCTCCAAATATAGAATCTCTATTCCTCTCCCTCTCTCCTCAAATACAGAATGTCTTCATGTTTCTTTCCAAAAATAGAATCTTTATTCCTCTCTTTCTCTCTCTGAATACAGAATCTCTCTCTCTTTCTCTCTCTCTCTCTCTCTAAATTTATATTTGTATTCCTTTGTCTCTTTCTAAATTTAGAATCTTTTTTCATAGCTCTCTCTCTCTCTCTCTCTCTCTCTTTTAATTAGAAAATATTTATTTAGTTCATGCTTTTATTTTGATCTTTTCAAAGGAAAACTTCAAACTCAATTCTGTTCAAATGAAACAAAATATCAAAATTAAATCAAATAGCAAAACAAATTAAAACTTCTCACTTAATCTACTTGTAAAATTTAACAAAAAATAATAAATAGAATACAGTTATACATAAATGACTGCAGCTTTTTTATACATCCTAATAAGTCAGCTGTCATGGTAAGACAGGCAACCAAGGGATGCAATTTCAAGCCTCATTGAAATCTTATTATTTATTTTAATCATTACCACTTAATAATAATGGAAAGTTTGAAATTAAAATGAAAAAAAATATGAATAAAAAAAATGACTAATAACTGGCAATGCTTCATCCAAGAAATTCAAATGATATTACAAAAATGCTGTTTTCTCAGATTTGCATTTAATGACATAATCCGTATCTATGGCTTACACACTAATCCCTATCAAAAATACACAAATATTCACCTAACCAAACAGAAATAAAATTTATGTATTTGATAAAACTTTCTATTTAGTCTAATAGTCTCAAAAGTTTTGAGTTGATTTATGCTTAGATTTGGAACATGAAAAAATTCAAGTTTTTAATGGTGACAATGAGTTTCTAAGGATCTTTTCTGTTAATTCATTCAAAAGTAAAAAGAATTTATATTTAATAAAATCCATACTAAATTCTCCCAAAACAAGGGCTTTCCATTGCACTCTGGTTGGGTTGACCTTTGCAATCACCCCAAATGTGGGTGACTCAGGTGTGCTATTTCTTAGTGTTTCGCCCTTGGTCTGGTAATCAAGCCAAGAACAGATATTTAATTTTCTTTAAGTTGTAAAAATTCCTTGTAAATAGATTGAGTATCATCCATACTTATGAAATGTGAATAACTCTCTAATTTTTTGGTAATTTTAAATTCTAAGAGTTGGGGTTGTTGAAAGGCAAGCTAAACAAATTTTGATTTAAAATTTATAATTTCAAAAGAGTGCCAAAATTTAAAACAAACAAACTTTGATTTAAAATTTATCACTTCTTGGGATGAATTAATATTTTCAATAAGTAACTTTACATTACTTGGGATGAATTAACAGAAAAGATTTGTTTCTAAAGGCAAGTGGAAAAAGAAAAAAGAAGAGAATTTTTAGAATTTACTGAAGTCTTGAAGAACAATAATGAGGTGATTGGAAAGAAAGACCAACTATCTTATTTATCTTCAGTTTCTGCAACCCATAAGAGACATTAGTATATCTATGATATATATATTAACACCACGACACAACAGAAGAAAGGACCAGAATAGCTGAAATAAACGAATACCAAAAATGCATTGTACTTGGAAAGATTTTATATACAGAGATATGTCATAGAAGAAATTATATACAAATATGCATATACCTGTTACTATTTGTCCCACACAAAGAAACTATAATATATATGGATAAAGCAAGCAGTGTGAATGAGCAAAAATCGAGATGGTCTTCTAATATTTCTCAGAGGAAAATGTTCAAGCCACTTGATGTCTTTTATGTTCCTTGTTTGAACCACTTTCTTTTCATAAGTATAGCTGTCACTAGTCTCATAGAAAGCAACACACTGCACTTCCTCGGCCTCACTCTCTCAACCTACCTCAACTCGAACAACTACATCAAATTTATAGCTGCTAAGAAAGTTGGGTCATTGTGTCGGGCTAGGAAGTTTTTCTTGTCAAAATCCATCTTGCACATTTATAAAACTATCATTTGGCCATGCATTGAATACTGTTACCATATCTGATCGGGTGCTTCTGCTATTCTTCTTGAAATTCTCAACAAAATCCAAAGAAGGATCTGCAATATAATCGATCCTGATTTAGCAGCTTGACTTCAGAAACTTTTGCATCGATGAGATGTGGCTTCCCTCTGTCTTTTCTACAAATATTTTCACTGCGTCTGCTCTGACAAGCTTCTTTTTCTGGTGCTCCAACCACATGAATTTACTCATGCTACTAGACTGCCATAAGGGTCGCATTCTTTTACCGTCAAAATAGTAAAATGTAACCACCACACCTACTCTTACAGTTTCTTTTCTCACACTTCCTGCCTGTGGAACTTCTTTCCATATACTTGCTTCTTGATAGCTACAATCTTCAAATGTTTAAATGCAACATCAATTACCATCTTCTATCCCTCTAAATTCTATCCACCTCTCTAAATCCCATCCATCTATTATCCTCTCTTCGACTTCTCCTATACCCTATACCCTTTTTTTATTCTCACTATAATTCTTTGTGCATCAGTGGTGATCCTGCCTTGCATGGGGTGAAATTATTATAAAAGAAAAAAGTGTGTCTTCCACCCATTCTCCTTACCACTGAAGGCTATCATAGTTTTAAAAACTTGTAAATAAACAATCTAATAAAATAAAGTGTCTATTGTACAGGTGTAGAGGCTCATTCTTTGTTCCCTGTTTAGGATATGGTTTCTGGCTTTCTCTTTTCCAAATCTTTTTACTCTCACGTAGCCCTCTGCACATCAGTGGCGTTACCGCCTTGCTCGGGGTGATATGATTAAAAAAAAAAAAAATTCTTTAGTTGTCAATTCTCAAGAAAAAGGAGAATGCATAAATCCAGTTTTGTATGTTTGGTTTTATTAGATTTTTAAAAATGTCTTCAAGGACACATGGCCCAGTGGATAAAAGCATTGGTTAGATTTAGCGACTTGAACTAAAAAAATGTCAGTATTGAACTGAAGTTATTTGTTCACCACAGCAGTGAATTAAGTTAAAGGGTGATAACTAAGACATCTAGAAGTGGCATGACTCATGGAATGAAAACAATATACCCCAGTGATAGAAATAAAGGGTTTGGTTTGAATTCTAATCACCTGAAGAAATATTGTAAATATGGTAATAAAGATAAGGACAATGGTCCAAATAATGTAAATACTACCTCATATCAGAAGTATAGACAAATATTTTAAAAATAGCTTTTAAAACAATACAAAGTGCCAAGGGAATATACAATAATAGCGCTGACAAGTGAAAAACTATCCTTTAGACATATCATTTTTTTTTGGTGGGCATTTCTCAATTAACCATCATCGTCAATCTCACCTACCTCCCATTAGCATGGACCAGGCTTGCCTCCCAGAGAGTAAAACACTACGCCTCCTTGGTCTCACACTTTCAGCGGACCTCAAATGGAATGACTATATCGAATCCATTGCTAAATCCGCTGCTATGAAAGTCGGTTCTCTGTGTAGGGCCCGGAAGTTTTTTCCGTCTAAATCTATCCTGCACATTTATAAATCTACCATCCGCCCGTGCATTGAATACTGCTGCCATATCTGATCGGGTGCCCCTGTTGTTCTTCTCGGGCTTCTCGACAAGGTTCAGAGGAGGGTCTGCAATGTGATAGATACCGACTTGGCAGACCGCCTGCAGTCTCTCTCCCACCGGCGCAACATGGCTTCCCTGTGTCTCTTCTATAAATATTTTCACGGCTTCTGCTTCGATGAACTTAGATCACTGGTGCCCCCTAAATACGAATTTGAACGCGATACTAGATTAGCAACTAGATCCCACCCTTTTACAGTGAAACCGATAAAATGCAGCCGTAACTTCTACTCCAACAGTTTCTTTCCTCGCACTTCCCGACTGTGGAATTCTCTTCCACACGATTGCTTCCCTGACGGCTACAATCTCCAGGAGTTTAAATGTAAGGTCAATAGACACCTCCTAACATACTAACCTGCTTCCATTCTATCAAACACTCTTCCCATCTTCCCAACCCTCATCCTCGCTATCCTTACTCATCTGTCACCTTCCTCCTAACATTCCCTATGTCTAACCACTCCTTCTCTTTACCTTCTCCTATGTAACCCCATGCGCAATAGTGGCAGTGGAATGCCTTGCTTGGGGTGAGATGATTAAAAAAGAAAAAAACTTTGCCAGATTGGATTCATTACTTATGAATTCATTACTTATCTGTGAGACTAATTTGTTGTCACTCTGATTTCCCATTATGAATGGCTAGATGCCAAAACTTAATTGTAGTCTGGTGACCAAGGAGCCATCCTCTAGACAAGTAGAGTCAAAAATTCACTATGATGCCTGTTTTGAATATTCAAAAGAACTGAAGAAATCTCAGAAAATCTGCATTAAACCATTTTATCTTGTCATCAATCATGTTAAGAGGTTATACAGATTCACATCATTGAAACACTTAATTTGTCTGCATTGTTCTCACCATCTAAATGCATATAATTTAGTGGCTGAGATAGCTGTGTTTTAATCTACAGCATTTGGTCAATGTTCAAGTCCAGGTACTAGCTGATATTTTCCAGAATGATAGATCAGAGTAGATCTATATATAAAGATTAGTGCAATACATTCTTTCCTCCTTCCCAGGATTCAGTACTTTTTACTAGTTATCCACTTTATTTCACTTTTGCAAACATTTACATTACTTTGCTTTTATTTTAAGAAAGATACACTAGTATAATCTTCCCCAGTTATCTGAAATCATATAAAGCAAAGAAGCAAGTAGAATTAATTTATATGGAAAATGGTTTTGAGCATACCCAAACCCCAAAATAACATTTTTCTATGCCTAATTCTTTTAAATCATTCCCATGTAAATTAATGATAATTTTCTTCATTTTATACCAACTATGATATCTTTCATAGGGATGGTCTGTTTGTAAAATATGAGAAACTGGTATTTGTAAAATCTACAATAGCTATATTGTCTCCATGTCTATCTATTGATCTTTCTTTCATTTTATCTTCTTGCATATTCAGCAATCTTCCAATTTTCTAGTCTTCTCTCATTTCATCCAACTTCATCATATACTGACATACTTACAACCCTTCACACATGTGTATTTACACATACACACACACACACACACATGTAGCTTTGTGTATTTTTACCTGTCTGCTTTCACACTTCCAGTTATACTCTGATATACACATGCACACATCCATCACTTATTTACAGCAGTATTTCTTTTCTTTTTATAAATTGTCTATCAGAATGGGCCATTTTACTTCAGATCTAATTTTTGTCAAGGAATTCTTTCTCCTCCATCAAAACAAAAAACAATGGAAGCTGAAGGAAGAAATATTTTTAGAAAGTCTTCATGCTTGGTATCAAAAAAATTCTTTTTCTAAATAGGCTTTATTTCTGTCTGTTCTCTGATTGTTTTTTGCCTTTCTCACCTTTTGAATCATATAATTACATATCTTAATAAAACCAACTCTCTATATCTTCATTATTTCAATTTATTTTATCTCATCTTGCATTATTAAAATTCCACCATCTTTTTACTTTTCATTTTGTTTTGCATCTTTCTTTCTTTCATCCTTATTTTGATTTTTGTAGTTTCTTACATTTTTATTTTGTTTTCCATATTTATTGCATATTATTCTTTATCTTCTTTTGCCATTTCATTTCTCATTTTTTTCTCTCCTTTCATTCTTTTCTTTCTTTTTCACTCTCTTCTTTTCTTTTTCTTAGTTTATTTCTCTCATTTGTTTTTTGTTTCTTCTTTTTTCTTTTTCTTCATTAGTTCATTTTTTTTTTTTTACTTCATTCTTTCTTTCACTTTTTTCTTTGTTCCAGTTGCAAAGTTGAATGAAGACCTCACTGCTACTGTAATGTCATTCTCAGTCATTTCTCAAGACGTTTTCTCTTGGTGAATTAAGATAGGATAAAGCAAATACTTCATTTGGTACCACAGATTTGCTTGTCATTTGCCTGACCATAACCAGTTGGGCAGGTCTCCTTATAGATGTTACACTATGTATCTCTGTTCATGAGTGGGTGTAGTAGGGGAGTACCATGACTGAGTATCAAGGAGAAAGTTGTTTTATTTTAAGTTTGAAATAATGAGGCAGAAAAGGTGACTTAGGATTTATATCTAGATACTTAGGAACACCTTCAATCAAAGACCATTTGAGCAGACTGGGTAACCCAACCTGAAAGTATTTCTAACTGGGCTCCACCTGCAAGTTTATGTGCTGCTTTTATCAAAACCTGTCAACAGATCACACACATTTGGCTGTGCTGCATGTGCTTGATATACTCTTATCAGACTGGGTGACATGATGGGTACATTGGGTTTTGGATGTTTGTACCCCAGCATCACTTTGCGGGCACTTTGCTCTGTTATTCACTAGTAGTAGTAGTAAGCTCAATAAGTAAATTATAATAACAATTAGATGAGTTAACAATCTGAGGAATTTTCCTGACTGTAACAGACCACAGCATTGCTGCAAGGATATTGAAAAAAGGACAGGTCACTCACTCTTCAGTATGTACCACCAGAAATTTGGTGCAGACATGTAGTTGCATGTGTAGTAATAATGCAAACAAATAAGAAACTGGAGTACAACAAACTGAACAAATTGGAGGAAAATGAATAGAAAAAGAAGTGTTAATCATTAAAACACCATGTCCTTTTGATACAAGAATGGAGCAAAAGGAAGAAGAGAAAGTACCTAACCATGACCCATTGAAGTTTGAACTCACAAGGCTTTGAAAGTTGAAGGTAACAATCATGCCAGTTGTCAATAGTGCACTTGGTACAGTGATTGACAGAATAGAGATATGAATAAAAAAAATTGGCATCGATTGCCCACTAGAACTGTTGCATAAATCTTTGGCCCTGTGCCACATCTAAGCTGCACTTAGGTGTTATTATATTCAGGAGCATAAACGCTCTTCTCTTTTTCACTTCGTGATGCAGCAACAGCATTATGAGTTGTCTTCACCGGGGAAGATTTCTTTCTTTCAGCAAACTGACTACTTAATTATAAAGAAACCATGTGGATATCACACAAATGTATGTATGTATGTGTGACACTATCTCCCGCGGGTATACTTTCTTTTGTTTGGTTTAATACAGTGGAGAGAGAGAGGAATTAATATTAGTGGTATTATTAGTTGTGCTTTATTGTAATTTGCGATGTGAGCTTATGTAAAAAATTATTTTAATACCATCATGTACTTGTAAAATCCGGGGAATAGAAGAATTAATTATTTTAATACTATCATGTACTTCTAAAATTCGGGGAATAGAACAATTAACTATTTTTGGGAAAGAAAGGTAAAAATATAATTATTCTTCTTTCGTGTTTAAAGCTGATATTTTTGGGTAAAGCTAAAATTTTATGAGTAGCCAAAACAAAGAGTCAGGAGTGGTTTGATGGGGTCAGGCGGGGTTAAAGTCCCTCAACAGATGTTCCCTGAGAACAGAAAATTGTGGGAATTTAAAAATCTAATTAAAAGAAAGTCAGCTATCTACCCCCTCTCACAAATTGATTTAGTTTTCAGTCTAGTTACTGAAGAGTTTGAGTTGGTTTTTAGTTGAGTAGCTATCAGTCGAAATGTAACAACTGTGAAAAAAGGTTCCAAACTGGGGAGCCATGACCCACGGCTGGTCACCTACCACAGAACTTATAGCTAAAGAGTTAATTTTGAATGAAGCCTGCCGTCGATTAACTTAAAGAGTTGATTTGGAATAATGCGCCTTTGATATGAATCCCGAAAGAACGTTATTGATTATTTTTTAAATCAGGGAAGAATTGAAATCTCTGATTCCTTGCTCACTCTACTTCGGTAAACTCCGTTAAACTTCAATAAGAACCCAAAAGGACTTTGTTATTTTAGAAGTTGTATAGAGAATTGACAGCCCTGATTATAGAGAATACGTGAAAAGACTTTAATAAAAATTTAATGAATACGTGAAAAGACTTTAGTGAAAATTTGAAGAGCTCTGTTTACTTTAATGAAACTTAGAAAAGACATTTTATTTAAGGATTGAAAGCTCTCATATTTTTAAAAGAACTCTCTCTCTCCATTGTAAACCGGCATTCTGACAACTGTATTATCATTCTGACAACTATATTATCTGCTCCGGTGACTAAAAATTGTTTTTTTTATATAAAGACATTCTTCATAACTCTCCAGACGTGTTCAACCTTATTCATTTATTTTATTAATTTTTTTTTTTGGTGCTATGTTTATTTTTAACCACAAGCGTACACCAGTGTCAAGACTGGCTCTAATAGAAAGGTGACTACTAAAATTGCATGACGCGACCTCTGGGATCAATTCACAATGTGGGACAGTGGCGTATTATTGCAATAGACGTCTTGAAAACCAGCTTTTGTGATGACATCATCAGACGAGATGGTCACGACCAGCAACAAGCG